>VZRE01011171.1:45592-61848 GCA_013396775.1 Cephalopterus ornatus | reverse complement strand
CTGATGTGCAGTTAATTATTGTCTACAGACAGCTCGTGTCTAGAAATTCAAAACGCAATTGCTCTGGACCCTGCACATACAGCAGGCAAGAGCTGCAGCACACTGGTGGTCACACTGCTTAGTTTGTGGCCTCTGTGGAACAAGGTCTTCCGAAAAACCACTCATGTGGTCCTTATGTTGTTTCTAGGAAAGCAGGCATTGCCTTTTGTTACCACATTCAGACAGAAATGAGATTTTACTTCTATCTTTTCTCCTTTTTAGGGACTCTAATATTGCAGAGATACTTATGCCTGGACTTGAGTCCTGCTGATCTCTTGTGTTTTGAGGGTTTTGCTTTCTGTTGTATTGCGCTTTGTACAACGAAAAATGAGGGAGGGTTTGTGTTCTGGTGAACTTCAGTTTTGACCAAAAACTGATTACAACATATCACTAAAAAAAAAACCCACAAGAATTTTTTAAATTTTAAGTGGTGTTTTACTACTTCTATCTTAAAGCAGCATTTTCTTCAGACATTATTTCATCCTTCTAATGCGGGAGAACCGCTCCTAACTCCTCATATCTTTACATTTTCAGAGATGCTTCACTCTTGTCAGAGAACAAATTCAGCATTGATTAGGTGCTTGTTACATATTTTAATCATTGACCTTTCCTGCTTAGTCTTGCTGGAAATTGTGGATCCCTTTCAGAGGGGAAGGAAGGCAGAGATCCTGATGAATTTCCATCACATCCATCATCGCTTGCTGCTTCACAATTCAGGCTCTGCACTTGTTAGATCACTGTTTGTTTCTGTCATATATAACATTTTTTAACAGCAGCAAGAAGTTTAACACGTGCCTTGTTTTACTGGGTCTGCTTTGCTCCTCACAGCAAAACAATTTAATTTTGGTTACATCCTTCCTCCCCAGATAAACAAAACCATCCTACTGATGGATTGCACTCAGCATGGGAATATAAATAACATGTGAGACCCAAGAGTTTTCTATCAAAAATACTTTTCCACTTCATATTAACAGCACTTTCTGCAAGCAGATGGAAAAAGTTTGTGATTCTGTGATAAGCACAGCCAGTATGGGCTCAAGAATTGAAGATACCAAGTTCTTTGAGGACTGTGTCTTAGCTTTGTTTTCAAGAAAAGGACATAATTAACCTAATCCCTTAAAGCTTTGGGGGTTTTGTAGTGGTTTCTTAAATTCTTGGAGTTTATGGAAATAAACTTTTCAATCACAGAAAATGTTCTTGTGCAAGAAGACAGGGCTTGTGATGATGAGGACTCTAGAAACCAACTGATCATATCATGTGCTCAGCATCTCAATTTTCAGGAAAAGACAAGTTCTTTCAGAGGACCACTCTGTGCGAGGTACAAATTCTCCATAAAGGCTGCGTAACTGCCTGGTATTTTTTGTTATTTTGGCAGCTGAATTAGGAAAAAAAAAGGAAAGAAAAAGGAAAAGAAATTAATGTTTGAATGAGATAAACATTTGTTTGGTTTTGATGCTTGAAACTAAAACACCAGAACCTTTACTTCATACACCACAGAAAGGAAAAAAAGCAAAGGAAAGAGGAATTAAGCTCATAAAAGAGGAAAAGGATTTTCCAGGTTCTGCATGAAACAAAACTGTTGCCACTATCCCCAGTATCACTTCATATGGAAGGTATGAAGGAGGAAAAGACACAAACACTTCTGAGACAGGAGAGTGGTGAATTTTGGAAGTTTGTAGGCAGCTGCTGGACACTCAAGCTTTATCAGCCCAGCCCAGCCCAGCAGTAAACTGCAAAACACAGTCAGTCCTGACTTTGGTAATTAATTCAAACAAATTACAAGACTTCCTTAATTCTGTACCTGCCTAAAGAAGTCTTGACTAGGGCTTTCTGGGAGACAGCACAGTACAGGATGCTTATGAAAAGCATGTGGGGAGCTCTTGCTTGATGTTTTAAGGTTGGACTATAATTACCACTGATTTAAGACTACTGGATTAAATTTCAGAGAAGAAAAACAGAGAAAAATCATCTCTTACATGCTTCAAACTGGGAATCCTTGTGAATGTGTTTATTCTTTATTTCATTCCTACCGCTGCAGTAAGTTTAGAGTAATGTCACTCACATTCAACACATAAACTAATAAATTTTATTCTTTTTAGTTCTCAGTCATTTGGACTCATGTTCATGCTACTGAAAATCTCCCACTGCAGTCAGATTCAGAAGATTTAGGGAGAAGTGCACAAGGATGCACCGATCCTGAGCTGGGAGGAAGTGATGCTGGAATATTAACCAGCTCTCTTGGATCCCTCTACCTTCTAGAGCCCTACCCTGTGGGTGTCAGCGTGGCTCAAATCCCCCCAAAAAGCCAGGGCCTGTGATCCTGAGGCTACTTCTGTAGTTGTCTACAGAAAACCTCTTGCTGACCAGGTGGCGTGGAGTAAAACCCACACCAGTGTCACCCACATGAGCCTGTCCCTTGATCCCTACCCATGAGCTCCTGACTCGTTCTTCACCCACTCCTTGGCAGAGCTCAATAAATTCCAGTCGCTCTCTCACATAAACAGCAGCTCCAGCACCTGGCCTTGCTGCCCTGTCTTTCCTAAAAGGAATGTAGCCATCCATGACAGCATTCCAGTCCCAGGAGCTATCCCACCACGTCTCTGTGACTGCAATGAGGTCATGGCCCTCATGATACAGAGCAGAAAAGCAAAAGGACTGTCATCACTGCCAGCTCCCTTCCTCATAAATTTCCCATTGCTATATTTAGCTCCCCGCCCAGGAGTGCATCCCGATTCCTGCAGAGGGGACTCAGCAAGGCTCAGCTTTCACAACAGCCTCCCTCAGGCACATGCGGCTTGAGGCTGCTCCCACTCAAATAAAATGGAATTTGCCCATGGACCTATAAGAGTCTTGAAAACAGAAATATTACAGCCCTGCTCAGGAACTCTTCACCTGCTCTCTTCTACTCTGAAATAAAGGCAAATTGGTGCAAGATGAACTTGTAATTTATCACTATGGTTCCATGTGTGAGGCTCCCAAAAAGTAATGTATAATGTGAGCTCGTTTCTTATATAAAGTTTGTTTCTGATGGAAACCCTCTAGAGTTTCAAGGGAGCTGCCTGTGACTGACACAGGAGATGAACAGTGAAGCTCACCCTGAGTGAACAGGAAGGGAACAGAAATGGGAAGAAGTCAGGAGTGTCTGAGCCTGATTTTGCAGCAGAGATGGTGACCACAGTGATTTGTGCCCCCTGCTGCTCTTCCAGCAAGAGAACGACTTGAAGACTGTCACAAATCACAGGTTAGAAGAGCTCCAAGCCCAAAGGACCCTTTCCATGTGCCACCTGCCCTTGAAGGGCTGTGAGACAGGACGTGGCTCAGTGACCCGTGCACAGATTTGCCCAAACACAGATGAGAGAGGCTGCAACACAAAGTGCTGATTAACAGCCTCCAACTTGTGTATACAGAATCTCCCTGCGTAGCTGGCTTCAGTGATTGTTCATTTTCTGGCTGGGGTCCAGGTTTCTAAACCTCTGCCAGCAGTGTTTCTAAAAATGAAATTTCAGCTGTATCTTAATCAACGAAACGCTGCCATGTCACAACACTTTACAGCAGGATCACAGCGAGCTGCTCTTAAAACTCCACACATTCAAAGGACCTAACAAGCATGACTGCATTGAAATGGCTTCATAAAAACAGTTTCAATATTGAGATGAACCTCAGAAGAATAAATGTATTTTTTATATTTTTCCCCCCCCATCACGAAACAGCAATGAAAATCATCTTGTGAAGATGTTGCTCAGTTTCCATTCATTTCCAACAACACACCCCTCCTTTTGGATAAAGTTTTTCAGGACTATGAAATTTCGGGCTGACACCACTCCTGGACGTTCTTCTGTTCTCTTTTGCAGCTTTCAAGTAAATGATTCAAAATGTTTTGTATTCAAGTTCTGCCATTCAGGATGTTTGTACCCTTAGAAATAGAAATATTTTGTATCTTTGGAACAGGAAGTTTGATCTATTATCTTGGCAGCTTTTTGTTCAATGACACGCAAGACAGGAACAAAGAACCCAACCTTAACTAGATTAAGACAATACCACTACTCTGGCTCTTAATGCATATTGAACATTAATATTTGCCATTCAAGGTAAGTGTCTGAAGCTGACACAGTTTCCTCGGAAAAGTTTTTCTCTCTAGAATTTTGCCTGTGTTTTTGAATTATTAAGAAGATATTAATTATCTGAGAAGGGACATATTGGGAAAGCATGTCAGCCACGTACTTTACAAGACAGAGCTTTTAATTTTTAGAACTGTAATTATTCAGCAGGGGAGTAGGTGAACAAGAATTTAACAAGTGTTGATGGTGTTAAGACACTACAGGGAAAAAAAAATGCAGCCTCCCAGATGTTCACCACAAAAACAAACCAGTCAGAGATGGGAGATAACCAGAGAAAATGGTATTTTCTGACTACCACAAGCTGAAAATTGTATGAAAAAGCAGCCCTGGAGCTCTCATGTTTGGGAATGCAACACAGATGGCAAACATACCACCTATATCTTCCCACCACTTCCTTGCACCTTGACAGCTCTACTTGGACAGAAGAGTGGCAGAATTAATGGAATACATGGATTTTGGAAAGCAAGCAAGGAATCACAGATACCTATGAGCTCCATTTTGGGAACCACTTTCTCCAACAGGCTCCAAGTAATCCATTTCAACCTCTCCTAAAGAAAAAGGTTTCACATACGAACGTCAGTAAAAGTAAGATGAGGGGTGGAAGGCCCCCACCTGAAAAAATTAATACCCAAAGGAAAAACAAGTAGTTTTAGTGAGGAACCATTCTGGCTGGAGCACAACAACTCAAAGCAGCAGAACTGCAGTCCCAAGTTTTCCCTGGTAACTTCCAACAGTCTCCACGTGGCTGTGGGAAAGGGCATCTTGCTTCTTCGGGTAAATTGAAATCCCACTGCCTTTCTTTCCTGCTTGACGTGGGAAATCCTTTGCGCAACAGCCACCACGTCACACTCCACCGCTTCTACAGTTCCATTCCTGACACCACCTGAGGGGCTTGAATTGCACCCATCAGAATAAACAGGATTTTTTGTCAGTAAGGTGCTGCTGAAGCCTCAGTTGTTCCTGTAGGCAGAACAGCGACAATCCTCCACAGTCCCGCCAGGAATGCCCTGGGATTTGCTGTTTGCAGTGCCTGGTCTGCAGACATGTTGCTGTTAAGAGCTTTGAAGTCTCGAACAATGCTTCATGTTTTGTGTAACGTTACAGAGTCT
This sequence comes from Cephalopterus ornatus, assembly GCA_013396775.1. NCBI lineage: Eukaryota > Metazoa > Chordata > Aves > Passeriformes > Cotingidae > Cephalopterus > Cephalopterus ornatus. The sequence continues at coordinate 56,582 of VZRE01011171.1, read as the reverse complement.
GGTTCTTTATTAGGAAGTTTCCTTCTTGCTACTGAAGTATGTTTAGGAATACATCTTGTTCCTATGGAAATCAGTGAGCATTGTGCCCTTGCCTCCAAATAGAGCAGGAACAGACTCCCTGTCTGCAACATCAGACATCCTGGCATAAAGTGAGAAAATTGGGTGGGCCTGCTAAGCCTCACTAGTGTGGAAAGGTCAGCCTACAAACACAGAGCCTCTGAAGGAGGAGCTGGCAGGCTGCTGGGGCTGCTGCACACGCAGAGGTGAGGCCCTTCCCTGCCTTATTCCCTGGGAACATCACAAACCTGCACCTTGGCTTCCCTTGCGCAGCCAGGCAGAGCGCATCTCCCACAAGAACCCAGCCTGGGCAGAGCAGCTGTGCCATCAAAGCAAAGCTGTACCACGTCAGCTGAAGGGAAAAGGCAGTGCAGAATCACTGCTTGAGGTGCTACTCAGCTCCATCAGTGGTTTGAGCAACAAACAGAAGAGGCAGTCACTTGAATTTACGAGTCATTTCAGCTGATGTCTCTTTTCCCCTGTTTTTCAAGGAGGAAACACACCCAGGTCCAAAACTCCCAAAGTGACAAGAGAGTTTGTGCCTGTGAACTTGCAGGGGTGTGACATGAGGCATCCTAGAGACGTGGGAGAGGCTTCCCTCCAGAATAAATCTTTTAAAACACAGATTTTTTGGGGGGGTTTCTTTCAAAGTTGGGCCTTAAAAGTCTAAGTAGTTTTGAAATGATCATACACAATTTCATTAAAAATATGGTGAGCAAATGAAAGGTCAGAAAGGAGTTTTTCTACATCTTCATATTTAAGAAATCTCACTTTTTAAAAGTTTAAAATGACCAAAACAGATTTTACTTTACCACGCATATACAAAAATACATTCTCTGTTTTATCATAAGTGTAGCAGGCACTTATGGTGAAATTCTGGTGAAAGATGGAAGTAAATCTACCAGATATAACAGAAAAGTTCACTTCAAAAGTCAGTTTTCACCTGTAAACCTTTCACAGGAAACAGCCCTACTTGCTCTAAAAGACTGTTTTATCAGAAAGCACCAGTATTGATTAGTAGAGTGATTTTGAAATTAAGACCAAACAAAAAAACAACATAACATAGCTGAACCAAGTGCAGCACATTTTGAAGTGTAAACACTTTATAGTAATTTATGAAGAACATAATAGAGCTCCCAACTGGAATAACACAGAAACAGCTCTCCTAACACCATTACTCACTCCTGTCAAATGAAGCTGTGTATTCTATAACTTCACAAATATATACCTGGAAACTTATCTGCCCTTCTCCCTCCTAAAAACACTGGAAAAGAAAAAAGGAAAAAGAAGAAAAAAAGAAGAAAAAGAAAATCAAGATGCCACTTTGGATATTTAGTGCTGGTTTCTGCCCTCCTCTTGCTGCCAATATGTCTATTTTAAATTCATGCCTTATTTTTACATCCAGAAAGCCAGTACACTCAACCTGATAGCAAACAGGTGTTCAGGAAAAGCAGGAATGAGCCATTCTTCATTCCCAACTCCTTGCAGTACAGATCTGCGAACTTCTTTCTCTGAAAGCTGTTTTCTTCAAATATATTCAGTAAAAGCAGTGTTAAGGAACCAGCACTGGAGGCAACTCCTCCTTTACATCCTCACACCAATCTGCAACAACCTCAGTAACTCTCGCACACTAATTGGGGATTGTGCAAAGATCCCAGTGACCAACACAGGAAAAATGTTGGCTATAATTTCTTGTTACTGTGCTGCACTGACATTTTTCTGCTCTGGGCACAAAGTATGCACAGGGCAAGAGTCTGCCCTGGAGATCCTACCCTCCAAAGAAGCAACACTGAGCAAGGAGAAATAAGGGGAGGAGGACCAGGGAAAAGTTAAAATAGAGGGACAAAGTGACTTGTCCAGAGTAGATCAGTTACAAAGAAAGGAGCTCAACTAAACCTCCACTAAATACTGGTCCAGCATCTTATTCATCCCAGTTGAGGGACTTCCAACACCACAGAAACAAACAATATTAAGCTTATTTCCACAGGAGAGCCAAGTATGAGCAATAGGCAGCTTGAGCAATAGGTAGTACCTTGAATATAAACACCACTGGAAGCATTTCTGTTTATGAAAATCAGTGTACATTGTAACCAAGTTACTTTGCTGTAATGCTGAGTAAAATACCAAGTAAACCAATAAAATCATCCATATCTATAGATTTAGCCTTCATGTCTATGACTTTTTTCCACTCCCTCAAACAGAACACCTTTATCACTGACAGCTCATATACTCAGCTGCCTTCTTACAACCTTAAGTGATATTTGTTCTTAAGAATATCTCCAGAAGTAATGAGGGTTTCTTAGGAATTATCTTTCTTACTGCCAGTTATCAGTCTTAAAAAATAAAATTAAGATTAGTATTTTTTTCCCCTCATGGCAACCAGGGTCTGAGAACTGAATTAAAATATCTGTTTTTCTTAATAGCACCAGTAATAAAAGACTGATCTTTACAGAGGACATAAATGACAGAGTAAAGCCTAGATCACTTACTCTCTACCTGTATTGACTGTGCAGCACTAAATAGTAAAAAAATTAATAATTCAGTATGGAAATTTAAGTCCATGACATCCAAAGGAGACAAGATGCTGACTAAGATTTCTTTCTTTCTCGTCATGGGACTGGCATAGAACTACTTCACTGGTAACTAATGGCTGTTAATGGCCCTCAACTCACAGGAAATATTTTTGGACAGATGTCTCGCTACCAAGTTGCTAAAAACCAGAATACAAAAGCCAAGGTCACAGCCCTTGATTCTTTAGGATGTTCAGGTAAAAGCTTGAAGTATGATTTGCCTACTCTAATGCATCTGGAACAAGGCGTGTTTTAGCACTTTGCTGGACTGAGCTGAGCTAGGGAGAGACTCTTTCTCACAGTACAGGAGACAGTTATTTTATAAAAGCTTATTCACTTAAAAGGAGTGTTTCAAGAGAGAAGCAAAATGTGTGCTTCATACTGAGGTTCCCCTGCTATTATAACTTCCTACTCCTGTAATCTAAACCAGTCACAACTGAACATCTCTCAGGCAGTATTTTAGTTTAGAACTGTATATTCTCAAACATTTCTTACACGTTCCAAGTGCTTCTCAACGTAACACTATATATTAAAACGTTTCTTGCAGAACTAGGCAAATTGGTAGAACAGTTTCAGATGTTTAACCTAACATACAGTTAAGTCAAAAGTGGGTGTTTGCTTGCTCTCAAAAAACCATTTAAGCCCCTCTCAGGTTGCAATGCTAAGGCAAGTGATCAAGACTGTCATTCAGTTTTACATTAGTCTTTACTCTTGTATCTTTTCACTTTTTACAGTAGATATTCCTACAAATTTCCGAATGCTAAAGACTTTCCTTTTTACCCGACTCTGAAGAAGGTAACCCAGGAAAGCAGTGATTGGTAGTTAGCAAAAATGGGATTAGAACCACTGTTTTCAGCTGGGTGATAACAGCACTCATTATCTGAAGAGCCGGCTGTGCTGAGTTAAATAAAGACTGGAGTTACGAAGGGGAATTTTCACCTATACCATTGGGGAAACGGGATGTACAGAACACGTTTACTCCTGAAACAGAAAATAATGTACTCATACAGTCAGTTTTAACAGTGCTCCATCTTAGACCAAGTGTTTTGTTTGATTAGCTCAGAGCACAGGTACAAGGGAGCAACGTTGAGCAGAGTGGGATATGAAGAAGTTCAGAGACCTGTCAAGGTCACAGCCCGGGAAGGGGACAGAGTCACACAATAGCTCACTACTGATCCCCAGCTCTGCTGTAGCAATAAAGCTGCAATACAGTGCTCCTCGAAGGCTTCTGTGCTACTGAACGATACACAAACAAAAAGACAGCAAACATCACACTCTTTTAGCACAGACATGTCTCAAGGAGTACTCTGAACAAGAGACGAGTCAAACCATGTCTTAGTCTGAGCTCTATAGCTAAAGGAGGCAAGGCATCAAAACAAGTACTAAGAAATCTTGTATCACCCACACACTTGCCTAATCCCATTCATATACCGTTAATTAAGTCTGGGGAAATAATTGAGCATTGGAGGAAAACTGAACAGGAGCCACAGGATCACACAGGGTTTATTTGCCTGTTTTCCTCCTTGGTGACAAAACACGACACTAGTACAAATATGCCTCATGAAAATAAAATAAATAAATAAATAAATCAATCGGGCAAACAAATAACCCCGAAGGCTCCGAGGGGTCCCGTTGTCATGGAAACACGTCACCGCTAATGAGCCTTCCGAGGCACGAGTGATTAATACCTGAGCCCCGTAAATAAATATTGATCCAAAACGCCAACGCACACATAATCAACCCGCTGCCAGCAGCCCGGAGAATAGCAAACAGGCAGGACAAGCCACCCCGGTCCACCAGGATGCACACACCGCCCCGGCCCCGGGAGCACACAAAGTTTCCCCAACGCGGATGCGCGGGGTGGGGGAGACACGGCGGCGGTCGCGCATCCCCCCGCGGGCCGGGGGCTCTCCTGCCGTCCAGAGGCTCCGCTCCGGGAGCCGGGCAGGGCGCCCGCAGGTCTCCGGCAGCGCCTGGGGGAAGCGCGACCCGCCACCTCCCGCCCGTCACAAGCGCCGCACAAACCCGCGCCTAACCTTGCGCTGAGTCGCTCCCCGGGCACAGCCACTTTTCCCAGCAGTTGCACGGCGAATCCCCGAAGGAAAACTCGGCTCTGGCGGTGCTGCTGTGAGCCTGTGCCTATTCCTCTCGGGGGCTTCAGCCCAGGCGCCGATACACAGAAGCCGCCACCTCCTTCCCCATCTCGCCGCTCTGCGGCTCCCCCATTCTATCCCCTCCTGTGCCCGCCCGCTTTACCACCTTCTCCCTGCCTCCCCCCGCCTCCGCTCCAATCAGCTGCTCTCCCTCCACCTGGGCCGGCTCTCCAGGTGCCTCCCGCTCCCACGCGTGTCCTTTCCAGCAGCTGGAGCCGCCGCTTCTCCCCTGCCCCGCAAGAGAACTTCCCCGGTCCCCGGCGCTCCTCTCCCGCACGGAGCGGGATGCTCTGCTCGGGACATCGCTGCCCGGAGCCCTGCCCGGCCCGAGGAAGGGCAGAACCGCCCGGAGGTGGCCACTCACCTCGGGAGAGCCCGGCGGCGTCCTCCGGGGGTGGGGGTTACAGGCAGCGCCGGCGGCATCACCGCTGGAGGTGAAACCTGGCGGGGGCGCGGGGCGCACCCCCTGCCCTCTTCCTCTCCTCCTGCTCCTGCGGGGCTTCCCGGGGACCTTCGCGCTGCTCGGGCGCTGCCGCCACTGCGCGGCCGCTCCCCGCCCTCCTCAGGGGGCTGGAAGGATGGAAGGAGGGATGGAAGGAGGGATGGAGGTAGCGGGGAGCTGGCAGGGCAGGTGCGGGGCCCGCGGATCGCCTTCCGCGGGCACTCTGGTCCCTGTCAGCAGCGAGCGGGTGGCTGCGCCTGGAGGCGACAGTGCGGCTGGTCTCTGTGCCCAGCTGTCCCTGCCCGGCTCCCAGCGGGAACAACGACCCGCGCCCGCCCTACTCTCCTTCTTACCCCCCCTTCCTCAACCCCTCACATCAGTACGAGGGCGCCGGGGCTTAAGGTGCACTTTCAGTTTTAAGAGCATCATATTAATAAACGGCGCTTCGGTGATTTTAAATTACTCTGGGTGCATCCAGCAGCCCAGTAAGAAGCGATCCCCGCCGGGGACGCTTTAATCGGAGGGATCAAAGAGCTGAACGCCCTCCTGGCTCCGCGTTCCTTGGGAAAACGCCCTTCGGGAGAGCCGGGGCTGCCCTTCCCTCCCGGCACCTGCCCGCCCGTGCCGCACAGGTGCGGGAGCGGGGGAAGAAGGGAGGGAGGGAGATGTGAGCACCGCGGGCATCCCCGGGCTGAGCCTGGGCACAGCCCGAGAGTCCGGGTTCCGCGTTCTCAGCGCAGACTAAACCAGCCCCGGCTAGGCGGGGGCTGTCCGTCCAGCTGGAGTTTAGGCACGGGAGTAAGCGCACTCCTTAGAGCAGTGGAAGCCTAGGGTAGTTTTGTTTTTTTTTTAAGCCGTGACGCCAACACACACGCAGGGGCAGAGCAACGCGAGCCCTCCTGGCTCCGCGCTGAGAGAGGATTCTGAAGCTCGTCTGCTGCAACAGCCCAGCCTGCGCCTCCGAGGCACACACCGAAACAGCTCTGAGATAGGAAGACACTGATTTGCACACTGATTCGTGCAATGATTTGCGGGCTCACCTCTCAAAAAACACGGCCAAAGCTTCCCCTTCTCCCCCTCCCTTCTTCTGCTTCACAGCCCCCGTAGCCCAACAGGTGGCTGTGACCTCAGAGAAGGTCTAAACCAATCCAAGAAATGTCTATAAACAACCTCCCTCCTGAATTCAAATTCTAATAAAAAACTGCTTTTCATTTCCATTTTAATGCAGAAATCATGCAAAGCAGGGAGCTCCACAGACACTGTTGCAAGTGTGATGACTCATGCCCACCACATGTACATTATTTATTGTCTGAGGATGGAACTATGTTTAAATTAGACTGCTTGATAACAAAATCTGGATGTTCTGAACTGCTTCCCTATAATTACGTTCTGGAGGAAGTAAAGCATCATTTCTTAACCCTAGTCTCTCTCCCTGACGTGTTTTAACTCGGAGTCTTGCGTGAAGCTCCATGTTTTGAATATTGAAGCAAGTGAACTGCACTTTCTGCACAGGCCCTGCACGTGGAAAGGAATGATCACAGAGCTACTTCTCAGATCAGGCAGGAATATAAACTATGACTTTCTCCACATTGGCAAACTTAGTCTGTTGTTTAAAAGCTGTAAGTTGAACGATTTCAAACAGAAATGAAGGTCCCCTGTCAGCTCGTGCCAGTTCCTCATGTCTCATTACACGGCCACGTAAAACTAGGCTACACTGTCCCATTGGGGCTCATTCCGCTACAGACACCAAAGAAAACTCCTTATGGCTGGGTGGGCTGCTGTTATTTTTTCATAAAATAATTTCAGAGCAGAGAAATGGTGGACCACCAGTTCATCTGTTTCTCTCTTTCTTATAGTTCTGTAGTGTTGCTGATTCCTCCATTTCACTAAACCCAGAGAGTACAAGGGCAATAAGCTGTTCTGTTCCCTATTCTTCATTTGTGGGTTTGTGGTTTTTTTTTTTTTTCTTTTTAAGCAGATGGTATCAAGGAAGCTCTTCCCACACATACACAAAGATTCAAAGCCATTCCTGTGAGGTACTCAGGATTCAGCTACTCCTTTTTTTGGTGCTTCTCCTCCTATCCGAGTGACAAACTCTCACTCTCATCCATTCCATTGTTAAGAGTGACCAAAGGAAAAGATATAACCAGATTCTTCTTTAAACCTGACACAAATGATCCTGTGTTATCCATGCCTATTTCCTGAGGAGCAGGCGTTTTTCCAGTGGATATATGTGCGAAGGGAAAAGAGCAGGAGGGAGGGTGTTTATTTCTGTTCGACTTTTTGGAGGAAAGAAAGAAAGAAACGCTGGAATTTTAGTGGTTTTAGAGCTTTCGACTGGCTTTTGGTCAAATCCCAAACCCACAGGGCTGAAATGCAACAAACAGTAATAGGAAATGCAAATTAGGACAAGAAATTAAAATTAAATCTTGATCAGTGACTCTGCCATCCCATGCTAATGCCAGATGCAGCAACCAAATGCTTGTGTCCCAACAGCCTCATCATCATCTGCTTGATGTTTTATGGCTCTTTTGCAGTAAATATAAAATAAAACTGGTCTTATATTTTAGGCAGTTAGTAGACACTTTTTGTGGGTTTAAAACAGTTACAATCTTCCTGCTCTAGCACTCCTCTCTCACATAATAAAAGCACTTTAAAATCATGACTTCTATCACAGCATAAACTTCAAATACACAGCTTGGTGTGGAAAGTGACATCAAACAGAAAATCTATCACTCTGGCTTATATCAGTGCCGGAACTGGTATTAGGACCAGGCTTGCTGAGTGTGGCCGTGTTCCAGATCAAACCTATACTACTTCAAGGGTTTGAATTTAAAGCCTTATCTAAAAATACAGAAGATGTTTAGAGCAAAGCAGTGATTGCTTGTGTAATTGTGGTATAAAGAAGCCTAGGATGAGAACCTCCTCTGGGCCTTGGGATGATACCACAGTAAATCATATAATCATGAAAAAGACCATAAAGCCACTATTCAAAGAATCCCTTTTCCCCCCCTCTGAAGTTAGTTGTGAACTATTTTGAAGTTCACAACATCTGAGTAGCTAATTTCCTATTTTAGCCCTTACAGGGCAGCTCTGCTGGCTCCCAAAACTAACTTTGCTCCCACAGAAAGTCCCAGTGACTTCAGCAAGGACATGATCACACCCTGGGCTTCCCTGAACAGAGCCTGTGCTGAAACAACCCTGTCACAGGCCAAATGCCGTAAGAATTTACATGCATGAGTTACACACAAAGATGAGCACATGTCTAAGCCTTTGTGGGACACCACATTTCTCAGGTTTCCATCACCAAAGGCAACAAGGCCATGTTGTTCCATCCTTGGAATTCCACACACTTTGACCCTCTGTATAACTGTTAATGCACAGTTTTTCCTAGGCAAGGTCAAGAAATCTTAATAATTCATTATAAGCACACATCAGTGTCACGTTCATTTTTGAAATGGCTAATTCACCTTTTAGTATCTTGCAATAGTTTTCATTGGACTATTATGATATGAAACACACACTGTTCCCATATAGTACTTGGAAAAGAGAGTGTTTTAAGTATTGTCTCAGTCATCTTTCATAGCTCAACTTTAAATATTACCTAGGGAGAACCTGCATGGATTTTCCCCTCTGGGAGGGACCTGCCTGCTAACCAGGTGCACCTAAGGCATTAGATCCTTCCGGATGAGAAGTGTTGACATCTGGAGGGAATTAACAATCCCAGTGCTGACTGCAAACAGGGCAGTCCAAGCTCAGGTGGTTTGGACATGGCCCTGGCTACCACGTGGGCCTCAAAGATTGCCAAGGACGGTTTTCAGAATTAAATGTCAAGGAAATGACTCAGGGGCAGGCTTTACTGTGCTGTCCAGGCTGTATATGTGGATATAAGTATCTATGTTTCATTTGCAAGAAAAAAATGATGTTTAAAAAGTGAATGAGAACCAAGAACATTGGCATGTAGCTCTATATACATTGTTGGAGCCATGAGTTTGAAAAGAACAAGCTACAACATAAATACTAAATATATTAAATATATTGTTTGTGTTAGCTGGAGTTTCCAAAAAGAAAAAAGAAAAGAAGAGAGACAAACCAGTAGTTTCTTGTAGCAGTGCAAGGACTTCTAGCTGTGTGATTTATGCACACATAAATCACATGTACACAAATATACATTGACTTTCAAGCCCAATCTAGGGAAGCAGAGTGGGTCACAGCACTGCACAGTGCAGGTGCCTCTCCCATGCCAGCTCATGGTAATGGCTTGTACCAACAAACCCACGTCAGAACACACACCATTGTTAATCCTCTTATCAAGGAGGGAAGGACATTCACTCCTCCTCCCTCTGAGCAGCCTACTGTGAGTTCAGGATGCTCTCTCCTCCCTTTGATTCCTGAGCAAGCCAGACTGCAGCACCTCTCTCCCACTCACACCCGCTCCCTCCAGCTGCTGCTCGGGAGGGAGACACAGGAAGGCAGCTATTTTTGTGTGAGCAAATAAAAATCAGGGGTTACTTCTGTGTGTAGACAGTGGGTTATGCCCCAACAGCCGACATTTAAAACCCATTAACACTTGTATCATAGAAATATTACAGAAGGGGTGCATTGTCCCTCACCAGCTCAGCGAGGCCACCCCCAGCCTCTCTTTCCCCCTTTATCCTTTAGATCCTTTTTGCTCTTTCCCTTTCTCTGATTACCTGAGAGAAAATGTAGGATTGTTCCCGAAAGGTTAACAGGTAACAAGGCTGTTACGATGCACTTTTAAAGCAGAGGGTGCAGAGCTGGAGTAGAGTTCCTATCTGGCATTAAAAGCTAAAGTACCTTTACGGTTCTCTGTGAAAAGGCAACCCACCCTTCTGAATCATTCTGTGCAAGGCAGAGAAGTTATCAGTTCCAAAACACTCAGAGTTGGATGGGACTGTATAACTTTGTGTTGGTGGAGAGAGGAGGGAGGAAGTGGAAAGAAAGAGAGAGGATTTGGCTCTCCAAAATCCAAGTAGATCTTTGTGGCCATGGTGTCCAGCCAAACCCTCCAGTTACAAAAAGACATGTAGCTAAATGCAGTATTTGGAGTTGGATGTGGAATCCTTAATATGAGAGGAAAAAAAAAAGTGATGGAAGAACAATTGCAATGGAAGTAGATTTATGCAAACCAAATGGGAAGTGTGAAGGGAGAAGAGAGCAAATGCTGGGACAAGTTTTATGTTCTCCGCAATTTACTGCTTAAATTATTGTACAATGCATATCAGCTAATAGTTTTTCCACAAGTTCAGTTTTATCACTGTTCACTTTCTGTCAGAGATTATTACACAGAGTTGGACTGTGGAACAGTGGCTACATTTCATTCCTAATATGGCTGCACTTCAGGGGAGGGATTGTTACTGCTGAATTGTCTCAGTTTTTAAAGGAGTCCGAGGAAAGAGCTCCACACATGTGTGATGAGTGTATTTTACTGGGAAATATTCAACCAAACATAACCATTAGGGTGGGTTTCCTTGTAGTTACAGCACAAGGTTCTTGGCAATAATTTTGTTTTTGTTTTCTGATTCTCTGGGTACCCTTGACAAGTGGAACATGTTTTAGTGTAGCTCTCCATAGCATAAACACAAAAATATCTGCTCTCCCAGATGCGCTGGGGAACATATTGTTTGTAAAGTATTTTACGGTTCTCCAAAGGAGAAGGAATTTGTATTGTTGCGTTTTGCTTGCTAGAAACCAGCAAGAGCTTTTCCATAGCTCATTCTGTCACTGCCTGCTCACATCAGGGGGTT
>VZRE01011171.1:28194-45072 GCA_013396775.1 Cephalopterus ornatus | reverse complement strand
GCGGAGGGAAGAGAGAAAGTATTTGAATGAGAAACATGCAGTGCAACACTGCCAGCAAAGGGATTTTTCTGCTGCATGGTAATGAACTGCAAAAGCTGGGGGAAAGGGTTTTTAATGTCAGTGGAACCCAGAGATGGAAGCACAGTTTGCAGAATTGCTTTTGATTTCCTTTATATTCAACTCCGTGGATTGTGTCGGTGCACAGCAGACACATAGAGGAAATAATCTATTAAACCCTAATGTAAATAGGTTTCTCCTGCACAATATTCCAAGGTCTCAGGTTATTTGCATACTGTAAATGAGCCTTTGCTGTTAAATGGACATGGCTTGTAATCAAAATCCCCCGTATATTAATAAATTATTACATCCAGGACAATATTCCATCCTCCTGCTTAGGATTTCTTACTGATAGACTGGAAAAGGAAATTTTTAACTCCACTGTAAAATCCTTCTCCCGCCTGAAATGGAAACTGAGATGGTCACCTCCCCCATGATGGGGGCTGCTGAATCCTCCTTTCTACACTTAATGCTGCGACCAGAAATATGTGTGAACACCAGGATACAAACTGCACCACTGCTTGCACCAGGCTCTGGGTGCTTTCTAGAAAATCTCATGAGCTCATACAGCATTCTCATTTCCCTGTATGCACTGTATTATACTCCCTTAAGTATTTTCTCCTTTGCAAAAGTGGACACACCAACTACAGCCAGTGTGGAGGACAGATATTTACCCGTCCTCCTGAATCATCTGTGCCCACATCCTGAAAATTATTTAAGCATCAGCTGTAAAACAGCTCCATATCCGTGAGGATCTGGGTCAGGGATGGATTAGAAAATGTTATCTTCACTTTGAAGTCCAACTTCAATCCAAATGTGCTTGCTCCACGCTGCTCCTGCCCTTCTTGCTTATTTATACCAGAAACCTCTTTGTTAGTGAAAGAAGCAGAAATAGGTTACTTTGACTCTCAGTCCCTAAACCATGAATTCTTGGGCCACTGTTCTGAGGAAAATAATCTCTTTGTGGGGGTGGCAAACCTGCACTGAGACACCACGTATCAGGGGCAGAAAAAGGAATAAACCACTGGGACTGGTGGGCAAGACCAGGGAGAAAGCAAGTAGAGGTGACTTGAAACGTCAGAAATTCCCGCTCTTTCTGGAAGCATAGGTTGAAACTCACCCACTTTTGGCTGAGATAGAATAAATACTGCTCTAGGTGTCTTCCTACAGAGAGAGACTTCTAAAACAAAGGTCGTTTTCTGTTCAACACAAGCCTTAATCAGAGGTTGTGGGTTTGCTGAGCTTTGCTAAATGGTGGTTCACACCTTTGGTGCTCTGTGAGCAGGGGCTGGTGACATTTTTTTTTTCAGGATGAAATACATGAAACAGTATCACTGTCTGCAAGTAGTAATAACTGGCCATCTTATGTCATAATATTAAGCTTGCATTTCCATAATTTTCATAAAAATAGAGGACTGTTCTGCGTGCTGCTTTGGGGGGAAATTTTAACTTCTCTTGGCTAAAGTATCTCTTTTTTTCTTCTCAACAAAGAACACACATGGAATTTTAAGGGATGAAACAGAAACCAGACGTAGTTCACAGAATCCCAGAATGATTTAGGTTGGAAAAGGCCTCCAAGACCATCAAGTCCATCCTGTGACTGATCCCCACTTTGTCAACTAGAGCAGAGCACTGGACACTTGCAGGAAAACGTGTACAGATGAGTAAATAAAAAGAGGTCACAAGTATTTTCAGAGCTGTTTCTCAATTTTGAAGATAACATTCAAAAATATATCCTTCCCCCCCCTCTTCTCACATGTCAAGACCTTGTCCAGCTTCCTGAGGCTCAAAACTGAATGGAAGACATTGTAGAGTCCAGGTGAAACATAACAATAAGAATAATATTTGTTTACATTTTTTGTCTCTATTTTGCACCGTTCCAATCATTTTTTTCTGGCTCTTCTTGTATTTTTATAGTGCCCCTGCATCTAAAAGGATATTGCTTAATCAGTACCTGTCACTGCTTTAATTATAATAGCAATATTCACTTTACAAAGCTATGTAAATCAGGCACACTCACATTCTAATCTAGTATTTCCACATTCCCTTTATTTCCAATATTCTTAAGAATCTTGTGAGACTTATTTAAACTGTCTCTGGTCTCCTCTGCTGAAGAATCACCTCTGGCTGGATTTCTCCTGCAGTATAAACCAGCCTGGCCACCTTCTCCTGGGCTGTTCACAGCCCTGGTAGAGATGGGAACAAGGACATACAGTTTTCTGGGAAACTCTATCTACCGGCTCATTTTTGGCTTCAAAATGGTAGGAGGAAAAAAAAAAAAATCACACATCATTTTGTGCTTTTTCCTTCATGGCCAAAAGTTGCCCAAAGTTTGAACGGGCTAGGCAGAGCTGCTAAGAGAAGTACAGACTCTCTTGGCAATGCCTGCTGTGATTGGAACCTCAGGGAAGACTGAGGAAGGGCCTTTTGGGATTTGTTCAAGTGGCAAACAAGAAAATAAGTATCGATAGCAGATTCTTATAAACCTTCATGTGACCAGAATCTGTATCCAAATGCTGGCACCGTTTAACCGTGTGCAGTTGTGGCAATCCTTGCGGTGTTCACACAGAGAAGATTCCCACTGGAATTAACAGGGATTTGCCTGAAAAAGGATTGAACAGAAGTGCAGGCTCACAGCCCGGCCCGACAAGCCTTTTCTCATGACAGCATCCAATTAAAATTAATGAAGTAACTTGTTCAGGATCACCCAGGGAAATGATGGGAGAGGCAGAGGTAGAGCTCAGGTTACCAAGATCCTTGATGTTACAAAGTCAAAAATTACTTAGAAGACAGAAATGCTGAAGAACTGTGAGAAATGCTGCCGTTAGTTGAAGTGGCTCCCAGGCAATCTGTCTGAGCTCATCAATTTAAACACATATATATACATATTACGTACATATCACTACCGAGATATAAATCCTGCAGTATTTCTAACCTCTCTGACATGTATTATGATTAAAATGTGAGAGTATCTTATCTTCTGCAAAGGAAAATAATTAGATCTTAACACACCAGGTGGACTCAACCTCAGTTCTTCTCCATCTACACCAAATTCCAGCTCGCCCTCGACACCTCGGAGCAGCCCAGAGATGATGCTCTTTCACATGCAGTTGGCTGGGCCTGATTTTGCCCCTCACCCAGCTCAAACCAGCAAATTATATTCTGACTGTGGCCAACTCACCTCCTTTCTCCAGCTCACCCTGGAAGCAGCTGAAGGGAGGTGACATCCCTTCTCAAGTCCGGCTGAGAAAGCAGCTGTTAAATCAATTTATCATCACCCATGGTGTTAGACTGGCATGAGGGGAGTGAGGAGGATGTAAGGATTTGGCCTGTTATTTATAAAATAAACAAGTTTTATTGCTTGTGTTGCAAACACCACACGGGAGTCAGTAAAACCAGAAAGAGTTTCAGAAATCTAATTTGCTTTTCATTGTGTATGCTGTTTGATTACCTTGTACCTTTCTTTGTGTTTGCAATAAAAATAGTTACTTTCCAGTCATTTTTGTTCTAGGTGTCTCTATAGGACCAATATAACATTTGAATTGCAAATACTGGGAGAAATATTTATTAAAGATAGTCACTTCCTCTGGATTTTATGTATATATGCGTCTATATCCTCCTAATGTTTTCAGCTGCTCTGAGGGTTTATCCTGTCTTCTGGCAGATGGCTTTTAACCACCTCTGTGCCTCTAAGTGAGGAAGAAGGGAGGAGCAGAGAAAAAAAGTCAGAAAAAAAGTACATTTCATGTACTTTCCTGGAAAACTGTTCAATCACAGTTTTTGAAAGGAACATCTGAGGGCTGTGCAAGAACTTCAATGCTCAGAGAAAGCTCCCCCTTGACTGGAGACTCACTGAGACCTTGTGTGACTCCCGTGCAATTTAAATGATTAAATGAATTCAAGAGGAAAGTCCTATAAAGAAATTGCGTCCTCTCCTATTTTTCCGGCTGCCTGCCCTTCTCCCAGCTCACCTAACTGAAAATGAGGAGATTGCTTGCTGTGGTCCATTACCCTCCAAAAGGAACAAGGAAAAGTGGCTGAACAAAAAATATAAAACACATCAACACATGTCTGCAAACACTGTGATGGTGCCACCCAAACCCCTGAAGTCCAGAATACAATATATTTCCTTCAGAGTGCCAGCTGCTCATGGGAACAGCACAAGAGGAACAAAAAAAAACCCCCCACCTCCCTAACATGCAGCAGAACAAATCCACACAGGCCACCAAGAACGGCAAATTGGGTAAGTCCCCCGTGGGAAAAATAGCTTTCACAAGCTTCTTGCATGGAGAACATGAAGTGTTTTCCCACTGGTGCAGACACTGTTAACCTTTTTTGCAAAGGAACCAAGGCCACATTGGATTTTCACTCCCTTGAGCTGGAGTTGCAGAAATCTGCGGGGCTGTGAGGGTGCAGAAAAAGGAAAAGGTCCCTTGGTCATACTGAAACATCATGATA
Source organism: Cephalopterus ornatus (assembly GCA_013396775.1). Lineage (NCBI taxonomy): Eukaryota > Metazoa > Chordata > Aves > Passeriformes > Cotingidae > Cephalopterus > Cephalopterus ornatus. The sequence goes on along the minus strand of VZRE01011171.1, from coordinate 40,557 downwards.
CAGAAATAAGACCTAAAAGCCTCATCTTTCTGCTCATCTTTACAACCTGCACTTCAAAACCACTTATATTCACTGCTCAGTGGACACTATTTCTTTTGGAGGCCTGTATATACTTCCATATGTGATTTGTGTCTCTCCAGAGGGTCTGTCTTATCTTTCACTGAAGTCAGTTGGAGATGCACTAATCTGTCATAAATTTAGGGTTTTTCTAACTTCCTTAAGTTCAGGATTATGATGGCATTGCCTGTGACATGGCCAGGCAGTGAAACCATGTAAGACACAGGCCATTATATCTGTATAACTTCATATAGAACTATACCCTGACAGTGAAGATCCCCAGCCATCCTTCCCCACCCTGTGGCCCTTGGTCACCGTCAGCTTGGCTCTCTGATTTCAGCAAAGATGTTCATGAGAGATATTAACATAAATGACATCAGAATAATGCCCCTTAATTACTCTCCACGCCTATATTTTCCCTCTACTCCTTTGACAAAAAGATTTTAGCTTTTTTTTTTCCTTAAATAAGTTGATAAAACGTTGGCAGTTTAGGTCCTTTTTTTCTTGATGAGCTGTAAACTTAAGATGGAAGGGGTGAAGAATCCAGATTTTGCCTTAATGTGTGTAGATCCACGTGTCCCAGTGATGTAACACAAGATAGGTCCATGGCTCTCAGCCAGTGCCTTGAGAAAGGACTTCCTGATTTCAAACACAACAGACTGTGCTCCTTCCATTGAAATTCAGGAGCATACCGGTTTGAACAGTTGCAGGATATAGGGCTTGAGAAGTGTTATTTTAGCAGTAGGATACCCCATTCTCCCACTATTACTGCATTCATAAACTGAAATCAATATTTCCAGTGTTACTTGCAGACTAAATCATGATAGATGTTTTAATTTTGAGGTTGCTGTACTGATTTGAGTCATTAATAGGATTTTCCCCCTCTCTGTCTCCCTTAAGCAATGTCCCTATTTTTCCTTCACAGTAAGTCTCCTGACTACATTTTCAACAACACCAGAAAGAAGGGATCTTCTATCCTCCATTACAAAATGTATTTTTAACGTTAATTTCTTTCCTTTTTATAGGACATGCAGATATAACTCTGTTTCAGAGCAGCACCAGTTGAAACACTATTTTAGCCTGGAAAGATCAAATTACTGTAGAATCAGCAGGGACACCCAGAGGCTACAGAAAATCGCTATTTTTTTATAAGTCATACTCCTAGTTCAGCGAGTCTGGTGGTTTATCTCCAGGAGAAACTTAGACCATGAACTTCATCTGCAGGCAAGTCTTGCAGCTGATCTCATTCTGTTTTCCTCTTGTGGCAGCTTAAATGGGCTCCACCATGAAAACTGAGCTGTGGATTCAACAAAGAGCCACGGCTGGTCTTGGGCCTTTCACCCACTGGGGAAAGTACACGTGGTAAACTCAGCTCTGCAGTTCACTTTGACTACCTGTGACAAAAAGCTGCTATTCCTCCCTTCGTAAAGGAAAAAATAATTGCTCTGCCAAAATGTCAGCTCACTACAGCGTGGGAGAACAAATGCTCCGTGTATTGGCAGGGAAACACAAACCTCACCGGCAGCCAGAGAAGGGAGAAGGGACAGAGGTGGGTTCTGTTGAGGCCACGAGGTGGGCACGCAGTATTTAAAACAACTTTCCATTTCCATTCTTCCATGATAGAGAGAAAAAGGAAGACTTCAGTCTGAATGAAGCAATTTCCCTTTCACTTGGAGAAAAAATAATGACTGACTTCATTCGCTTTCCTTTAGGTCAGATGTAGGTGCACCTGAGAGAGTATCTTTGGTGTATCCTTGTCAGAGCACAGAGGAGGATGTCATGACATAGAAAATAAGGCCTTTGTGCTTGCCCCGGAACATGACACTGTGTTAAATGAGCATCCAATTCCTCCTTGATACTAAAAAAATGCTGAACCCACAGCTCCTTATACATTTTGAGACACTGTTCATTTGAGAAAGTTGACTCTGTTCTTGACATTTGCTTTTATATTCATGGCACTAAAGCTCTGGAAATCTGTAGAGGCAGTTTCTTAATAGTTTGGCTTCCAAAAAAATCCAAGAACATCCAGCCAACTAAACAGTCCAACCAACAACATATGCCAGCTTCAGTGCTAATTGCTTGCTTTAAGCCAGACCAGCTGAGTAGCTGCTACTTTACATTTTCACTGAGCTGAACTCAACTTCTATCTTTGATTTTTTCAGCCACACAGATTGTAAAAGGAATAATTTGGAATTACTGAATATTTTGGTTGAGCAGAACAGAAGTGCTATCTTTAAACCCCCCCTTTTTTTTATAAAATTAAATGTTGGCAACTTCAAACTGATTTTGAAGGCAAAAGTTGAAAAATCTTGTTTGAATTGCAGTGTATTTATATTTATATTTCCAACATTTTTTCCATTTTTAAACCATCAGCCAAATCAGTGAAGAGCTGTGAGTGTTGAACAAATGCATTTTTGGTAAATAAATCATTAGTAAAATTTATGAGTCTGATTCACTCCACTCTAGATACTGTTTGTCATAATTTTCTAAGATCATTCTTTGCTTAGAAATACGGCTCACTTTAATCTGTTTGTAAATCCCTGAGTGCATATGTAACCTTGAATTAAGGAAGTGATTGATGAATAGTCACCGATATTTCCATAATTGCTGCTACACTACAGCCCAACATCCCCGCTGTTACTTGACTCCCACTGGATCAGATTTGGGGCAAACAAAGCAATTTTTTCTAGAATCACTCATAACAGTAATGCTTTAGAAAGAGCAAAAGAATACAACACCAAAATCTGCTTTTTAGAAGTTTAGGGCTGAAACAGAGGCAGAGTGAATGATTTTGCTCAGGTTTTGCAAGAAATCTGGAGAAGAGATCAGAAACTGAACCGTCTCCCAAGGTTCCCTGTGGTTCCTTACTACAAGACAATCCTTCCTGGAAAGAAAAGGCAAACCACACTTGTTATTTCCCCATTTGCTGAGCTCAAAATGTGGGGAAGCTGCTAAGCCAAGGATCACCTCAGGCTCTGGGAGCACAGCTGCTGCAGAACAGGGCAGAACAAAACAAATAAAACAGCACTTTCCTCAAAGAGCTTATAATTTAGGCACTACTGATGCCTCCAGTACCTGAAGTGCTTAAGATTACAACTGAAATCAGGAGTGTAAAAGCAATGACACGTGTCAGGCTTCATTATTTCTGCAAATAGTGACAGGCTCACAGGGATATGAGGATCTGAGTTTCAATATGCTGATGAGAAGGTCTGTGTTTATATTCCTATGGAAAAAGTTATTTTTGAAAAGAGAAATGACGTGGAAATATGAGAGAAAGAAAAGCTGTTTTTCTCCTAACTGGCATGCAAATGAAATGCTACAGTTGTTTTTGAGAATATTTGTTTGCTAAGAGTAATTCAGCTATTTAGGAGAAAAGGGAAAATCAAGAGAAGATCGTGAGGCACAAATGAAGGGAAGGAGATTTAGCTAAATTCTTAGCTTTCATTTTAATTAACAAGAAAATAATCTGGTAAGATAATGGTCTTTGGATTCTGAATCCAAGGACTGTCCCTCCCCCTCCAAAAAAATCTGAAATTGTTGCAGCATGGAGTGCGTTTAAATAAATTTGAACTAGAACACGTTTAGCTCTTCATTAAACTAACTTTTACTGTGTATTTATGATCATTGGTTAATGATGATGAGCTGAGCCACTTCACGTGTAGACTGACACAGAGAAACTGTGTGAAAAGCTGTTTCACGAAAGCAGACACTTTTCTGTCAGGCGGCATCTCGCGCTTCCTGCAACAACTTACTTGTGCACCAACTGCACCTCACTGGCCAAACAAGATCTGCGGTAAGAGACACATTTCAGGACAGCAAGTGCCTTTTTCCAGGAGGAAGCAGGAGACTGGTCTGTTTAATTAATATGGGACGCCACTGAGCAACTTTGTTTCCAGTTTTTTTTGATTGAGTGTTACAAGGGCAGAACCTGAGGCAAGTCGACAGGAAAAGCTCTTCCCTTCCCATTACTGTACCAAAGACTGGTTACTTTCTCGTGGAAAGTTTTTCCATGTGTTTGCAACAAAGCACAAAGGTTTCTAAGGAAGAGGAGAAAAAGGGTGAGAGAGGAGCTTCAGAATAGCCAGGGACTGAAAGAGTTCTCAGCATCCTTTCAGCTTCCATGAAAACCCCTGATTTTGGTCATTCTAAACCGTAAGAGCGACTTAAAAATAAAGCCGCTATTTTCATCTCACTGACGTGAATGCACATTTGTCTGATGTCATAGAATGAGTGTTTTAAGGAAAACGAATAAGGGGCCAAGAGCTGATTGGTGCTCGATTCACCGCAACGGGGTTCAACCTGGATTCACAGGGGTGGTTTGAGAGGGATGGGCAGAGATTTCAAAGGAAGTTTCCAGATCGTGGGAATGCTGGAAACCGTCACCAGAGGTGTTTCCCAGCAGGCTGCACCACCACTCAGTCTGAGTGAGGCAGGTACAAAGTGATGAACTAAAAGACATCCTGGGGTCTTCTGTGGCTCTATTTTTGTGATTTGGGATCAGTCTTCACCGGTGAGCCTTCCTTCTGTGAGCTGTACAAGAACATGTGTTGGTGTTCACACACCATTCCAAGGCTTGCTCAAAGGAGCTGGCATCACTCCCGGGCCGTGGCTTTGCCTTCCAAGCAAAGCTGGGTAGAGCTGAGCCGGCACTGGAATGGAATGGAGGACCTTTGGAGAACACAAAGTTGCTGAGAAACCCTGGAAAAGCTGGCAAATGGCAGAACTGGTGTGTTCAGCATGAGACAGAACACCATGGCTCCAGTCACCTCTGATGGTTGCTCAGGATATCATCATCATCCCGGCCGTACTCACAGCTGGCCAAGCATTTCTTGCTCCCTAAGCTGCCTTTGTGATTTAATGCATAAAAAGACTGTTCACTCTTTCTATCACAGCTTTGCAAGTGATTGAGAGATAACTGCTGGGAAGGAAGGAAGGTCCACAAGCAGCTCTGGGGCAATCAGAACTGCTCCTGGGTTTTCTGGCTTTCTGGGAGAGGGTTTTGTCTGTTGACAGGCTGGAACTGTAACACACCACAGCCTTGGCTCTGCATGAAGCGCCCACGTGAAGAACCAGGCTCAGGAAACCACACTGCTTGTAGCAGAGAGCCAGGTGTCTGAATTAAATACCTAGTTAAGGTATTTGAATTAAAGAGCTGCCTAGTTTATACCACTATCTATTTACACCTCTGCTCTGATGCAGATCAACAAATGCAATGAACAGCCAAGCTCGAGATCTACTCATCTTGTGTTGGTGTCCACTGTTAAAGTGGGGCTGTGCCCCGTTTCATGACAGGTTACCTCTGGGGTGAAATGTCACTCCACGCATTAAACAACTTTATTTTGGAGGGGCTGGAGTGAAGCCTAACATGGTCCTCCCAAACAGTTGTAGTAATGGGAGCACTAGGATTTAGACGAAGAGCTGTGCAGTTGGTGCTTTGTGACAATCTCAAGAGAAATGGCCAATAATGAATGATAGAAATAGAGACGAACCTTAGTGTGTAAATCTGAGGGTGCTTAAACAGGAGTCTTCTCATGTGCAAAATGATGGTACTTGAACATCCCAGACAAAAGAAACATGAAAGCCTCGCTGAGAAAAATCCCTTTTGGATAAACCACCTCTGAAAACACTGCACAAAGTATACAGGAATCATCCCTTCACCAGATGAAAACTGAATTGGTACAAATCTTGAGAAACTGCATTTAACTCTCACAGTATTTGTGTGGATATTGCCAAGACTGAGAACCCAAAACTACTCTTGCTCATTTAAGGAAATTCTCAAGGAGAAAAGTAAAATTCATAACAACAGTTTCTACAGTTCTGCAGCTTGTGGCAGAAGCAATGTTGTAAATTCTTGCATTCTTCCAAAAGGAGAGCTGAGGTTACTCTGTATTACAAGTAAGAACTGTTAAGTGCTCATTTTTCAAGAATCACATTCCATTAGATGGCTTACAGGAAACCTCATTTATGCATCTGCTTTTTCTTTCCTAGGAAAATGCAAAATTAAGTCATCATGACAACATTTTATTGTGCACAAAATTAGCTTGATTACTAAATCAGACAAGAATTCCAATTGAAACAGATATAACAATAGTTTGGAAAATAAAATCCTTATGGTTCCTCCTTCCTGCACTTAGAAAATGAAGAAAGATTAGCCCCATATTATGGCAAGTCCTGTGTTGTTGGCTGTATAGTGCAAAAATGGGGATTTTAAGGGGTATAATCCATGCTCCATTCTGCCTATTAAACTTGTTCTGCCTCATCCTGATAATGTTCTTTGTATATAAAAAATATCTGGGAATTGAGGATCCCAAGCATCTGTTCTTTATTCTTGTAGATTTTGATTTTATATTCATGTCACAGCAGCCCTGACACGGTTTTTGTGGATTAGGAGTTGGTGCTGACGACTTTTTACAACACATGCACATAACAAATCTCAAAAAGGATACAGGGTACAAGGATAGTAAGTTCTGTTCCTACCTAACTTGAGGCCTTGACAAGTTAGACACTTAGCTGATGTGCCTAAATTAGAAACAAGGTCATGTCAGGCTTCCTACGGAGTTAATTCATCCTTCCTGAGGGAGAGGCAGCCCACCTATGGAATGAATCACCCGCTGGAGGTGCCAGGCCTTCTTCCCTGGCTGCGAAGGGGCCTTCCAAGTGACCTTCATCCAAATATAGATTCTTTACCCAGGTACTTGAACTTAGTTCAGAGGAACCCAGGTAAGTTTAGATGAGAGAGGAAAAAAAAAAAAAGGCAAGATGAAATGGAAGGCATGCTGTGTTTAAAGAACCAGAGCACACTTGCTGTTTGAAGTTTTGATAAGAAGAAAACCTGAACACCTTAAAGAACTTCTGTCCCTCATTCTTTGTGTCCCCTTTTGGCCTCTGACCTTCCATTCCAATAAAGAACCCGAGCCAGCAATAACCCCCCGACCCTCCTGTGCTGGTTTAAGGTGGTTACTTGCTCAGGAATGTAAGGCCACCTGTCCTGGGTCAGACCCAAGGGCCATCTCTGCCAGTTCCCAGTCCAACAACAGCCAGAATTACTTCCCTGGGGGGAAGCACAAGCATTGGAACAAGCCCAGGGGGACATTTGTCTGCAATATTCCTCCAGTTTCTAACAGTCTGTGGCTCAGGGCGCCCTTTGTGCTTAACAACCTTTGACTGTGTTTCTCTTATACGGACCCCCCAAATGTCCCCTGTAAACTGTAGTCCCCCCTATTTCCTGGGGCAAGGAATTGCACTGCTGAACTGCACGTTTGCCTTTGTTTCCTCTGATTTTGTGGTGTTTTCTGCAGCACACCAGGAATCCTCGATGATCCTCCCCTCCTTTGAAACCCCTGAAGGGGTGAGTACTGAACTATTTGGTGCAAACTCACAAGAGACTCAAAGACTTGGGGAATGGTGCCTCCTTTTTCCCTTTTCCAGGCTCAAGAGGACACAGTTGTCCAGCTTGAAGATGTGGCTTAAAATGCAAAAGGCCTCACAAACACCAAAATTATGGAATGACACTGAAGGGAGAACACTGATGATGGATCAAGGGCAAGAGTTTTGTAGCCAGCTGGAGATTTAGCACAGATATGTGACATCCAACATACTGGAGATCTTCAAAAGAGGTCATTCTGCAGCTGCCAGAGTTCCTGAGAGGGCAGAGAAGAGCAGCCTCTGAAACTATGCCTCTCCTCACTACCTGAGGAAGTTTTTACCCTGTTGGATAAAAATTAAAATAATTTTGATGGGTTACTGTCTTCTAAACCAACAGTGAATGCTAAACTTTAGGAACTAATTTTTCAAATTCCCCTTAAAAAAAGGGAATGCAATTAGTCAGTGATAAAAAAAGAAACTATGTTAGGGAACACAGTGTGTTAAGACAATTATTTTTAAAAGTTTAGGCAAAAGACAAGCAAGAAGAGAGCTCAGACTTTTTAAGAAAATATGCTAAGCAGGGAAGACCATGTTTCTCCATGAACTTTTCAGCCCAGCTGGAATTCCAAGTCAGTTACAAAGTGCAGAAGCCAGAAAAAAAGTTTAAATATTTGTATGATTTTGTTTGTTTGTTTTCACATCAAGTTCCTTCTACTTGTCTACTCGTATATAAAAACTTCACCAGTGGCTGTGACTAACACATCCAGTAACCTTTTCCACTCCAAGAACAGGCTTTATTATCTCCTGGAATGGGTATAGCAAGTTTACTACGTGGCTGAACATGAAATGGTGCAGGAAGCGAGAAAAGCAGTATCTAATTCCACAGGGCTCTTCTTAGGGGAGTGAAATAGTGGTGTGAAGGATGAATTCAAATTGTGATATCAGTTCCAGGAGGTGTGTGGTTCCTCCAGCCGTGGCGGGGAGTTAATGACACGTTGGCAGGCACACCTAAGTGGACAGATCAATACAGATCCTTTGTTTGCAGACACTGCACTGTTATCTCAGCACTGAAGTGCCCCTAAGAGATGGTTTCCCTGCAGGGAAGCACCAGATTTGCTTTTGGAGAGGAGTGCCTGCAGACACCGACTCTGTGCCATCCTGCCTGGATTCCCCGAGCCCGCAGAGACCGGTGATTCCATGCTCTGGAAGCATCAAAATAAGCTCCTCTTGCAGAATGGCACCATGTGACACATGGATAACCTGAATGATGCCCTGATGGGGAGGACTGAAGGGAAATACAGACAAAACAAGTTGCTGAGCTTTGGGGTACTGTGATTTCTACCCATCTACAGCTTCTCTTTGTCTTTACCTCACTACCTTTACTTTTATTTGAGTCTCAAATACTCCCCCTTTGCTCAGACCCATTTCCTTTCTTTCACAGCCCCTGTCCCTTCCTTTGTGTTCTCACCTCCTCTCATGCAGGATCTGAGATTCCCTGTCCCTGTTTTCTAGTGAGAGCTCCCCAAAAGCACTCAGACCATGCAACAACCCGTAGAACAACATGGTACATGACACGTACCAACAGGAGCCTTAATACAGATAGGTTTACAATACAATAAGTTTATTTTTCTTGCTATTTCTATCTGCCTTTCAGATGGGAAAGGGAATCATCTTTTCATGTAAAGTCTCTTCGTGAGGATATTCAGCTCCCACAGGGTCAAATGTCTCAGTTCAAGCCTCAGCCTCTGTTACAAGTACTTGTGGGCTGTATTTAGCAATCTTATTAAGAGGAAGCCATAATAGACAGGAATAATTTGACAGCAGGTGAAAACCACCAAACTTTCTGAGTTTCCATTTCCTAGGTCCCTATGAAGTACTTGCTCTCCTGCCATGAGTGAAATACCAAACGGTCAGAGAAGGTGCTGAGGGCTGGAAAGAATCCTGACCAGGATGTCACATCTACTCACCACATCCCACCCCTGCCTCCATCTCAAATACACCTTTTGGGGTGCTAACTGCTGCGTTTTTTAATTCCAAATTAATATTTAGGAGAAGATGAGGTTGCAGAGCTTGGTGGTACCCTCAGGGCCCTGACGTGAAAATGGATCTAATGGATCATTGCTGATCTATATAAATACATATTATGTATAAGCCTTTCCAGTTTTTCTTCTTTTTTTCTTTAAATATATTTCTTACGTCTATACATTAAATTACAGACATGGCTGCTGTGATTGCTTTGGGGGGTACATATGACCCCCAACTCCTACACCAGCCAAAACCACAACAGTGCTGGAATTATATTTTAAAGATGTACAGGTAAGTAACACCTGGAAGTTCTTATATCCAGAATATGAAGATTATTTGTACTTTTGCCACTGTCTGGGTTCTGTACTTGTGCATATTTCTTTCTGCTTTGCAGTGACTTGGTAATTTTCTATCTGTCTCCTGTGTTGCTGCAACTGTTCTCTCTGATTGAGCATCTGTAACACCCTGAATGGAAACACATCCAAGGCACTGACACTCTGGGGATTAAACACTGCTGTTAGAGACATTCTTCAAGAATTTTACAGAGGAAAATGAACTTGCTACTGAAAAAAAAAAAGGAAGCATCTCCCCTCTTCAACCTATAACAGAGAAAGCACCAGATATGTCCTACCAAAAGGGTAAATTAGCATAGAGAAATCTTAGGGGACTTTGAGAAAAAACCACAGATTCCTGTGTTCTAACTGGCATTGCAGGCTCTGTTTCCAGATACACAGCAAGCCCTGGCTAACAGCATCATGATTTCAGAAAGTACATTCATGTCAGGCTCAATCCCTCCTTTATGGACAGGCATTATTTCTGGGAATTAGCTGAAAAAGCAGTCATTTCTCAGCTGATTGAGGCTGAAAGGGCTGCTTAAACAGCCCTTTTGGGTAGAACAGTAGCCCTCTATAATAAGAAACGGTGAATTATTAACACCATCCAAGGATTTCTGAGGAAATGAAAGATTTTTTTGTTTTTGTTTTTCAATTCCCAGAACACCAGGAGCACACTGTTGTGGTGGGGCTGCTTACCCAAAAACTGCCAGGAGCTAAGGTAGCACAGCACAGGCACTTTCATCACCAGATGAAAGGGGCAGTTAAGAATTTCAAAGTAAGGAAAAGCCTGGAGGACATTTGTTACAGGGATCAAAACACTGGTCCTTAAACCTTTTTTTCGTAAGAGGCACTTGGGAAGTTTGAGAGTTTTATGGGGGGAGTGACACTGAGGAAAGCCCTACTCCTGTGCTCCCTGGCTGAAGCAGAGATGCCATGCTATGGTTTAACTCCAGATTGGTGTCTCTTCTCATCAGTCAGAAACTGGCACAGACAGAAGGAGCCACAGCAATGAGCCTGAAAATGCCTTTGCACTTCATTTCGCGTCCAAATCCCGTTGGATTTGTTAAAAACTTTGACAGCCATTGACAACTTATTTGTACCACTGTGATCACAATGTGATATTTTAGGCTTACATGGTGAAAAGGGGGTTTATCTTCCACCATCTACAAACTGGAGTGTTTCAGCCCGTGTTTCATTCCAGCATTCAGATCTTGTGCTCTCACCAGCTTCTCACATCACGAGCTAAAGAGTCTCTGACACTTCCATTATCTTCAGAGGCATTAAGCCATCATCACATCATTCCTGTCCATTTGCTGCTGAAGCAAAAACTGAGAGCTCATCTACACAGCAGACATTGCAATGGGGCATAAATTAATGGTATACGCTGACTGATTCCCTGTGGTACATATGCACAACTCTACAAACCAGGAATCCAGCCTTTTTATCACTTCATTCCCAAAAGGAGTCAATGTTCGAGTCTGAAATTAATCAGGAAAAATGCGAATTGTTGGAAATCTTCCAGCAGTCGTGTAATGGAGAGTCCCTCTCAAAGGAATCTCCATAGGGAAATGAATGCAATTAAAGACCAAGGCAATAAACTGCCAAGAAATCTTAACTAGCTAGAGGAGCCTTATTTAAACCCGGAGTTCCCCCAGTGAGGTGAACAGGGAGTGTCATCTGTCCCTGAGCTGCTGCAGAAAAGTACAAAAATGAATATTCTACATAAACATCTCTGTATTTTCTGTTGCCTCTCTGTAAACACCCTCTTAACTTACCAAAAATAAATTAATAACATTTATAGAGGTCTCTTGTGCAGTTCTGGTTAGCACCCTGTCTATCATTCAAAGAAATCTAAATTATTAGAGGCAAAGTGGCAAATGTGTTCTCCCTTTCCCAGTGCTAAACAGGGCTCTGAATTGCTCCCTTTCCTACTGTAGCAATAATTAAAATTAAGAAACTAGATCAGATACCAGTGGACAGCCACAGGTCCCAGAATGCCCTAAAACATTTTGCTAATGAGCACCAGCCTGAAGCTCTTTATGAAAGCAGGTCATCCCTTGAAAGGGGGCAGAGCATGTGTTGTAATAAGAGACTTTTTTTATGGCTCACAGACCGAAAATATAAATATCAGCTTTATCAGACACTGTGGAGTTTGAGCTGGCAAAAGCCTTTTCCCTCATGCCCGAGAGTGCCATCATAACCAGAGCAGGGCAGTGGTGAGCGTTGCCTGGGTCTGTCCAGCAGTCAGGCAGCTGAAGGAGCCTCAGGAACTAAAACGGTCCTGAGGAGACAAACGTGTGCCGAGAAATCCCATTGGCTTTGTTTATTTGCTGGAATTGTCTTCCGTCAGGTCACCATGACTTGGGACTTTCACAGCTGCAGGGCTCATCCTGCCTGGAGTGGATGATTTCACGGAAAAGAGAGAGCCCAGAATAGAAAAAAAAGGGTGTTTGGCTGTTCAGAGGGAACAGACCAGAAAGAGCAGCTTTCCACCCCAGAGAGCGATGAGAGAAATTCAAATGCACTTCGAGGATGCAGCTGGATACAATTGTTTAAGAGCCACTGAGAAGGAATTCCAGCC
>VZRE01011171.1:0-28154 GCA_013396775.1 Cephalopterus ornatus | reverse complement strand
CTTTCCCCATGATCCACATCTCCTCTTATTTTACAACTGTACCACTCCTCTAATGTCTGATGTCTGTGCTGTATTGTCTGGCCTTGTATTGTCTGCAGCTTTGACAGGCTTCAAAATTGCCTGCTTGCACAGTGCTAGCTGAGATCCTGGGCAGCATGCAGCACTTGGGAACACAAAAACGTACTTTCCATTTGTCTTTATGATTTTGTAGGGGGGAAAAAAATAACTGAAAAGTTTTCCCAAACAGTCCAGAATACCAGTTCTCCAAAGAGAAGGGGATAAAGATTGTTTATCCCTTTAAAAAAAAAAAAAAATCAGTGTGTGCTTTTACATACAGGGAGATACTTTGCTTCTGGTGGTGAACAGCAGCAGCATAAACACGCAGGATGGCAAGGGCTGGGGCTGGAACAGAGAGGGAAGCTCAGCTCTGATCCTGCAGGAGAACCTGCACAAGGAGGGAGCTGTCTTTGACAGGAACAAGAGAAGGAGTTCTTTGAAAAGCAAAAGAAAAAGCCAAGGAGCCGTGTGTGCGTGTGTGTGTGTGCCTGGAAGCAGTAGGATAAGTGCCAGCTAGAGACTAAAGACAATAGTAGGAACTGAGAGGAGGAGCTGCAAACAGGGGCACGGGAGACAGAAGCTTTTTGGGAAGACAATGCTCTGGAATCTGAGCGACTGCATGAAGGACTGGGATGTGACAGCCAGGACCAGAGGGGGACACATAAAAATAGATGGGCTGGGGGAACAGAAATAGAACTGATGGTTTGGATGAAAGAGGAATCAGGCCAAAGTGCACAGTTAAGGAATTCAGAGATTTTGCCAACCCGACAGATAATAAATCTGAGACTGACTGAAAGAAAATCTTTCTACATAGTTAAAAGTCACAAGAAGTTTATTGTCAAATTAACCATGGAATTGTATTCTGAAGCAGGAGTTCCTAAGTCTTCTGTTCAATAAAGGCTCTCAACCATCTGAATTCCTTGTTGGTCACCATCTGAATTGAAAACATACTTGACCGAAAATTAAATTATTTCCTAGACTATTTGCCATTACCTCATGGACCAGTAGTCTGAGAATTAAGTCATTTTTAGAGACTCCAGAGGGCACAAGACTGAAGGAAGAGGTGGCAGTAAGCGTGGGATAAGGAGAGTCGGCTGTGTCCTGCCAGGGGAAAGGAGTAAGATCTGGGACTAGAAAAATATGGGGAAGAGGAGATGAAAGCAGGACAGTGGGATATTTTGATTTGAGAGACTGAGCTGGTTGGCCGAAAATGCAGTCAAAAGACAAGGAACAAGGGATGGGGAAAACTTGGTCTAAATCAGACAGGTAGGAACAGCTCAAAATAAGGGGAGGGTCTCTCCAGAGACTACAGTGATCTGAATCTCCATAGTGGTGCCAACAAACAAGAAAGTGGACTACAAACTTCCATATTCAGTAATGAAACATACTCAGTCTGATTATTCTCTTGGTCACATTCCTCCAGTATTTTTATATTTTACCAAATATAACTGTAGCCAAGCAGGTTTTAGGAAGGTACTCTCATCAAATCCAAGAAAATTCCAAATTTTCCCCCTAAAATCTCAAAGCATTTGGATGCCTGTGGCAGTGTTATAGTGAGAACAGTGTGCTCACACTATGCTGGGAATAACAGCCCTGAGAGGGCACTGCCTGGCAGACTTGGTACCTCTCTGGTGTGAGCTGAGGGGCTGGCATCTGTTTTCTCCTTCCCATATCTGTGTTTTTACTGAAATTCCCCTTGAAGTCCCTTCGGAAAATGAGGAAGAGACCACCACAGACAAATAACACATCATATGCCACAGAAAATATTCATTATGAAACAGGAAATCTGCCCTGCAGTGGTTACGAAATAATGAGTATGCACAAAATTAATTGCTGTTAGATGTATAAATTATTCCAGATCAAGGGGGTGTGAAAGGCCACACTGCTGCTGGTTTTTACTGAATTCCTGACTGGTGTGCAGGACACGTAACACTGATGAGCACAACACGAACAGCAGCATTGCTGTAGCTGTAATTCTCTACAGCTACCAGCCAGGGAAAGTCTGCAGGGAGCAAGAATGGCTTTTGTTTTAGAATAAAAGGCATATTTTAGGGGCGGGGGAAAAAAAAAGTCTATACAAAACCATAGATACCTGGGGGGTTACATGTATGTGTCTATTAGGGGTGTAAATTTGCGATTTTCAGATAAGACAGTGGGAACTGGGGATATACAAGTCTGAACTTTTCCTTTCTTGCTGCCTTTTGAAGGTATCCATGAAAATGAGTCACATGAATTCTGGATAGGAAAACAAAAATCAGTTCACTAAAGGATAAGCATATGTGCAAAGATGAATTATTCTTCACACAGTTTTCAGAAGTACAAATGGTTGGAGCTACAACCAAGGAACTAATGTTATTCTACCAGGAACAAACTGAAGACCTCTGTCATCTGAAGCCATAAATTCATGGAAGCACCAATTTCCTAGATACAGTGGAAACCCTACCAGAACATCCTGGCTAGACAACACAAGGACATTTTTTTCCTGATTGGATTTAAAATTTCCCTTGTTTGTGTTCATAAATCAAACCGAAAAGCCAGACAAAGAGCGTAACTGCTGATATGAGGAGCCTGTGCCACCTCTGGCACCACAAAAAGACTGCGTGTGGATAAAATTAATCAGGTTACACGAAAGAAATCCCAACCAATTTGGGGAGACAAATCCCACTGAGGGAGAAACATGGTTTCATGCAAGAAAATATATTATTGAAATCCATAACAAACCCAAGAATTCAGGTTGATGCTCAGCAGTGCAGCTGCAGAGCTATGCTGGCTGTTCAGTATGAGTGCCAGAGGAGTTCTAGTTCCAAATAAATCAACATAATATAGGCTTTGCCTGCGAAAGAAAGTGACAGAGGTTTCACTAGGATTGTTTCTTTAAACCAGTTTCATTAGACATGAAGCAAATCCACATGTGGAGACAGTTAAGTTGATTTACAACCGGCTTATGTTGATCTACCCTTAATTCAAAGGGTGGGATTTTATATGGCAGCTATACACTGATTTAAGTGCATCTACACAAGAACTGCAATTCAATTCAATTTAAACAGACCTAAACCAAGACTTCAGTTAAGCCACTTTTGCAACACTTTAAATAGCAGGTTAGGCTGGACTAAGTAAACACACACTGAGGTAGATGACAGAAACTTTCCAAAGAGTAGGAGGTTCAAATCAATCCAAGTTAATTTTATGGAACAGACCTCAGGCTCCCTATTTGTACAAAACTACCAAGAGTCAACTAAGATGCTGACTTGAAAATTTCCTTTTTTTGACCTATGATCATTGCATGCTAAAACTTGACCCTACTTTTAAAGGGATGCAACCAATTTAATCTATCAAGCCTCCTTTTTTGTTGTTATTTACTTAATTTTTACACGTAAGTTCAACATTCCCCCATTGCCACAAGTTATGGAGAACATATATTAAGTATTCCAGCAGCCTTGAAGCACACTTAAAAGACACAAGTTTTTTATCATCAGGGTGTTTTCCTGCAGTGAACAGAAGAAATAAATGAGAGTTTGCTAAGTTACTAAAGTTACCTTTTCTCGTCAGTATGTTCAAGTCACACTCCAGAGCCAGTTTTTCCGTGGCATTCCCAGTGGATCACCGATTCCCATCTGCTCCCAGTTCCACAGTCAGGTGGCAAATCCTCATTTTATTTCACACCTGAACAGAAGGGGAAGAAAACACCAAAGGGAAAAGGTGAGTTCTGCAATATCCTTTTTGATAAGCTGGGTTTTGATATGCTTTTACTTTAAGGTTTTTTTTTTTGCAATGCCTTCGACAGATGCAAAAACAAAAAAAGTGAACAACACTCGGGATAAATACCAGTACAAATGAGATTCATTTATTTGGTGGAAGCAGAACTGTGGTGATAGGGATTAACCTGTTTGTTAGCTTTAACAATGGAAAGGTTTTTGGCATGTCCCTGCAACAGCTAATGGAGAAAACACCATCAATCTGCAGTCATTTTACGGGTGAAAATACTCTTCATTTTGATGGTGTTCTTCACAGGCCCATTTGTGACATTGGGCATGAGGGATGGGAGACTTTACCTGGGAATCGGGAATGTTAATGTTCTTGGGTAAAACTCAGTTGGGTTCCTTTTGCTGGGAATTTTTATGTGTCGTATCATCTCATTTTTCTTTCTTTCTTTTTCTTTTTGTTGTTGTTAAATAACAACAATTAACGGTACGTCAGAAGGCAAAATATTTTTATAGCCTCAGAGATAAGTCATCTCTCACAGGCAATAAAGGATACATGGATTAAATGATACGTGGCGAGGGACTGACCTTTGAGGCAAAGCAATTTCCACTTATAAAAGTGGAATTCTAACAAGATGTTCTAGTGAGGCCCCTTCCAGCACGTTTCTGGAAAAGGCTCCTCGTGGCATACCCAGTCCCCCAGGCTAAACCATTTCTGCACTAAAGAGGCCGAGGCAGAACAGTTTTTAGCTGCCAGCCAAGGATCTTGGATGACCCCAGGGCTGTTCCAGACTCCACATCCACACAGAAAAAGAACAATATATTTACTGTCTGCTCAGAGAAGGAGAAATCTGTAATTACTATGTGAGCAGTGAAAAGATGCACAAAGGCTGTCTAATACAGATTAGAAATTAAAGACTCGCTGGGAAGTGTCATACCGAACTTTAAAAAACACTCAGAGAAAAAAGAGAGGAAGGACAGCAGAACTAACAGAGCATGCTGCATTTTTGCCAGTCTTCTGTGGTGTCCAGTGGTGTAAGTATATTTAAAAGAGTAACATCAAATGTACATCCTGATTCCACTGAAGTCAATGGTAAAACTGCCATTAACTCAAACAAAACCAGAATTACTCCCACAGCAGCCTTCTGTGCTTGTCACAATATACTAGTCAGTATTATACTCTGATTAAATCATCATTAAAATGTGACTGACCCTGGAAGTTTTTCACTGTCACCCTTTTTTACTTTCATTCTGGTTTCCAGAGAAGTGGTTCCCCTTCCCACATGTAATCATTTTCAAACTAAAGCAGAACAGATTTGCTTGAAAATCAAAAGGCACAAAAAAATTCTACCTTAATATTATAGAATGTTGTTCAGAGGATGGTTTCAAGATGCAGCTGAATAGAAACACAATAAAATCAAATGAAAAAAAAAAAAGGGCAAGTTTAGAGTGGCCATATCTACCTGTGGCCTACAAACTGCTATAGCAACATAAACTATCCCTAACAACCCAGAAAAGACAACGTAAGTCAACATAAATTCACCCTGCACTGACCACGGAAGCTTTTGAGAATCCAAAAATTCAAAGTTGAAAAGTTAAATATGTTGAAACAATGACATGGCTGAACTTGCTAACTTGTGGGCTTAGAAAATGAGGATTATCAATGTTTATGCAAAATAATTTAAAAAATTAGTAGCAAACCATTTTAACAAGGGGTTAGGATTTGGATGCAAACCTATTTGTTCAGGCTGAAATCCGTGTGTGGTTGGTAGACTGAGAACCTAAGTGAGGATGGATGCTTTGGAGTTACTAAGATTTTAGGCCAGTTCCCTAAAGAAAAGAAACTTCTTTACTCATAGTTTTTGTGTGCCTGCTTGAAATGTCTTCGCACCAAGGAGCTTCTGAGCAGCCCAAGTTCAGCCAAACTTCACCAATGCTCAAGTTCCTACAACTTTTGTAAGAACAGCCAGGTGAAAAAGAGCGAAAAAGTACGAGCCCCTTGGCGAGGGGGGGAAGCTGCAGTTTTACTTTGAGTTTTACTTTGCCTGACACCAAAGAATTCACACAGAAAGCAAACCCATTGTCTTCAGTCAGCCCTCAGAATCACTGCAGGACACTAACCCGTAAAAAT
This sequence comes from Cephalopterus ornatus, assembly GCA_013396775.1. Classification (NCBI taxonomy): domain Eukaryota; kingdom Metazoa; phylum Chordata; class Aves; order Passeriformes; family Cotingidae; genus Cephalopterus; species Cephalopterus ornatus. The sequence continues at coordinate 22,265 of VZRE01011171.1, read as the reverse complement.
GCAGCTTTTATTACCTCTGGCAGTCCCGGAATGATTTGTTCTGAGAATAGATATAACAATGGATGTATCACTGATTAGGAGTTTTGCTGCTGTCTCGAGGGTATTCAGGGCTTCAACCTCCCAGACAGAGGGTAAAATCAACAGTGCACACGCTCCATTAGATGATGTAGCCCAGAGTTCCTGAGCTGCAATCAGGCTGGGGTGACAGAGCACACAGTCCTGAGCTCGTCATGTATTCAGCACTTGTTGATTCACCTGAAGGTTGCAAGTTCCCTGATAGCCTTGGTTTTGATTAGGATGCCAGGCTGAAAAATCTGTGGTAATTCATTGGAAAACCTCAGGCTCCATTCCTGCTGCAGTGACTGGATAGGTGCTCACCCTGTTTCAGCCTCATGTGATGTCAATACTTATGTTAAATATTACTACAACGCTTTAAAATCATCAAAGCCAACCAGCCCATCTCAAGTAGGAATGACCAATTTAAACACCTGAAATGATTGGATGTCAACTGAAAAAAACAGGCTTTACGGTGCAGATTAATTTTATACTCGAAATCATTTTTAAGCAACTGGAACTAAATTGCAAAACTGTTATTTTCATTAGGTGAGCTTAATTAGACACCAGGAGCTGAGGAAGTGAGCTGAGTTTTCTGAGCACTTCCCTGCTGCACTGCACAGCATCTGCTGGACCAGAAGCATCATGTGGCAGCAGAAGTGGCTGAGCTGATGCCAGGCCCCAGCAATGTTGCTTAGCAACTTCCCGGGGATGACTCTGGCAATTAACTCTCTTGTGTGTCGGGCGTGAGCTGCTGCTTTGCTCAGAACAGGAAAAGACAGAGCAAACAGCCCTCCAGAAGAGCCCAGTAAAGCTGCATGTGCCCATCTGCCATGGGACCGCAGCCAAAGAGCTGGGAAAGGAGCCCTCGTGCAAGAGCTGTTTCTTAACAAGCTCATTTTTTGGGCACCCTCGTTCTTTCCATGCAAGTACAGCATACTTCTGAAAGGGATTAATCAATACCAAAATGTGCACACCTGTTACAGAACAAGAGCATCTGCACGGGGCATTGCTTCAAAAATGGCCTTTTCAGTTTGCAGTCACAGCGGAGTCTGAAATGACTTTCAAGTGTGAAAAGCCCCCATTTAACCTGAGCTATTGACCCGTCCACAAAACCATTTTGCTTTGCCAACTACATATTTTTTTTTGCTTTTTGTTTGAAACTACACTAAGCAGTGCCTTAGTCTGAGTCAAGGTGTCCCAAGATACTGAGAAGGAATGAACAGTGAGTCAGTTTTCTCATCTTCAAGGTGGTACCAGAGCTGGGCCATAATTACAGTCCCTCTCTCCGGCATCCCCCCTCTCTTGCTTCTTAGGGAAAACCACCCGTGTCCCAGTCTGTGCCCAGCTTATTCTTTAAGGTCTCAGCTCTGCAGAGAGCTCAGAGTAGCTTTATCCTTCCTCAGGTGGTGGCAAAAGGCAGGTCAGAGGTGAGCCCTGCTCTGGAAGTGCTGAACAGTGACATTCCCTGTCTGGTGGGTGAGAGGAAGAGGAGGGGCAGGACTGAGCTCTGCTCTGGGGGGACCAGGGACAGCACCCAGGGAATGGCCTGGAGCTGTGTCAGGGCAGGGGCAGGTTGGATCTCAGGACAAGGTTCTTCCCCCAGAGGGTGGTTGGCACTGACCAGGTTCCCCAGGGCAGTGGGCACAGCCCCAAGGCTGCCAGAGCTCCAGGAGGGTTTGGATGATCCTCTGGGGCACAGGGTGGGACTCCTGGGAATGGTTCTGTGCACATCTGAGGGTTGGACTGGATGATCCATGTGGGTCCCTTCCACTCAGCAGATTCTGGGATTCTGTGATTATTCTCACCAAGTGCCCACAGCTCTTGACCCACACATTTATTTTGTCCTGGGACACAGGAGGTGGAAACAATGCTGGAAGTTTTTGGGTCCGTCTCATTAATTTCCCTCAAGCTTTCATTTAAACTTTCATTCATCCAACTGAATTATTTAGAAATTTCTACCTTTTCCCCTACCATGACAAAACAATGCCCCAAAAACAAGGCCCCAAAACAGTGGCAGATCTTTTATAAGGGAAAAAAAAAAAAGAAAAGAGCATTTCCTGCGTGCTTGAAATATGGCTCTTTAAAAATGCTGAAAGCCAACATTTTGCATGAAATTGCAGGGAAAGAAAACTTGAAAATAAATTTACATTTTTTTGTAGTTAAAAAAAAAAATCTCTGAAGGACAACCTCTTTTCCTTCAGCGATTACGAGAAGTTACAGTTCCCTTTCAATCAGGATGCAACAGTTTTAATATAATTCACATAAAAACTATGGAAAGAATTTGATAATGCACCTCAGAAGAACCAACCAGCTTGTTTTGTGGTGGTCGAAAATAGCTACAGTCTTTTCTGCAATTCAAAATTCAATCATTTAAAACATTACACAGCTCTTGTCTTCAGACTTTTCAATCAGCTCTTGCACAGGAACGAAGCCTTATTATTTCAACCACTACTTTTGTCTATGGAGTCAAGTCATTAAAAAGGATGACTTCATGGTGGAAGAACTGCCCTAATGACAACGAACATAATTTTGAAAACTATTTCGTTGCATGAAGGACTTTTACATAATTTACACTACCTGATTTTTAACATGCCAGTGATTTGTGAAGTACCAACCGCAGAAAACACCCAGCAAATGAAAATGCTCTATGAAGACTGTGCATTTACATAGTGAGTTTACATTTGATTGGGAGTTAAATATGTATAGCCACTACTGTACTGGTTATTTCCTTGGCAAACATCTTTGATTTTTTTTTTCCCCCACCGTCTTTGACAGTGAGATTTTATAATCTATCATAAATTGACCAAAAATGTGTAATTTCTATTGTGGAAGTTTCAGCATTTGAGGAAGAGTGAGTGGATATGGGGGAGTGCCAAGAAGCAGGTGGATACACTGAATATTCACTTTTGGTTTCCAGGCAGTGGCATCAAAGACACAAACTCCCATCAGGATTGGGCTGCAGACATTCTACCCAAGCTATGTTGAACAAAATTGATTCTGAAAGTCAATTTTTCAGCTATTATTAAAGTTCTTGTTTTCTAAAATATTACTCCAAACAGATATGAAAACCTATGTCATTGCCACATATCCATCCTCCCACCCACACACTGTCTATCTAGGTATTATGTTATCTGGCTGAAAATTGAGTTAGTTCCCAGGTTGAATGAAGTTCATAAAACTTTCAGCAAAACTGGGCTGGATTTTATGAGCATGAAGCCACACTGCAGCTTGGGAAAGGGATCGGGGCAAGCTCCCTCAAATTGCACTTTCCATGAAAATCATGCAAATTTTTGTACTTTCATCTGTGTCTTGCTTTGAATTTATGAATTTTCTCAACTTCTAAATTAAAGGTAGGGCGAGAACCTGCTTGAATTCAGTAGGAGAGCAACATATCCGTGAGATGCTCCCTGGTCCCTCACAGCCCAATGAACACTTGAGACCCAAATGTGTTTACAAGTAACAAAGAACCCTGTATTAGCAACAAGGTGAAAGTTAGGAGTAGGCAGCAAGGGTTTATGAAGTGGAAATCAAAACACAATGGGCATGAACTGAAACAGCCTGTCTAAAGCTAAGGAAATATATTTTTTTTTACTCTGAGGGTGACTGAGGACTGTCAGAGATTTCCCAGAATGGTTGTTCCAGATAATCACGAGATCACAGAATATGCTGAGTTGGAAGGGACAGACAAGGATCATCGAGTCCAACCCTTAGCCCTGCACAGGACCATCCCCAAAGAGTCACACCATGGGCCTGAGAGGATCCTTGGAGGTATTAAAACCCCAAAAGAACACAGTCCTGAGAAACCTGCTCTACTTCCCCCTACTTGAGCAGGAGTGCTGGACCAGATGAGCTCTGGGGATGCCTTCCAACCTCTTTCTTTAAAGGAAATGCTGGTGCTTTTGAGAAGTAACTTCTCTAGAAGCATTTCTGGAGAAGGACAAGATGTGTGCCTGTTACTGAGCTTATCTCCAGGTGGAAAATAGGAACCCTTTTGTATGTCAGCACTGACAGCACTGGAAGGGCATCACAGGGTCACCTGCACCTTGCACAGCTTTTTATCTCAACACAGCTTGCAGTCTCACGCTGTTGATTTCAATAAAAATGCTCCAACCATCTTTAAGAGCCCCCTTCAGCTCTGCTAATCGAATTAGGAGGCGTGTAATTAAGTTTCAGTTCTTACAAGACAGAAGATTGAAGACCCCTTCTGGAGCACTGATGGGATAAGGACCTGGAAAACTCTTTTCTTTAAGTGTATTTGGTGGCAGTGCAAGGATGAAATTGAGGGATTACACAATGCCACATGGAGTTATGGAAACAAACTCAGGCATGTGCCGTTTAAAATCTGTCACAAATGAGTGTTTTAGGTGGCTCTGAGATCATAGTGGAGCCCGAGGAGTGGGGGGAGATGCACCACCACAAATACCAACAAAGGATCAAAGTATGACTGAGGATTGCATTAAGAATGCATGGGAAATACTTCTTCTCCCAGCAACTGATGCTCTTTGGGTGTGAAACGCAGCGTGTTGGCAAGAGAGGGAAAAGCTCCTACTGTCTGTACCAGTGCATGGTGTTGCTCCTCCGTGAATGAGAGGGTTTGGTCTGCACAGCCACCAGTTTGGCAGAGTCCTCGCTCAGAGAACCCTGTTGCACTGTCTGCAGAGGAGGATCTTTTCTCTTGCTTTCAATAGCCACCAGGCCCAATTCCTCCAAAATAAACCCAGGAATCAATACAGTCTGAAACAGCTTTCAACTCTGACTTCCTCTTGCTCTGTGTCAGGGGCTCTCAAACTATTATACACAAAGCATTTCCAAGTGCTGTGCCTGTGCTGTGCTGCAGCTGTGGCAGCTGGAATTGAATCCCAATTCATTTAACAGCACTAAGTGAAAAGCATGGAGTGCTCAGGCAGCTTGGTGAGGCTGCACAGCCCTGCAAGAGGTATCCCAGAAACAGCAAGATTCACAGGGAATTCAGGGCTGGGGGAGGCTTCGACTCTGTGCTGTGCTCAAGCATGGATTTTAGGATGAAAAGGTTTCCTCTGCTCATCTGTACAGCTGCTGCCACTACTGGCAGTGGTTCCTGTCACTGTTGGGAATGAAAAAATCTGGCAAGAGAAAGTTTGGACAGTATTACTTGTGGCCACTGATACAAATGTAGGCAGCAGGGAAAAGTAGAAAATGAATGGCGAGTCTTAATGAATTTCCTCTAAGCACCTTTCATCTCATACATCCCACATTAATGCAGTGTTTAAAATTTTATTTCCTTAAGTCAGTAATAGAAAAATTAATTTATGCATTATTAACAAAGTAACTTGCAGAAAGGCCTTTCAGGAAGGTGAACAGAGCTTTCAGAGGCTCTGTTGCTGAAGCAGAGATGGCAGCGCTACCCACGGAGGAGAGTATCTGGGACCCTTTCTAAAACCTCTCAAGTGTTTCTGGACACAGCTGCAAAGGATTTACTACTGGGATGGCAACTGTCCAAGCTGGAGGGAGAATCAAACTGGGGATAAAGCTGGTTTTGGTGTTCAGGAGGGGTTGGAGATCACCCCTCAGTCACAGCACACGTTATGCAGAAATGTGGCTTATATGGCACCGTTTAGGTGAAAGGGAGTCCTGTCTAGAGACAACAGACCTCATATAACCTAACTGTCACACAAAGCACCTTGCTCCACAGAAAAGACACGGAGAACAGAAAATCAAGCTGTTAGTAGGCAGAAAATCTCCACAAGCTGCTAGTCTGAGTTACAGATCTGTGTGAGCTTCGGGATGTATCTGTGGTGTCTGATATGTGGGAGGCTGAACACTGAACTGGGCACCAACCAGTCTGCTGTTGTAGGGAGCTCAACCCCACAAAAACAGTAAAAAAACTCCCAGAACAACCAAACAAATCAAACAAACAAACAAAAAGAGGTAGGGACTCCTTCCGCTAGCCCAGGTTGCTCCAAGACCCATCCAACCCGGCCTTGGACACTTCCAGGGATGGGGCAGCCACAGCTTCTCTGGGCAACCTGTGCCAGGGCTGCACCACCCTCACTGGGGAGAATTTCTTCCTGATATCTAATATAAACCTACCCTCTTTCATGTTTGTTTTTTGTTTGTGTGTTTGTTTTTAATTATTACTGTTATAGGGTAAAGGAAGACAAATACTGAAAGGTTCCCACTAAGGTTTGTAACAGTATGACTGTGGACATGTATATATTTATTATATTATAACACATAATATTATAAATATTATATCATAATATATATTACAACATGTATTATATATAAGTATTATGCATTTTTATATAAATACATATAATTATACAGAGACCTGTAATAGTTACCCCAGCACAAAACTGCTGAGACAAGTGTAAAACCTCTGGTCATATAATCCAAAGCAAATCAAATATTGAAATTTATGTCACTGCACATCAGCTGGGCACCGTGGTAATTCCTAGTCTTTTTTTTTTTACATATGCTAACTGAGTGCTTAGTTCTTTTAAGCTGATTTTGCTTCTTGGTTCAGGTGGATTAAAAAGTTCCTGAACATAGATGCAAGCAGAAATTCGTGAAGCTGTGGTATTTTAACAATTGTAAGTCGTAAAGCAATATACCACTTTTCTTATTCTGTCAGAGCTGGGGTGAAGTGATATTGGTGCCAGAGGACGAATATTGCTTTTGCAGAGTTTCTGGGGTAGGGACAGGGATATGCACCAAGTGGAACAGAATCAAACCTCCCCCTTTACTGCAGTAATAAATAATTACTGAACCGAAACAGAGAAGGGCAATTGCCAATGATCACGAGAAAGATTATTTTAATAAGGAACAGAGCACCGCTAAAGCAATTAAATAGCATGTAAAAGACCCTAAAACTCAGTAGGATTTCAACAACTGCAGGTAGGCAAATCTACCAGCACCACTGCTGTGTTTTCAAGTCAGGCACCACGGTCCTAATGTGTTCCATGGTGCTGCTTTTACTGCTGTGCTTTGCCACTCCTTGCCCCCATGGAAGTGGGAGGGAGCAATCCCTGCCTGCCCTGGCGATAGTTAACGCAGCCCTTTTGTTTGCCGCTACCAAAATCCCTTCGCACCCTGCCACCCGCTCACACAGAGCAGTCTGCCTCCAGCTCCGAGGTGTTTCCTTCCAAGCAGGAGTGGAGGCGAGGGATGGGAGTGTGTGGCAGAGGTCTGGCAGGAAGGGAAGCTTCTCTGCAAATCACAGCTTGATAAAGTCTAAAAATCATTTCCAAGTGGCAGACCCAGAATCCAACTCACAACACTTAGCCCAGTATCACCATCCTAAAAAAAAAAAAAAAGGCATTACACAACCTGAATGAAATAAGGCAATAAAAATACAGCTTGTTTTCGTGATAGCAAGGTTTTAACTCACTTATTCAGATTAGAAGCATCATGTTTTCTACCAGATTTCCTTTACTATATGAGATATGTTTCCTCTCATATAAGCTACATCATGGAAAACTTTTGTGGATATTTTTCAGTATATTTTGTGTGAAGCTTCCATTCTATTTTTGTTTTTTTTTAATATTGCATAGTTGGGTGGTTTAACAAGAGATAATACCCAGCCCTGTGTGCAGGACATTCATTCTCAGCTGAGTCTTCACAGGGCCCAGAGAGGATGCTCTGTTTCTTTTCTTTGCAGCTATTTCTGGAAGAGGCAACTTGCTGAGGGTTAATTAATAATCAAACCTGGGTAAATTGATATGCAAAGGAGCACCCAAAGTGTCCAGACTTTAGGGAGAGGTGGTAACAGAAGTGATTTGCTCCCCGTGTTCAGCTCGTTCACAGAGACTCAGGTTCTATAGGTGATTTTACATTATCAGCATCTTCCTAATTAAATTTCAACAGCTTTATAAGGCTATTACTGCTCATAAGATTCACTTCTAAACCCTGGAACTTTGCTCTTCTTAACTGCCTTCTCTCTCATACTTTTTTAGAGAATTACACTACTAATGATGGGATTAATATTAAGCCATTTCACTATAAATGGATTGGATGTACCGCTGATACTTTGAATTAATCTGCATTTGGCAAGCACATCTCTGCCCTTGTCCTGCTTTCCAGAAGAAATTTAGAATGACAGATTCATTAGATGCCATAAATAAAATGTCTGCAAGGTTAACCTGTGAGATAGGACTGGTTACTTTCTATAAGAAGGGAAACTGAGCAGACATTTCCAATGACCACAGAAATTAGACAAAGCTACATGGGGGTTGTGTTGGCTTTTTTTTTTTTTTTCCCCTCCCACCACTTTCTAGTAACTGCAACGATTGCTTTAATTCTGAGAGCTGAGCTGTACAGGTGGTAAAAGTGCAAAGTCTCGCTCATTCACCTTTGAGCTTGTCAGACCCAGTGTATTTGGGTTCGAGAAGGCCTCACCCTCCTGGTTTGGCTTGTCTTGGTCCAGCTGGTTCCCCGCTGACCCTGGTGACACTGCTGAGTGTGACATCAGTCACCCCTGCACCTTCCCAGACTCCCACTGCACGTGGAGCAGAGCCCAGTCTGAACCAAATCATGTTTTCCTTTCTGTAGAGTGGTTTTATGGAATTGGGCAATGCTAAAACAAGGGCGGAGGGGGGTAAAAAAGACTTCCTGAATCATCTACCCCTTTGCAGCACAGCCAGTTAACTGCAGCCTCCAGCCTTCTGCTTGGCTTGGAGGCATCTGCAGTTGGATCCTGCACTACGTGAGGGACCAGATGGAGATGCTGAAGGGATAAGAAGAGCTGCTTGCAAGGAAGAAACTCTCCCTCTGAGGGGAGGTCGGGGACAGGATGGTTTCCATGACTCACCTTTTGATAATGGTTCAAAAGTAGCGTGTGGGGAGTTGTTACTGTTATGGGCCCTCTTATTGGCCACATAAATCAACTAGAGTTCCTAGAGCAGTGCCTGACCTGTTGCAGGAGGTATTACACTGCCTGAGCAGGGGCACAGGAAATAAGGGACATTACTTCAGGCTTCTGCTTAGCTCAGAAGTGAACTGTTGCAGACAAGGGGGGGGAAAAAATAAAAAAAGAGAGAAGAGAAGAAAAAAAGATTGATTTTTCTTTCAGCAAATATTTGGCTACAAGGATCTGCTCATCTGTCATTTGTCTTGCCTTGAGAATTGGCCTTTGCAGAAGGAAACAAACAAACACTGCTATACTGTATGGCATTTGGTGTCGGCATAAAAGCCTTGCTGAGGATAACAGACATTTATAGAGCAATTCATGACTTTAAAATTATCCCCCTTTGCCTTTGCTTAGCATTGTTTAATCTAATAGTTTGCATTTATTTGAAATGGGTACAGAGTGGATCTTGCTGCTGGTAGCTACGTGAAGAGCCTGCTGTCTGTTAGGCAGACATCACTTCTGTGCATGTAACATCCTCTCCAGAGGACAGGATTTCACATCAACAACTACAGCCAGGCTGTGTTCCTCCCCTATTCCTTAGAGGGGGCAAGGACTGCCTGCACCTGCACAGATTCCCCAAAAGATTCATATAATTCCCCAGAAGAACCATATACACGTCTCTACCATCTCTCCCTGTACGGGGGAGATTCGAAATAGAAAATATAAACTACTATATTTGCTCTGATTATGCCCAGCTTGCTCCTGCTCCCTCAAGGGTCACTGCCAGCTGCCAAGGGTTGGCATGGTGCTGCAGCTTCCAGAAAGCTGCTGTGTGGACAGACAAAATTCAGGGACTTGAAGGCAGCCCACTCGCACCAAACTCCCTGACAGCTCATCCTTCACATTTCCTGCCACCCACTCACTCACAACACTCCCTGCTCTGCCAGCACAAACATGGTGAGACAGGGAGTCGGGCTTTAATTGCCAGGAGTCTTATCCTGTGGGTACTTTCTGGGAGATAAGAACTTCACAGCCAACTCCTGTGAAGCACAGAGAGGACTTGGTCACCACAGAGAGAGAGAGAGAAAATTTCCTGTATCTGTTGGAATAATTTAATTATTGGTAAGTCTTCAACTAAAGTCCATTATCCTCCAGGAAGAGAGAATTTGGACAATTAATGTCCATATTCTGATCTTCACCATCCCATGTCTTGCCTTGCTTCAGCATCGCAAACCAAATAAACGGGTAATTTAATTCCCTAGCTGACAACGCTCAGAAGAAAACTCCAGGAATAGAGAGAGTTATTTATGCCTGAATGTAGGGCTCACATTCATATTTATGTAGCTGGATAAGCATTCTGACTATCAGGGTTATTATCACATCAAGATTTTTAAAGGCAGCTGATCCAAATAGCTTCTACAGAGATGTCACTCAATCCCAGCTCTTTTCTTCTGGGGTCCAGGAAGCCTTCATGATGCACGAAGTGTACCTTTGTGTGAGCTTAAATCTTAAGAAGTTTTGTTTCTCACCAAAGCAACATGTTTTATCTGACAACGAGTGAAAAGCCTAAGATCCACAAAGCAAATTAGTATTTTCACACTGAGTTCCAGGCTTTTCTCCAGGCAGTATTAACTTCTGAAGTGCATTAAAAACCCGTGCAAAGCTGGGAATACCCTGACAATCAGAGCTCTCGTGACCACTGGTCTATTATTACACCGTTCACACTTGTTTAATTACTTCAAGGTTTCAAAGATAAGACCTGGAGTTGTGGTGTGAGAACAAGCTCAGGCTCATGGTGAGGTTTTGGTGCTTTCTGGCAGGCAGGTTATTGTGTGACTCGGTGGTGACTTCTGCCCTCAGTGGGGAGGTGAAAACATGTCTCAGCAGTGGCCCCCCGAAAGTAGAAACCATTTATTTTGGCTTCCGATAGCCCTTCTCAGTAAAGACAGAACAGTTGTTTTAGTAAATAATAACAGATACTCTTAAAAGAGCTGTTTTCTAGATTTTTTGGTAATAAACAAACACTCCAACACTACTTGAAGAGCAGTTTATGTTTTTTTCTCCTAAGGGTGTGAAGGCAAAGCAACGTGCAATACCACAAAATTTTGTTTTCAGGTGATGTTAAATGGACTCTACCCTGTGAAAACACTAGTGCTAACAGGGGAGCAAAAACTAGACAAGACTTTGGGCACAAAAACTCTTCCTGAACTCCGAGGTGGAAGGAACAGCCTTTGGAGCTAAACACAACCAAGTACAAACGCAAGTGAGCAGAGTTCTCTGTGCTAGGCTGGGTGTGTTAACTCTTTAGACAATGAAATGAAAGGTATTTGGTACCTTGAAATGACATTAAGGTGGGAAGTGTTGGGCTGGATAAGGGCCAGGGAAGCAGCACAGCTCCACCGAGAGGGATGAGACCACCAGAGGCAATTCCTGGCCCAGCTGTGCCAGGCTTCCATCAGGGGTGCTTCCTTTTCTGAGATTCAAGGATTAGGGATGTGTGACATTTCCACAGCGTGAGCCTCGAGCCAGCAGGCTCTTAAGTCGCCAAGTGTCCAAACAGTTTTCATTGTGCTTTCATCCCTTCCCTGCTAAGTACAAGCAGCAGGGGGGGGAAACTGCCTCCATATAGGAAACGAGAATAGCACAGCTCCTGCTGGGTTGGAAAATGCAGCCAGGAGGTGCCTAAATGAGCCGACGACAGGAGGACACCATGACTGGTCCTGCAGCATAAACTCTGCTGCAGATAACGCAGCTTTCCTAAGATACATGAGGTTCATGAGCTGAAACTTGGCTGTTACAGAAGGTGTTGTTCAGAAAACCCACAAAATGCGGGAAAATTGGCCTGGCTCTCAGGGAAAACAAATAAAAAAGGTGAAAGCAACAATTCCAGAGTATTCAGGCCTAAGAGAGTTGCAGATTTCCTTCCATAGAAGCCATAAAAAGTGTCCAAACCTACGAAGGCTAGCCAGTACCAGCCTTGCCCAGCCAAATGCACATTGCTTTATGGATCCAGAAATGTATTTTATCCAGAGTTATGGCGTTAGCTACCGGGAGGAGACACCGCAGAGTCAGGTGCGCTGAGCAGTGTCTCCAGCAGCACCTCTTCACAGCCGCTGGCATTAGAAAATGAAAGAGAGAGTCAGAAACAACAGAGCCACGTTAACAAAATACTGCTTTTCATCCAGGCTAATGAACCCAGGCAAGGCCCTGCATTGATTCACCACCCCATGGGTTAAATTCATCTCTGCCTGATACTTTAAGCTGTCAAGACATGCCCCCGGATCTTAGAGCTGACCCTGAGCCAGAAACCTCCTCAAGGCCTTTCCAACTTAAATTTCCCCGTGATACTGTAAAACAACCCATTTTGAAGCCTGGTAATGAAAACGCAATTTTCTTCCTGCCAGGAAAGTTACTTCCTACCAGTAAAAAATATGTGCTCGTTTTCTGCTGTTTTTAACTCTGAAGAGAACACTTCTTCTCACATGCTCAGGGCAAAGCAAAGCTTTTTTATCTAGAAGTCAGATTTTGTGATATACTATAGACACGTTGCCTCTGTGGGGAATTAATGTCATTTTGGTGGGATTACTGAAGGAAATAAATACTTATCCAATAGAAGTGAAGATTTTGACCATTAGTTTCAAAATGACTAAATGAAAAAGGTCTGGTGACGGATCATATCAGCAAGTGTCTGGGTACAAGCCCCATAGCAACAAAATGCTACAGGATCTTAATTGCCAGAAGTCATTTTTTGTTCCAAGCAACTTCTTTTCCTCTCTTCTTTCTTTTTAAAATTTTCTCTGTACGGGAAGTGGTGTATTGATAATGAAAACTGTCATTAATCCTTTTCTAGGACATTCTTCAATTAAACTAAATATAGCCACAAAAATCCTCCGTTAGATAAGATAATGGGGCACTGCAGCAATAGTCCACCAGCTGTTAATGAGAGCTGTTAACTCCCTGAGAGAATGAGAGGGGCTGGCACTGCTGCACTGTTAAACCCTACAAGGACAGAAAAAGATATGTAGGCCCAATTAGGAGAGGGGCAAGAGCAATATAAAAATACAGGGTGCAACACCTACACAAACTTCTGCAGGTCAACACGGCTCAGGTGTGGCTTTAGGAAACAAAATGTTGATAAACAAATTTGTTTTGTTACTGCTTGGCTAGTGCTAACAAAACAATTGTTTTTGTTTCTGTTGGTAAATTCCCAAGTTAAGTTAAATACCTGGTTTAGATCCGAGGAGATGCTGATTGTTTGCCTTTGGGAAAGGGGGAACATGACTGATAAGACACTTTCCTTCTTGAGGAAAAACCCAGACACGGTGGTGGAGGAGTGTGTGTGGGCAAGCTCACAGCACCCAGGCTGTTACTGTGGTCTTGTCTACTCAGTCACTGTTTTCTATTGAAAATTATAATTATAATGCTGCCATTCTATGGGATGATGTGGTACGTACACATAATAGACTGAACACGGTCTACTCACACAGTCAGAAGCGTGAAAACTGTGTGAAGATGACAAAAAAAGAAAACAAAAAAGAGGAAGAGAAAGAAATGGATGGGTGTAAGAACAGAGAAAGGACTGTGTGGTGCATAGCTCGAATAAGAGCCAATAAACCCATAACTGTACCAACTTTTCTTTTTTGCATTCAGATTGTTTCACTTATCTGGGCTACCAAACAGTTAAATCTACATGTAAACAGAAAGAACAGCATTGTCTTCAGAAGAAATGAGGGAAAGGTGGTGAGTGTTGTACCTGGACAAAAATTGGATGAGTCACCAGTACAACAGTTTGTGTCCCTGTGCTTTGCTGTGCTGAGAGAGAAACTGAAGGCTTTAGCTTACTCAGAAAATGCCTTTACTGTTAAGGAAGATGCCACTTGCTTTAAGGTGGTCTTTCATTTGGCAAAGGATGGAAATTCAACTGTGATCCTTCCTTTTATTTGGAGAGCGGGAAGAAGTGAAGTGGGAAAGTTGGGTTTGTAATTAGTGATTTATTTGGTAGCACTTCACTGTTTGCTGCCATAAACTTATTCCAAGATGAGACTGCAAGTTGAACAAGCTGGAACACCTGTCTGAAGTGCAGGGATCTATCTCCCCTGATTTATAGCCCCATTGGGGTTATAAATATGGCCCAGTATGACTATGGGAATGTCTGCACAGTGGAATTCAAGAACCAAGGCATAAAGCATCTCAATTCTGTAGATGTGTCCAGATAAGATGTAGGAGTGCCCTCAAAAAAATCACAATTTTAAAATGCTTTATACCTGCAGAGCTCAGGAAAACTGCGGTGACCTTTTTTTCCTACAAAGGCCAGTGTGTAGGGATGAAATAAGGGGATCTCAGAGAGATGTGAGTAACCCATGTGAGGAAGGAGAGCTAGGATGGAACGAGTAGAAGGGAAGGAAGAAGAATAGGGTGGCTGTGGACTACCACAACTTGCCAGTTCAAAACTGGCAATTCCCTTCAGGTAACCTTAATTTCCCTCTGCGTGCATGGTCAGGGAAAGTTCCCCCCACTGTCCCCTTGGAGGCACCTTCCCAGGAGGGCTGTTCTGCCATGCACAGACACCTTTCCCACCACCCCTGTGAATGGGAAAAGGAGGCTTTCCAGGGTCTCACAAATACATCACCCGTATTTGCTTTAGATTGTGGCTTCAGGAACTGCTGCCAAAACACCCCGTGCGATGACTCAACCCCTCTAGGTGCACCCTGCTGCGTTAACAGGGCAGTAAGAGCCTTGTATCCGAGGTCTGGCAGCTCCGGGAACAGATGGGAGGGAGGTGAGAGCACGGCTGGGAGCACCTGCCCTTCGCAGGGCTGCTGTGTCAGGGATCTCTCTGAACACAGCTCGTTCCTGCTCTCCCCTGCCCAATTTCCTACTGGAGCAGGGATGGTGCAAACAAAGCCATTATGGGGTTTGTGTAGAAAGAAGGTTTAACACTTGGAGTGACACTTTCCTACTCAAAAAAAAAAAGGGGGTAAACAGAACACAAGACCTGAAGGCACCAGGAACACGGTTAGGGATAATTCTGTCACACTACTTGTTCTTCCCAGGCTTTGGACAGGACAGGACTGCTGCACACATCTTACAAGAGAATATTTCACACAATATATCTGCCAGGTTTAAATTACCTTCTCAGAAGAATAAAACAGCTCATGTGCAGTAGGGTTCAATAGTCTCAGCTCAATGTCTCTTCGTTTATTTGAACTTTGAGAAATGACACTTAGACACGTTTCATTCCTGGCTTTTAAAGAGTCTTTGCAGCACTTTAGACAGAAATTTCAATGATACAAGCCTCAATGTTCATGTCATTGTTAAAGACAGTGGTGCCTTTCCACATGGGAAAGGTGCTCCATCCTTCTAATCACCTTGGTGTCCCTCCTCTGGACTCCGACAGGTTGATGTCCTTCCTGTGCTGGGGACCCAAGAAGTCCTGGCTGAAGCTTAATTTGGATTTAACAGATTCCTCTGATGAGTAGCTGAGGCAAAGAACCAATTGCAACGTGCCAAGAAGCTGAATTAAACTTTACTTCCCAGAGGTTCTCAAGTGTTTTCAGAATCTTGAACTACCAGATAACTACAAAAACGCTTTGTAAATAGTGGGCATCTCTTATCTTAGGCACTCAGTGCATTGTTATTTTTAATAACAACATAAAAATGGAGGATTGTCTCATTGCGATTTCTATTTAAAGTGTTGAAAAAATCTCTTTAAATACAGGAATGGAATGTGCCTAAGTGTGTGCCTAGATATTAGGGAGAAATTCTTCCCTGTGAGGGTGGGGAGGCCCCGGCACGGGTTGCCCAGAGAAGCTGTGGCTGCCCCATCCCTGGAAGTGTCCAAGGCCAGGTTGGATGGGGCTTGGAGCAACCTGGGCTAGTGGAAGGTGTCCCTGCCCATGGCAGGGGTTGGAATGAAGTGATCTTTAAAGTCCCTTCCAACTCAAGCCATCCTATAATTCTCTGATATATATCTGCAGATACTTATGTGTACAAAGGTAAAAATAACAGCAGGAAAATACCAGGACTTGAACTGACACTGCTTAGCTCGGTACACTCATCAGTTTTTATCAGTGTTAAGTTCATTCATGTTAAAACACTGAGTAAATGTCTTGGATCATAAGCTAGGAAAAGAAAGATTTTTAAAGTGACGCAAAAATTACACATAACTGTGGTCTAAATCAGGACAGGACTCAGATGAGTCTGAGGACCAGAACTCTTCAGTTAGATCATGACTTTTTTCCCGAAGTCACTTCTCAGAATATAATCACACGTTAAGTACTATTCAACCCACTTATGTTTCACAGTTGTAAACCATCTCTTGGTTTGTTTTTTTAATTACATAACATTTTGTGGCTTCCAGTTTACACTTCTCCTTGACAGCCTGAACTTAAATCAAAAGGACCAGATACTTATTTTTTTTTTCCTGTGGGAAGCTTAGCAGTGAAGTGTTCTTGCTTTTTAAGCTCTGTCACTGACAATTACTGGTAAACAAAATCAGGAAAATGTTGACTAGTCCAAAGTTCCTTTTCCAAACTACTGGCTGCAGTCAAGAGGTAATTAACTCACTCTATGAATTCAGAGCTCCTGGGGAGGGGGTGGGAAATGAGAGGAAGTTACCAGCAAGGCTGTTAATGCAAATTTCTAATTTCCCAGCACTGCTTGCTAGAAAGTACTGCACACTATTAGTGACCCGAAAAATATAAATAATGTAAATTTGAAATATTTTCATTTAGCTTTGGCTTTAATGGCTCCTTATTCCTCAGCATCATTATGAATATGCAAATAGGAAAACAGTCTTATATAAGCATGATTTATACTGTATATGAGCATGATTAATACCACCTGAGCACATTTTCCAGTAGAAACAGTGGAATTTGGTAGAAGGAAAAAATAAGGTATGTGGAGGTAGGGAAAAGAACCTAATCAGAAAGCGGACATCCTGTGGTTTGGATATTTGGGTTGAAGATTCTGTGATGACAGTGAGCAGTAAAGAAGCTTTTTAAGACACTCAGTAGCTGGTACTGCACCCTGAATATCTAACTTGGCTTGTGAGATGTCCCACTCCTGGGTTTGTGAGAGGTGCACTCAGAAATACCCTGCTAAGACACGTGATCCTGTTGAAAAACACAGATCCAAATTTCCATTCTCCTAGTGATTGAGTGGTCCATAACATCTTGACTGGCCACGAGCTTCTAGAGCACCATTTTGGGGAGTGCCTGGATATTCAGAAGAGGCCTGCAAGACCTTTCTCCTACAGAAACATGTAGGACACATTTAAATCTAGTCACTGCAATTTAGTTTCACTCATTGTGGTTAGATTATTTTCTTTCATGTGTTAGACTCAAGGACTTTATACAGCAAAGGGAAATTGGTGTAACACAGACAACAGAGACTGAAGGGAGCATTTCCTAAACCCTGTTTGATACAAACAACTGCTTGACAAAAACAAAAAGCCTTAAGAATTACACAGCACTAGACTGAACCAACACTGAGCACTTTGAGGGACAAGATACCACTTTAAAAGAGCTCATTTGAGAAAGCTGGAACCATTATTCCTTTCTGGTATTAAGATCCTTATTGCTGCCCTGGGATCCCGTGGGTGGCTCACTGCATATTGGAGTGTCTCCATTTAATTAAGGACTGCACAACATTGGTACAACTGAGAGGAAATCTCGGGCCCAAGATCCTGACTCAGAGCACATTTATGTCAGTGCAAAGACTCCCATCAACTCTGATGGTTTTAGGTCAGACCATAAATGAGTTGAAAATCTTGAAAAAAAAACCTGCCTGGACTTGTCAAAGAATTTCAAAGGCATGAGAGAGACAGATGTAGTTTTGCTCTTTAAAACCCTGAAGTGGCTTTTCATTGAAATGAAATCCATCATTCTGCTTACAATATATGTCTCAACACTGTCCAATTTCCTTTATTCTCAATAACTACTGGTGCAAGTAAAATATGGGAGAGAAGTGTATCTACAAGGAAAAGAAAGCAGTTATAAATTGCCATGTGTCATAACGGAATGCAACACATCTCCATCACTTTAAAAAAGCTTCTTGACTAAAACATCGTGTTAAAAAAAAAAAAAAGTGGCAAAGGAAATAAACCAAATAAAAAGATGATGCTTGGTTAAAATGTCTTTTTTTTTCATCCTCTTCAGGCTGAGTTTCCTCCTTTTTAAAGTTCTTTTGTCAGTGGTCTCAGAGTTTTAGCTAATTTGAGGTTTCCTAATTTCTTCTAACACTTTTTTAAAGTCATATAAAAAATGAATAATTGATTACATTCTTTTGCCAAGAATAACCAACAAAAGGTTTTGCGTTTGTTCTTTTCTTCCTCCTTTCCCTTAACCTACTATCTTTTGTAAGTGTAGAAAATAGAAGGGGAAGGGAGAAAAATATTAAAAAAGAAAAAATAAACATTGAAACCCAGACAGGGAAAATTACTTTTGTCGCTTGTGTGGAAAAATGCAAAATGATTACAAGGTTTCCATCAAATGACATTGAATGCTTCGGTTCAAATGCAGTTACCACTTGTCATGAGCTCTGGTTTAGGGGTGCCTTTTTGATTTATGAACTGCAAAGTTGTTCATTGAAACAGCATGCAAATTGCTAAGCCCTGAAAACAGACAAGTGAACAGAAATTTAATATTCAGCTCATGGTTTTGCTGAGGGTTCTTGACTCGGTTACAGCAGTGCTGGGGGCTCCCCTTTGGCTCTGGGCAGTGACCCTTTAGTGCCTTGGGTTTACTGATTCTCTGGTGATAAGAGATTTGAGCTGGTTGCTGTCAGAATAAGCCAAGATTTAACACAATAAATCACTGTTCTCTTTACAGGGAAGAGCAGTCTGTACCAGTGCCCTCTCAGAAGAAGAAAACCTGATCCACAGGCTCTGGGGACCTGCAGTTATTGCTCCCAGTTCTCACACCGGAACGGTCCAACAGAGCCTGTGGAAAATTGCTCCTGGTGCTGAACTGGCCAGAGAAGGGACTGCTGCAAACTGCTCTTCCTCTGCACAGAAAACATTGATTTATTGGGTTAAGTGTTGGCTTGTTCTGCTGACACCAAGCACCCCAGGGACTGCAGGCAGGGAGAGAGAGCGTTAATCATCAGGACAACGAGGTGAAGGTGTTTGTAGCTCTTGTGTAAATCGAGCCAGAGGTCTTTTTCCGGGTACTGATTGGAGCAAACACTCCTTTGTAGTTCTTGGCTTCTCATCTTTTGTTCTAACTGAGGTTCGTGGCAAAACGAATGTCACGTTTGGCCACTGTCTGAAGAAGTTACGTGCCATGCAGTATTTCGGGTCACTGATACAGCTGAACATAAATGAGATGTAAATCCACGAAGAAAAAGCTTCTACTGCCTTGCTAGCGGCCTTGTCACGTTTTTTGAGCTCTCCAATTTGTTCAGCTCCTGAGGGCATAAGCAGAAGGCCTGTCTGTCTTTCCTAAGGGGCTCCTGAGCTAACTAAGGTGGATTGACAGCACAATACAGAATCGCAGAATTATGAAGGTTGGAAAACACCTTCAAGATCACCAAGTTCAACCTTTAACCAAATACCTCCATATAATATAGACACAGGAGAGGGTTTCTGAAGGGTATCAGTCGCAGAAAATGCATAATTTTCAATGTAAACATGAACCACTGCTGTTGGGGAATCCCCCCCCACATCCTCAGCAAAATCACTGTGATTGCAAATACAAAGTCCTGAGTGAGAAAAGACAAAGAGGGAAGATTTGGCAATAATATATATGATTATTGTAAACATGACTGTTATTTAACCCTGCTGCTTATAAACAACATTTAGCAGATAACAAGATTTGGTGCATGTAAGCAAAGCCTACTCTCTCCCTACAGCTTTATCTCTGAACACTCCTCAGAGGGGGAACACATAAATGTTTCCATCTCACAGACAGGGGAACGGGCACCTGGTGAGATGCACTTGTGTATCAAGCTGTTCAGCAGACAACCCCAGCATGAAGAATTACAGTTTGTGCTCCTTAAGGCAAATTTGGCTTTCTGTCCACAAGGTATTTCATTGTCCATTTAAGTATATTCCTCTGTAAAACACACATTATACTGAAAAATCTGTATTAGGTCAGACTAATGAATTAAGGGGAAAGACTGTTAGGAGAGATAGTGTTTATACATGCTGGAACTGTAAAAAGCTTGCAGGGCACAGCCTTCTCTTGGTGCATATAAACACTAATGGCATTCATTAACACAGGCTCTGAGAGGCAGAGTCACAGCCCCTGAAATGAGGCGAAAAGGAAACCCTTGATTTTCATGAGCTTTGCATTCAGTTCTGAGAGAGACTGGTTGGGTAAAAATCTCCTTTTTCCTCTGGCTGATGATGGCCAGAGCCAGCTGAGGGGAACCACTGACGTAGGAAAGTCGTATCAGGCAAAACCTCATAGGGAACCAGGCTGAGTAGTAATGCCTGAAAGGCTTCTTTTACAAACAGAACCTTGCTTCGCTTGTGAAGCTCACCATTCGCCTATAAACCAAAATCTTTTTAGAGGAAAGAAGGTATTGCTGATGAGCAAGCAGACCTGAAGTTCACACGTGTGATCTGATGGACTTCGCTTTAGGGATTTGAAAGTGCCCAGATGTCACTGGTGCTTTGGTTAAAAAGCTGCTGTCTGAGCTGTGTCAGGTTATTTTGCTGCAAGGTAAATGATTCAAGGTGAAGACATCCTGCAAAAGGCTCCCTAGCTCAGCACGGAGCAAACCACGTCCTCAGCACTTCACTATTCATAGCTCAGGAAGAGTCAAGGGCAGAGCAAAACCAGCACCGAGATCAGGTTACCCCGGCACAGGCCAGAGGAGCATTGATCACTCGGCTTTGACAAACCCGTTTCTTTTTCACAGGAAACAGGGATTTGCTTTCCTTTTTGGCAGTTAACAGGTGCTTAAACTTCAAAAGTCTGGTTAGTGCTGAATCCCTTCAGAAGAAGCCAAGCAGCCACCCTGTAGCAAAGTGTTGACATTGTAAAAGGCTGCAGGGATTTATGAACAAAAGGAAAAAAGGAGGTGGTTGCTTGCACTGCAGACAGGTGACAATTAAATCATTTTAAACACCAGCTTGATGTGATGTGGAAGGCATTTACCATGCTATTCCTATCACGCTAAATACTAATTAAAGACTTGTATTTCATATGGTTCTCCCATCCCGCAGCACTTCCCCAACCCCTTTCACTTTTTCAATAACAATTTAACACCCTTATGCCAAGCTGTGGAAAATTATCTTGCAGCTGCAGCATCTGCTCCCAAGCTAAGCCTGGTATTGAAGCCCTGCCTTCCCACACTGCTTTGTTAGGCAGCTAAAGGGCTGTGGCATCTCTCATTTCCTCACCAGTCCTCAAATGAGAGGTGTTTGATTAAGATAAATGTGTGTTTGTACTGTTTTAATGAAAAAAACCCACAGTGACAGTGCTCACTTGTCTGTTACAGGAAACGTTGTCCTTTTGCTGCATGGAACAGAACTGAAAGCACGTGCTCATTTTGAGAGAGAGAAACTTTAGGAAAACAAAAGCAGTGCCATCTTTTTGCTCCTGGTTACAAAGTATTATGTGTGATATTCTGCTCTTCACTTATCCTGATGTAAACATTTTGCTGTGGGTATTTTTCAGTTAGAAAGAGACCACGAAGCAAGGCTGAATGCTACTCCTTACACTGTTTTTAAGCCTGGAATGTCATTTTTCCAAAGTAACAACTAATGCTTGGTGTCCATCTGCCAGTGCCTGGAGAGAACATATTTTTCCAAGACTAACTTAAAAAGTCAAACTAATTCAGGTAAAGCCTTAGGTTGGCACGGTTCCTAATCACCTGTTTTTTCCAAAGCCAGCAGCCAAACCAGAGTGGGCTGCACATGTGGCTCCCAACAAACAAAGCACACACTTGAGCTCTCAGAGCATCTATTTATCCTCAGATAAGAAGCCTCACACTGACAAAATGCTGAGGTGTGGCTTTCAGGTGAGGAGATCACAGGCCTTTTGTGTCCCTGCTGTGCACTCCACACCACTTTTGTTTTCAGATACTGTCTTTAGTAATTTGGTTTTTCTTCTGATCATAGAGATCTCTTCCTGAAAGAAAACCTACCTCAATATTGACTTTGGTGATAATTTCTTTAAATCTTATCATTTATGATCTACTAAAATGTTATGTGTGTTAGGGAGAGGTTTAATTAGGAATGCATTAACTATTCTTGTGCTAATTTAGAGGTGTCCTAACCAAGAATAGTCAAAGCCTGAATCTTTTGCAACATTTGTAAAAAGAAAGAGGCATTTTAGCAGGGAAAAAACCCACGAGAATAGAATGGTTTGGTTGGAAGGCACTTTAAAGCTCATCCAGTGCCACCACTGCCACGGGCAGGGACACCTTCCAC
>VZRE01011169.1:72859-89876 GCA_013396775.1 Cephalopterus ornatus | reverse complement strand
GTGGGGTTTGGGGTGTAAGGTGTGGGATGTGGGGTTGGGGGTGTGGGATGTGGGGTGCGGGTGTGAGGTGTGGGGTGTGAACGTGGCTGACCCGCGGTGCCCTGTGCGCAGACGCCATCCCGGCCATGCTGAGCTGCGAGGACCGGCCGGTGCTCCAGGCCACGTTCCTGAGCAACAACTGCTTCGAGCACATCATCCGCCTGCTGCAGAACAGCACGGTACGCGCTGGCCTCCTGCACGGCCTCCAGCCTCAGCTCCTGCCTCACCCGTCCTGCCTCCGAGCGATCCTGGCACAGGGTGGGATGTCCTTGGTGACACCAGGGTTGGGCCCCTTCACCGCCATCCTCACCCTTCCTGGCGCTAAATGATCCTGGGACAGGGTGGGATGTCCCCCTTGGTGACACCTTCATCTCCATGCTCAGCCTTCCTGGCTCTAAACGATCCTGGGAAAGGGTGGCTTCTACCCCTTGGGGATGCCTTCACCTCCATCCTCCCCCTTCCTGGCCCTCAGTGATCCTGGGACAGGGTGGGATGTCCCCCCCTTCTTGGTGACACCAGCATTGGGCAACTTCATCTCCATCCTTTCCTGGTCCTAAATGATCCTGGGAAAGGGTGGCATGTCTCCCCTTGGTGACATCCTCATCCCCATCCTTGCCCTTCCTGGCCCTAAATTGATCCTGGGACAAGATGACATGTCACCCCTCCCTTGGTGGGTTGGGCAGCTTCATCCTCACCCTTCCATCTTCCTGACCATAAACAATCCTGGGACAGGGTGACATATCCCCCCTTGGTGACACCTTTGTGCCCACCCTCGCCCTTCCTGGCCCTCCATGATCCCAGGACAGCGTGGCTGCGCTGCAGCAGCTCCCATGGGGTGGGACCCCTCCGAACTCCCTTCCCTGTGTCCCTGTGTCCCACTCCCCCCCCGTGTCCCACAGCTCTACCTCAGCAGCTCACGGGAGGCGGGTGAAACCCGGGATGAGGTTCCCACACAGAGCAGGGATGGACTGCAGCAGGTACGGGGTGGGGCCACCCCATAACCCAACCCCCAGGCGTTGGGGGGTGTCCCCTGCACCCCGTGGCTCCACAGGCCCACCATTCCCATGTCCCCACAGGTCGGTGCCGGCGGCTCCGATGCCATCGCTGTCCACGCCCTTGGGGTGCTCACGGCCATCATGAGCAACTCGCCCTCGGCCAAGGTGGGCAGCCAACTGGAGGACACCCCAAAAGCACATGGGTTTGGGTATTGTCACCTGCCCAGGTGGGCTGGGGTGGGAGCAGCGGGTCCTGTGGGGCCCCACGTGTCCGTGTGCTTGCAGGAGGTGTTCAAGGAGCGCATCGGCTACACCCACCTCTTCGAGGTGCTGAGGAGCCAAGGGCAGCCCACCCAGCGCCTGCTCCAGGAGCTCCTCAACATGGTGAGTGTTCCCAATTCTCCTCTCTTCTGGGCAAAGCCCTTGGCGGTGGTGGTTTGTGGTGGATCTCAGCCACCCTCCTCACTCCCTGTTCGCTCCACCCACCTGGGTTCCCACCAGCCTCGTCCCAAGGGGTCCTGGGGTCGTCTTTAGATTGGAGTTGTGCTCAGCTTTGGGGAGTTTTGAGCCCTTTTGGATATGGAACTTCTTGTTCTGGTACTGCTGGACACGGGAGGGTCTCCAAGACCTTTGATGCATGGGGGTCTCCAAGACCTTTGATGCATGGGGGTCTCCGAGATCCTTGATGTGTGGAGGTCTCCGAGATGTGGCGGGGGGGCGTCTCCAAAATTCTTCATGCAAAGGATCTCCAAAATTACTGATGCACAAGGGTCTCTGACATACTTGAGGCATGAGGCCTCCAAGATTCCGGATGCACAAGGGTCTTCAAAATGCTTGGTGCGTGGGGGTCTCCAGGATCTTTGATTCATGGAGGTCTCCAAGATTCTTGATGCTTGGAGTCTCCAAAAGTCTTGATGCACAGGATCTCCCAAACTATTAATGCAAGGGAGTCTCCAAGAATTTTGATGCATGAGGGTCTCCAAGATCTTTAACCCATGAGGGTTTCCAAGACCCTTGATGTACGAGGTCTCCAAATTCTGGATGCACAAGGATCTCCAAAATACTTGATGAATGGAGGTCTCCAAAATTCTTGAAGTACGGGATCTCCAAAAGCCCTGATGCACGAGGATCTCTTATGTATTTGATGCACCGGGGTCTCCAAGTTGCTTGATGCACAGGGGTCTCCAAGATTTTTGGTGTATGGGCTCTCCAAGGCATTTGATGCACAAGGGTCTCCAAGACTCTTGGTGGATGAAGGTCTTGATATACTGGATGCATGGGAGTCCCCAAGACTTTTGGTGCACAAGGTCTCTGCTTCCAGCCCAGAGTGGCCTGGGGGATGATCCGACCCTCTCCACAGGATCGGAGCTGCCCCAACCACCTCTTGTGTCCCAACAGGCAGTGGAGGGCGACCACAGCTCCTTCCCAGTGCGTCCCATCCGCAACGAGCAGCCCCTGCTGATCCTGCTGGCCTGGCTGCCGGCGCTGGAATGCCGGGATCTCCAGGTCTTCCTGTCGGGGTGGCTGCGGCGGCTCTGCGAGGCCTCCCTGCCCAGCCGCCTCACGTGCGTCAAGGCCGGCATGGTGGGCTCCCTGCTGGGTGCCCTGGGCACCGAGCCAGCGCTGCCCGCTGCCTGCTCCCAAAACCTGCTGGAGCTGCTGCGGGCCCTGGGCAGCCTGTCCATCCGGCCCGGGGAGCTGCGGCAGCTGCTGCGGCTGCTGCGGCATGAGCGGGGCCGGGGGCCTCATCCCTACGTGTGTCCCGTCATCCGGGCGCTCTCGGGCATGGCCAGGGCAGAGGGGCCCCCCCGGGCACTGCAGAGCTTCGACCTGAGCCCGGGCATGGCCGGGATCATGGTGCCCACCATCCAGAAGTGGCCCGGGGGGGCCTTTGCCTTCCACGCCTGGGTGTGCCTGAGCGAGGAGGAGCCGGAGCCGCCGGCGAGGCCGAAGAGGAGGCAGCTCTACAGGTGTGGTGGCTGGAGGGGCTGGGAGGGGCTGAGGTGAGGATGAGGAGGGGCAGCAACACCATCCCCACCGTGTTTCTCCTCCACCAGCTTCTTCACGGCCGGGGGCACGGGCTTCGAGGCGTTCTTCACCGCCGGCGGCGTGCTGGTCGTGGCCGTCTGCACCAAGAAGGACTACATGACCGTGGCCTTGCCGGAGTTTGCCTTCAATGACTCGGCTTGGGTGAGCATCATCCCCGTCCCTGTCACCACCAGGGGGGCAGTGAGGCCACCAGGACGCCCTGACAGCCCTCCTTGCCCCCAGCACTGCGTGGACATTGTCCACGTGGCCGGGCGCCGGCCCTTCGGCCAGAACGTCGTCAGCGTCTACGCCGACGGGCACCTGCGGAAGACGGCGCAGCTCCGCTTCCCCTCCCTCCACGAGGTGAAGGACCACCCCCAACCCAGCCAGACCCCTCCTCATGGAGGGATTCGGGGCTGAGCATGACCCCTTCTCCCTTCCAGTCCTTCACCTCCTGCTGCATCGGTTCCGCGGGTCACCGGACCACCACCACCGCTGCCACTGCCACCAGCCACCCGCCGGCATCCCACGGCCCGGAGCTGGTCTTCCCCTCACACCCTGTGCTGGGACGCTCCCAGTCTGTCCCTGCCACCCTTGGCCCCCACTCCTGGACCCCTACTCAGCTGCCCACAGAGGGAGTGGTGGCCACCACGGCGGCTGGGAGCCAGGACATGGAGTGGGGCAGCCCCACCTCCCTGGAGGGTCACCTAGGCTCCGTGGCCATCTTCTGTGAGGCTCTGCAGCAGGCCCAGGTCAAGGCTCTGTTCTGTGCAGGTACATCAGGGTGGGACACGGGGAATGTCCACAGAGGTGCTGGTGGCAACCAGGGTCTCCTCCACCATGTCGCAGCTCACCCTAGTCCTCCTCCCCCAGGACCGAATGTCATGTCACCATTTACACTGGAAGGGGACCTGGTGGAGCTGAGCAGCAAACTCCTGCTGTACTACACCCCCCAGGTGAGGAGAGACACCGCCCCGGGGACAGGGACAGCACTGCAAGGCCCTGTGCCATAAGGGACATCTCCAGGAGCATGAGGGTGCTCCCGTGGTGCTCTCCTCTAGGCCTGCAGGAACAACATCTGCCTGGACCTCTCTCCCAGCCACGGCCTGGACGGGAGGCTGACGGGGCACAAGGTGGTCAACTGGGATGTCAAGGTACAGTGGGCACAGGGTGACACGTCCACCCCATGGCGTGGAGGGGCGTGGGTCCCTCCTGGGCTGCAGTCCCAGGGCAGGACCCCCACAGGGTGTTGGTTGGACCCTGCAGAGACTCTGCACATGGTGTTGGGTCCACCATGGCCCATGGGTCCCCTGAGGACCTGTCTGCCCTGTCCAGGGTGGGCACCATGGGTGCTGCAGGGGAACAGGTGGCTTTTGGGGACCCCGGGTGGCTGTGCAACCTCCTCCTCCAGCGCCCAGCAAGGCCTCTCCCCTCCCTCCCTCTCTCAGGACGTGGTCAACTGCGTGGGTGGGATGGGTGTGCTCCTGCCCCTGCTCGAGCAAGTGGTGTCCAAGAAGGAGGAGCCCGAGGATGAGGAGGAGACCAATGACCTGGTGGGGCCAGAGCTGACATCCTCCAGGAACGCCCAGGGCATGCTCATCCAGCTGGGGAAGTCCTCAGGTGAGGAGTTCAGGGGTGTGGAGCAGGAGTCGGGTGGTTGGAGGTAACCACGGTGCCGTGGAGGTGTTCCTAGTGTCTACCACAGACAGGAGAGGTCTTGCCTGAAGCACCACGAGTTGTGGGGTAATGGAGAAGCCACTTTTGACATCGTTATGACCCAATTAGTCATGAACAAGCAGTTCTGGGAAGGTGAGGGTGGCTCCAGCCACCTCCAGGTTGCCTGTGGGTGGAGTCTTTGATGTCTCAGAGCAGGGCTGGGTCCATCCAGGAGCCTTTGGCGTGGGTGGAACGTGCTTTCCCCTGACACCCAGCTGCTTATTCCCAAGCTCAGAGCAACAGAGTTTTCCACCTCCATAAATGTGAGGAAAACAGGGTGAAAAGTCTGGAGAGCAGAGTTGGTGGTGGGGTCTCGAGGAGGGTGTTTGGGTGGGCCCAGGGCTCACAGCTCTGTGCCTTGCAGAGAACAGGCTGGAGAGGAACAGCGTAGCCGCCTTCCTGCTGCTGGTGAAGAACTTCATCCAGCAGCACCCCGTGAACCAGGAGAGCCTGGTGCAGTGCCACGGGCCGGCCATCATCGGGGCACTGCTGCAGAAGGTGCGGGGGGCTCCCAAAACTCCATCCTGTGATCCCCGGGGTCGTTCCCAAGGGGGTGGCAGGAGTGCAAGTGTCCCCTCCCTCCCGTGGCAGGTCTCCGGCGCTCTGCTGGACATGAGCACGCTGATGGCCTCGCAGATCCTCATGGAGCAGGTGGCCTCCGAGGGCAGTGGGCTCCTGCTGCACCTTCTGTACCAGCACCTCCTCTTTGACTTCCGCATCTGGAGCAACAGCGACTTCGCCGTGCGCTTAGGTGGGACCGGGGGTGCTGGGGGCTGTCCCCCCTCCCCACCAGCCTCCACGCCCCTCACACCTTCTCCCTGCAGGCCACATCCAGTACCTGGCCAACGTGGTCAAGGACCACAAGCAGCGCATCCGCAAGAAGTACGGGGTGCAGTATGTCCTCGACTCCATCCGCACGTACTACGGGTGAGCTGTGGGCGGAGCCGGGACCATGGGATGCTGATGTGGTGGTGGGAATGGTGGGCGTCACCCCTCAGAGCTCCAGTTTGGGCTAGACACCATTTTCTAGGGGTAACGTTCCTCCTTCTGATGTGGGAACGTTGTGGGTGCGGGATCTTCCACTCCAAGTGGCCATGGCCCATCCCCAACCCTGTGCCTGGCTCCCAAATCCATCCCCAGCATCTCTCCCTCAGCCACCAAGAGCATGGTGGCTTCTGCAACGAGTTGATGCCCTTCTCATGTTTGATGTGTTGCTGCACGTCCGTGGGACTGGGAGTGCTCACCCGCTGCAGAGACCCAAAAGCGTGGGGTGGGAATTTCCCATGGGCCAGAAGATCCCTGGATGTCCACATGGGGCTGCCCCAGAGCTCCTCAGGCTTCATGGCAGAATTTGGGGTAGTGCTGGTGATGGGTGACAAGGGACTGTACGTGTCCCCATGTGTGTGTCCATCAGCACCTCCAGGGAGACCACAGCCACTGATGACATCAAGACAGTGCAGACATCGCTCTTCAGCCTGGTGAAGGACTTCTTCTGCCGGAGCTTCTCCGGGGAGGAGATGCAGAGCTTACTGAGCTACCTGGCTGGGGCCCAGGATGAGCAGCAGGTACGTCACCCACCCTGATCCCCAAACTCCTCAGCGTGCCGTGGGCTGGGCTGGCACTCGGCAGCAGGTGGGGAGAAGCAGTTGAGGTCCTGGTGAGGCACTTGGAGGGCAGTGACAGCCAGCCCCGTGTCCTGCAGGTGTGCGGGGCGCTGGAGGTGATCCACAGCCTGCTGAAGGGCTCACCTGCCCAGGAGCAGCTCTTTGCCTTCCTCTTCGAGCCGGGCCAGGTGGAGGTTCTCTTCTCACTGCTGGTGCAGAAGAAGTTCTCGGATGAAGTGCGGGAGAGGGTCTTCAAGGTAAGGCGAGTCCCCAGCGCCGACCTCTCGCCGTCCCCAGCGAGGTGACACCTCTCACTGTCCCTCCAGATCCTCTACAAGATGCTGAAGTACGAGAAGGTCCCTGAGCGCAGCAAGAACCGCCTGAAGCTGAAGGACATCGGGTACCACGGGCTCATCTCCTACCTCAGTGATGTCCCCAGCTCCATGCTGCTCTTCCGCTGCCTCTCCGAGCAGGTCCTCGGGGCAGGTACCGCGTCCCAAAAATATACATTCCAAAACACGTGCCATGGCATCATCACTAGTGGCTTCCCACGAGGCTCAGCTGGTCTTGGGACTGGGATCTTTGGTGGCTTTTGGGGACAACAGGTGTCCACCACTGTGCTGTCTCTCCTTGCCCACAGACCCTCCCAACTACAAGGACCTGGTGGCCGTGGTTTACCTGTCCCACCGGGCTGAGCTGACCATCCGGCTCGATCTCTGCCGCAAGGTGAGGGGACAGAGGTGTCACCCCGGGGCTGAGCTCCCTGGGCACCCAGCCGTGCCCAGACGTGGTGATAACGTCTACATGGATGTGCCAACATGGAAGTGGGGCAGCCCCAGCACCTCGTGCTGGTGATGGAGGATCTGGGGTGCTCAGGACCAAGGATCCAGGCATCAACCCATCAGGAGCTGGGGCAGCAGCATCAGGTATCCTCCCTTTTCCTTCTCCTGCAGCTCTTCCACCTGATCTACGCACAGCAGGACCTGGTGAGGCAGCTGGCCAGGCTGGCGGGGTGGCAGGACACCCTCACCAAGCTCTACGTCAGGGAGTCCTACGAGTCCCGCCAGCACAGCCTGAGCACCAGCGGGGGCTGCCTGGAGCTCCTCCGCCTCTGCGACCCCCCTGGCAAGGAGGGCATGAGCCCGCCGCCGGCTGAGCTCCAGGAGCTGGACGTCTTCCTCCCGCTGGGATACGAGGCCTCGGACCAGGAGCTCTCCGAGGGCTTCTCCGACCACTCCATCTCCCCGAGCGGCCGCACCAAGTCCTTCCACTCCTACAACTTCAAGTCTTTCGACTCCTCCGACCGGGCCAGTCGCTCGTCCTCCAACCCCGGCGACGGTCCCCCCTTTGACGGCGTCTACCACCCGCTGTCGCCCTTCTCCACCTCCCCCTTCGACCTGGGGCTCGACCTGGCCAGCACCAGCTCCATGGCCACGGCCGAGAGCGGTGCCCAGACGCCCGGCAGTGGCCCCGGCACCCCGTCCCCCCTGGAGAGCTTCAAGCCCTTCCCGGGAATGCGGGCGCGCAAGAGCTCCAGCCTCTCCAACGTCCTGGACGAGAGCAGCTACCAGGACGTGCTGCCCAGCGACAATGTCTCCAACACCAGCAACCCCCAGGTGAGCCCCAAACCCTTGTATCCGCCACCCCGGGGCACTCTGGACACCAACCTCACAGTTTGTAGGGACACACCGGGAATGAGAGGCTGGGAAGCAGTGCCAGGAAAGGGCCGTGGGGGTGCTGGTGGGTGCCAGTTGGCCATGAGCCAGCAGTGCCCTGGCAGCCAGGAGGGACATCCCTGTCCTGGGGCATCAGGGAGGGGATTGTCCCGCTCTGCTCTGCCCTGGGGTGGCCTCACCTCAATATTGGGGCAGTTTGGGGGGACACAATGGAAGGGAGAGATTGAGCCATCAGAGAGTGTCCAAAGGAGGGAATGAAGATGGGGAAGGGCCTTGATTTGAAGCCGTGTGAGGACACTGAGGGCACTTGGTGTGTTCAGCTGGAGCAGAGGAGACTGAGGGGAGAGCTCACTGCAGTTCCAACTGCCTGGGGAGGGGCAGAGGAGGGGCAGGACTGAGCTCTGCTCTGGGGGGATCAGGGACAGGACCCAGGGAATGGCCTGGAGCTGTGTCAGGGCAGGGTCAGGCTGGATCTCAGGACAAGGTTCTTCCCCCAGAGGGTGGTTGGGCACTGACCAAGCTCCCCAGGGCAGTGGGCACAGCACCCAGAGCTCCAGGAGGGTTTGGACAACGCTCTCAGGGACAGGGTGGGATTGTTGGGGTGTCTGTGCAGGGCCAGGAGTTGGACTGGATGGTCCTTGTGGGTCGCTTCCAACTCTGCACATCCTGTGATTCTCCCTCTCCGTTGGCAGCAAACTCCCGAGGAGGAGCTGTGCAACCTGCTGACCAACATCATCTTCTCGGTGACGTGGCGGGGGGTGGAGGGCTGGGACGACGTGTCCTGGCGGGAGCGTGGCCAGGTCTTCTCGGTGCTCACCAAGCTGGGCTCAGCCTGCGAGCTGGTGCGGCCCCCGGACGAGATCAAGCGCAGGTGAGTCCCGCCCGGCTCCGGCGGGGGGGAAATCCCAAGGGAAAAGGCCACCCTACGGAGCTGTGCTCTCCCCCAGCCTCCTGGAGATGATGCTGGAGTCGGCGCTGACCGACCTGAAGGAGTCGGGGCCGGGGGCCCTGCCCGGCCTCACCCACAACGCCCTCAAGCTGCTCCGGCTGCTCCAGGACTTCCTGTTCTCCGAGGGGCACAACAACCAGGCCCTGTGGAGCGAGAAGGTGGGTGGGAATGAGCGGGGATTCCTGCTCCCAAACCTGAGCTCTGGACCCTACTGCTAATGTCTGATCCCTGGTGCTAGACCTGAGCCTAAACCCAGCCCTGCCTGCAGCGCTTGAACTTAACCTTAGGATATTATAACCTGGGCCTTAATCCTAATCCTAACCCCGGATCCCTGATGATAGACCTGAGTCTAAACACAGCCTTATCTACAGCCTTATCTAAGCTTACGAAATAACCTCGGCCTTAATCATAAACTGTAAGTCAAAACCTAATCCTAACCTTAGAAATAACCTCAGCCTTAGTCCTAAATTTAAATCAAACCCTAACCCTAGAAAATAGCCTAAGCCTTAATCCTAAATTGTAAATCAAACCCCAAGCCTAGCCTTAGGAAATAACCTCAACCTTATTCCTACACTGTAATTCAAAGCCTAATCCTAACCTTGGGAAATAACTTCAGCCTTAATCCTAAACTGTGATTCAACAGTAAATCCTAAACCTTAACCCTACATCCTTGTCATAAACCTCAACGTTAAATCCTAATTTTAACCCTAACCCTACACCCTTACTAAAAACCTAAGACCTCCTAAATCCTAATCTTAAAATTTAACCCTGCATCCTTGTCATAAAGCTCAACCCTTACCCCAGTCCTATACCTCAGCCCTAATCCCAGTCCTCATCCTAAACCTTAACTCTGCATTTTTGTCACAAAGCCCAGCCCTTAATCCTAATCTTAACCCTAACCCTACACCCTTACTATAAACCTTGGGCCTAACTGTTACTCAGAACCTGTAACGTAACCGTACCTCCTAAATCCTAATCCTTAAACATGCATCCACGCCCTAAACCTCAACCCTAAACCCAATCCTATACTCCAAACCTAATCCTAGTCCTAATGCTTACCCCTAACCCTTCACCCTTACCATAAACCCATTCCCTGAGCCCCAGCCTGGTGCCCAAACCCAGACTAGTTTGGCATGGCCATTATGACTTGGGTTCTACCCTAATCCTAAATCCTACCCCAAACCCATGGGGTGCTGGGTGATGGGATGGGCCCTGGTGGCTGCAGAGGGGTGGGATCCGTGCCCAGGCGGGGTGTCGCCGTGTCCCCAGATCTACGAGGGGGTGAACAGCCTGCTGGACAAGCTGGGCGCGTGGTACCACCTGGCCAACGGCCCCTCCGACCTCCGCGAGATGGCCCAGACGGGGCTGCGAGTCCTCGTGGGGTACATCCTGCTGCAGGACCCCCAGGTGGGTCACCCCTCCCCGGGGTGGTGGTGGCATCCCAACCCTAGGGGTGGCCCATCCCCGTGTCCTGCATTCCCCCAGCTGGGCTGATGGGGAGATCCTAGCCCTTGGAATGGCCCTATTCCCATGTCCCTCCAGCTGGGCTCGTGGTGGGATTCCAGCCCTTGGAATGGCCCCATTCCTATGTCCATGTCCCTCCAGCTGGGCTCATGGTGGGATCCCAGCCCTTGGAATGGCCCCATTCCTATGTCCCATGTGCCTCCAACTGGATTTGTTGTGGGATCTCAGCCCTTGGAATGGCCCCATATGATGTACCATCTCCCCCTCAGTGGGATCTCAGCCCCATCCCATGTCCCCCCATCTGGGCTCATAGTGGGATCCCAACCCTTGGAATGGCCCCATCCCATGTCCCATGTCCCTCCAGCTGGGTTTGCGGTGGGATCCCAGCCCTTGGAGTGGCCCTATCTGATGTCCTGGTGTGATCCAAACCCTCGGGGTGGCCCCATCCCATGTCCTCCCAGCTGGGCTCATGGTGGGATCCCAGCCCTGAGGGTGGCCCCATCCAATGTCCCTTGTCACTCCAGCTGGGCTCGTGGTGGGATCCCAAGCCTCGGGGTAGCCCCATCCCGTGTCCCCGCAACTGGGCTCATGGTGGGATCCCAGCCCTTGGAATGGCCCCATATGATGTCCCATGTCCCTCCCAGTGGCATCCTAGCCCTTGGAATGGCCCCATCCCATGTCCATGTCCCCCCAGCTGCACTCCCTGGCCTACGTGAAGCTGCACAGCCTCCTGCAGACGTCCTCAGCTCCCAAGAAGGACGAGGCCTGTTACCTCCTGGGGAAGCTGGAGACCCCTCTGCAGCGCTCGCTGGAGGCCAAGTCGGAGACGTTCTCCTGGCTGGTGCCCATCATCCGCACCCTCATGGACCAGTGCTACGAGACCCTGCAGCTGCAGCTCTTCCTGCCCTCCCTGCCCCCCACCAACGGCAGCCCCACCTTCTACGAGGACTTCCAGCTCTTCTGCACCACCCCAGAGTGGAGGGGCTTCATTGAGAAGCACGTGGGTGTCGTCGTTGGGGGAGCACCTGGATGAAGGGTGGTGGGTGGGAAGCCCTGGAAGCGCCTCTTCTCCCCTCCTGGTTTTCCCAGGTGCAGCCCACCATGGCCCAGTTTGAGATGGACACCTTTGCCAGGAGCCACGACCACATGTCCAACTTCTGGAACGCCTGTTACGATGCCATGATGAGCAGTGCCCAGCGGCGGGAGCAGGAGAAGGCGGCCAGCCGCAAGATGTTCCAGGTCCTGCCTGCTCCTCACCCCTGGGATGTCACCCTGGGAGTGTGCTCCTCATTCTGGGGACATGCTCCTCACCCCAAGGATGTCATCCAGGGAATGGGCTCCTCATCTTGGGGACATGCTCCTCATCCTGGAGGCATGATCCTTATTCTGGAGACATGCTCCTCACCCCTGGGATGTCACCTGGGGGTGTGCTCCTCGTCCCTGGGATGTCACCTGGGAGTGTGCTCCTCATTTTGGGGATGTGCTCCTCAACCTGAGGATATCGTCCAGGGAATGTGCTCCTCATCCTGGGGACATATTCCTCATCCTAGGAACATGCTCCTCGTCCCTTGGATGTCACCCAGGGGATGTGCTCCTCATCCTGGGGACATGCTCCTCACCCCAAGGATGTCATCCAGGGAATGGGCTCCTCATCCTGGAGACATGATCCTCATCCTGGGGACATGCTCCTAACCCCCAGGATGTCACCCAGGGGAAAGGCTCCTTATGCTGGGGACATGCTCCTCACTCCAAGGATGTCATCCAGGGAATGTACTCCTCATCCTGGGGACGTGCTCCTAACCCCCAGGATGTCACCCAAGGGATGTGCTCCTTATCCTGGGGACATGCTCCTCATCCCGGGAACATTATTCCTGGGACATCATCCCAGTGATATGCTTCTTTCCCCAAGCACATCATCCTGGGGATGTTCTCTGTGCCCTGGGGATGTCCCCCATGGACATGCTCCTCACCTCGGGGTTGTCCCCAAGCCCCAGCCCTGCCATCCCTTCACTCTGGCACTCCCTTGGCAGGAGCTGGTGCTGGAGCCGGTGGCCAAGCGCTCCAAGGTGGAGAACGCCCGGCACAGCAACGTCCTCAAGCAGGCCAACAACCACCAGAGCACGGTGCTGAAGCAGTGGAGGTCCCTGTGCCGCCTGCTCACCTCGCCCCGCTCCGCCTGGGCCGACCGGTGAGTCCCCACCCTGTCCCCAGGGAGGGGGGGCACAGCCGGGGGTTCCTGGGGTGCCTGACCCCCCTGTGGCCCCCAGGAACCCGCCAGAGGTTCGCTGGAAGCTGTCGAGCGCCGAGACTTACTCGAGGATGAGGCTGAAGCTGGTGCCCAACCTCAATTTCGACCAGCACTTGGAGGCCAGCGCCCTGCGGGACAACCTGGGTGAGGCTGCTAGCACTGGGCACCCGGGGGACCCCTGTGCCGGGGGATAGGGATGGGCTGGGAGCTGTCACGGGCAGCGTTGAATTTGGGGGCCCTTCCCAGGACTTGTCCCCGAGCTCTGGGGGCACCTGCTGACCCCCCTCCTCATTCCAGGAGCCGACCACCTCCAAACCCCCGCTGAGTCCCTCCCCCTCGCCATGGCCAAGGAGGCCAAGGTGAGCGAGCTGGAGGACGACCAGCTGGCCGAGGAGGACCTGCCCGTGCTGGACACGCAGTGAGTGTCCCCGTCCCTGCCACGGCGCCGGCTCGCCCGGGCTGGGGGTGTCACCGGGGTGTGCTCACCCCACTGTGCCCCCCAGGGCCGAGCCCAAGGAGCAGAGCCAGCGGGAGAAGCTGGTGGTGTCGGAGGACTGCGAGCTCATCACCACAGTGGCCGTGGTCCCCGGGCGCCTGGAGGTGACAACCCAGCACGTCTATTTCTACGACGGCAGCAGCGACAAGGAGGAGACGGAGGGAGGTAACGGCGTGTGAGCCCTGAGCGGGGGGGAGGACCCCTCACTCCACGCATCTCCCCCAGAACCCATCACCCGCAGTTGGTTTGGGGATGGGCTTCTCCCAGCCCCATCTCTGCCCACACAACTCCCCCAGAACCCATCACCCATGGTTGGTTCGGGGGTGGGCTTCTCCCAGGCCCATCCCTGCCCACCCATCTCCCTGAGAATCCACTCTCTATGGTTGGTTTGGGGCTGGGCCTCTCCCAGCCCTGTCCCTGCCTTGGGAATGGGGGCCTGGGTGGATGGTGATGCCTGTGGGACCCTGTGCCCCCCTTCTTGGCAGGGATCGGCTACGACTTCAAGCGCCCCCTGTCCCACCTGCGCGAGGTCCACCTGCGCCGCTACAACCTGCGCCGCTCCGCCCTCGAGCTCTTCTTCATCGACCAGGCCAACTACTTCCTCAACTTCAGAAAGAAGGTGGAACACCCTCATGCCACCCCCAAGCCCCTCCCAGAGCCACGGCACTGCCCGAGCTCAGGTCACTTCCGTGTCCTCTCCTGTCCCTCCAGGTGAGGAACAAGGTGTACTCCTGCATCCTTGGCCTGCGGCCCCCCAACCAGATCTACTTCGGCAGCCGCTCGCCCCAGGAGCTGCTCAAAGCCTCAGGGCTCACACAGGTACTGGCCTCTTCATGCCCATCCCCATCCCATATGAATGGAATTCCCAGATGGAAAAGGGGAGGGTGACAGTGTGGGATGGGGGATGCTCAGGGGATCAGGGGTGGCTGTGGGTTGGAGATCTCCATGGGAGCAGAGGTGCCTGTGGGATGGGGATGGCTATGGGACTAGGGATGGGTATAGGATGGGGATGACTCTGGAACTCGGGATGGCTCCGAGGGTGGTCCTGGGATTGGGACAGCTGTGGCACTAGGAATGACCGTAGGATGGGCATGGCCATGGGACCAGGGGTGGCCGTGGGTTGGAGATGAGCACAGAACCATGGTCATGGATGTGGGACCAGGGTTGTGGGACACATGGGCGTGGGACCAGGGGTTGCCATGGGATCAGGGACAGCTGTGGTACCAGAGGTGGGCCATGGCCATGGGACTGGGGACAGCTGAGGGACCAGAGATATTCTGGGACTGGTGATGGCCGTGAGATGGGCCCTGCCGTGCGGTGCGGTGTCTGTCCTGTCTCCTGCCCCTCCAAAGCCCGTGTCATCCCCAACCCCTCACTCCAGAAATGGGTCCTGCGGGAGATCTCCAACTTCGAGTACCTCATGCAGCTGAACACGATCGCGGGGCGTACCTACAACGACCTGTCCCAGTACCCCGTGGTGAGCCCCACATCCCCCCAGTGCCCCCACAGAGAGCCTGTGGCTCCCCCTAGCCTCACCTGCCTCCTGCTTCCCTCAGTTCCCCTGGATCCTGCGGGATTACGTCTCGGAGACGCTGGACCTCTCCAACCCGGCCGTGTTCCGGGACCTGTCCAAGCCCATCGGGGTGGCCAACGAGCGGCACGCCCGGGACGTGAAGGAGAAGTGAGTACCCCAAAAGTAAAGGACAGGGGCTGCAAGGAGTGCCCGGCCGGCTCATGATGGACCCCATCCCACCTCTCCTCCAGGTACGAGAGCTTCGAGGACCCCACGGGCACCGTGGACAAGTTCCACTACGGCACCCACTACTCCAACGCGGCCGGGGTGATGCACTACCTGATCCGCACCGAGCCCTTCACCACCCTCCACATCCAGCTGCAGAGCGGCAGGTGGGCGCCCGGAGGGTGGGCCCCAAGGAGGGGATATCGGGCGGACAAACAGCCTCCAACCAGCCATCCCGTGCCCCCAGGTTTGACTGCTCGGACCGGCAGTTCCACTCGGTGCCGGCGGCGTGGCAGGCGCGCATGGAGAACCCCGTGGATGTCAAGGAGCTCATCCCCGAGTTCTTCTACTTCCCGGAGTTCCTGGAGAACCAGAACGGTAAGAGGGGACCATCCCCACCCATGGGAGCACCTGGGGGGTCCGTGTCTCTCACTGAACTGAGGTTCTTGTTAAGAGATCCCTGAATGACCAGACTTTATATATTTTTATTATTAATTGTATTGTATTATTATTTATTATGTATTATTTACTAATATAATATATTGTTATGTTATATATTATATATTATTATATCATATGTTATACACTATATTATTATATTACATTATAATATATAATATATCACTATTATTCTATTACTATGATATAATATTATGTCTTGTGTATTAATATATTATTACATTTTTATATTAATAAATTATTACTTATTATTTCAGAGTTTATTTCAGAACAGTTTGATTGCAGTGGAAAGCAAAGATAGAGGCATTTGGGCTATTATTATCTGTAGAAATATAGGAATATAAAAGTATAAAATTCTCACTTGAGAAAATGTATAACGGAAAAGAAAGAAAGAATGGATCCGAGTAGAAAGTTCTCACCACACGTGGATCCAGAGACAAGACTTGATTGTTGCCATTTCCACATTGAAGTGATGTTTTGGTCTTGATCTGTCTGGGGTAGGGGAAGCCCCGAAAACACAAAATTCAGGGGGTTAAAATAGGACAGGTTCAGGTGGGAACACTACAGAAATGGGTCTGGGGGCACTTCGGGGGTCTTGGTTGGTTTAGGACCCTTCTAAGACATGCCCAGCGTACTTAGGCCAGTTGTGCCCCATCAGAAGGAATGGAAACCTTCAGCCCCAGCTGGGAATGTCCCCCCTGGGATGGGAGTGTCACACCTGAGCCAGCTGTGTGAGGGAGGGCATGGGCAGGACAAAAACCGTTATC
Source organism: Cephalopterus ornatus (assembly GCA_013396775.1). Classification (NCBI taxonomy): domain Eukaryota; kingdom Metazoa; phylum Chordata; class Aves; order Passeriformes; family Cotingidae; genus Cephalopterus; species Cephalopterus ornatus. The sequence goes on along the minus strand of VZRE01011169.1, from coordinate 73,697 downwards.
CCACCTCCCTCCCATCTGCTGCTTTTTGGCCTCTTCCCTTCTCTGCCTCAGAACCAGCTCTTTGCTGAACAAAGGTTGATTTGTTGTGGTCACCTTCTGCAGGTGGAGATGGGGATGGAGGTGAAGGTGGAGATAGGAATGGGGATGGAGACAGAGACGGAGAATAGGGAAGGGGAAAGAAGTGGAGATGAAGATGGGGAGAGGCATAGAGGGAAGGGCTGGCTTTGCAAGTGGCTGATAATCTGAGCCACCAACCATCAGCATCGCAGTCTCTCACACTCCCGCCCTGCCCACAGGCTTCGACCTGGGCTGTCTGCAGCTCTCCAACGAGAAGGTGGGCGACGTGGTGCTGCCGCGGTGGGCGCGGTCCCGCGAGGACTTCATCCACCAGCACCGCAAAGCCCTGGTGAGACGGGGGAGCTCATCCCCGGGGGGTGTCCTAGTGGGTGTGGGGGGGTGTTCCCAACCCCCCTGATGCCCTCCTCCTTGGCCAGGAGTCGGAGTATGTCTCAGCCCACCTCCACGAGTGGATCGACCTCATCTTTGGGTACAAGCAGCGAGGCCCGGCCGCCGTGGAGGCCCTCAACGTCTTCTACTACTGCACCTACGAGGGTGAGCTGTGGGGAGGGGAACTGGGGGGGCACCTCCTGGGGGGCATCTCCCAGGTGGCCCCCCCTTGACCGTCCCCATCCCCAGGGGCCGTGGACCTGGACGCCATCGCCGACGAGACGCAGCGGAAGGCCCTGGAGGGCATCATCAGCAACTTCGGGCAGACGCCCTGCCAGCTGCTCAAGGTAGCTCAGACCCCCCCACCCCCAAAACCAGCCCCTTTCGGGGG
>VZRE01011169.1:0-53186 GCA_013396775.1 Cephalopterus ornatus | reverse complement strand
TTTGGGGCACATCTCGATTTGGGGGTTAGGGTGCTCTGGGGAGCGCATGGAGGTTTGGGGGGACAACACGGCCCGGGGAGCACCCGCAAGGATTTGGGGGGACACCTGAACCCCAGGGAACACCCAGAGGGGTTCTGGAGCATCCCTCCCATGGGATTCACCTGGATGGGGCTGGAAAGCACCCACATGGGATCGGGGAGCGCCTGGATGGGAGCGGGGAGACCCCAAAGGGGCTGGGGACCCCCTGAACGGGGCTGGGAAGCACCCAAACGGGATCGGGGAGCAGCTGGATGGGGTCAGGGCCCAGCCGTCCCCATGGATCTCTCCCCCGGGTGCCACGTGGAATTCCGGGATGCTGACACCCCCCTTTCCCACAGCCCCCCCCGAGGGGCCCCCCCTGCTCCAGGTGTCCCCGCGGCGGCAGGAGGAGCGGGAGCGGCTGCTGGAGCTGGGGGGCTCCGGGGGCGAGCGGCGCGGCCCCGGCACCGCGGGGACACCGGGGGATGTCACCTCCGCCGTGTGACACCCCCGGTGCCGCTTCCAGATGGATTCCTGGGGGGTTAAGTGGGTTTTGTACTTTTATAGGGATTCTGTGGGATGGGATGTGATGGGATGGGATGGGATGGGATGGGATGGGATGGGGGTGTTTGGTGGCCTCGGTGTGGGATGGAGAGGGGGGATGCGGGAATGGGGCTCGTCCTGGGTGGGGACATTAAATTGTCACTCGCGGGCCACCAGGATTTTTGTCCTCGGGTGTTTGTGTGTCCATGGAAATGCGTGTCCCTGGGATGTGTCCCCTTGGGTGTCCGAGTGCCCCCAGGATGTGTCCCTGTGTCCCCAGGATGGGTGTCCTTGCGTGTCTGTGTGTCCACACAAGCCCATGTCCCTGGGATGTGTCCCTTCGGGTGTTCCCAAGTGTCCCCGGGTGTCCCTGGGATGTGTCCCCTGGGGTGTCCCTGTGCCACCAGGATTCGTGTCCTCGTGTGTCTGTGTGTCCCCAAAAGCACATGTCCCTGGGATATCCCCCTTCAGGTGTCCCAAGTGTCCCCACCTGTCCCTGTGTCCCTTCAGGTGTCCCGAGTGTCCCTACCTGTCCCTGTGTCCCTGGGATGTGTCCCCAGCTGTCCCTGTGTCTGTGGGATGAGCCCCTCGGGTGTCCCTGTGCCACCAGGGTTTGTGTCCCTGGGTGTCCCTGTGTCCCAGGGCTGTGTCCCCAGGTGTCCATGTCCCCTCAGACGCCATTCCCCAAACATTCCCCATTATTCCCCCAATATTCCCCGTTATTCCCACAATTAATCTCCCATTAATCCCTAAATAGTCCTGAAATATTTGCTGTTGTTCCCCAAGACCTGTTGTTATTTTCCAAACATCCCCAGGCTGTTTTCCTATTATTGCCCAAATATTTCCTGTTATCCCAACCACTCTAATTGGTTATTATTCCCCAAATATTTCCTATTATTCCCCTAATTAATTGCCTATTATTCTGCCAATACTCCATAGATATTTGATATTATTCCCCTCATATTTGCAATTATTTCCCAGATATTCCGTAAGGCAATTTTCTATTATTCCCCCAAACATTCTCCAAACGTTCCCTATTATTCCCCAAATATTCCCCATTATTCCCCCAATTAATTTCCTATTATTCCCTAAATATTCCTAAAATATTTGCTGTTGTTCCCCCAATTTTGCAATTATTTCCCAAACATTCCCCAAGCTATTTTCCCATTACTGCCCAAACATTTCCTGTTATTCCCCAGTCACTCCCCAAATATTGGTTATTATTCCCCAAATATTTCCTATTATTGCCCAAATGACTTGTCTATTACTTCCCAGATTTTACTTAAATATTTCCTATTATTCTCCTAATTAATTGTCTGTTATTCCCTAAATATTCCTGAAAGATTTTATATTATTCCCTCAATATTTGCTATTATTTCCCAGGTATTCCTTAAGCTATTTCTCTATTATTCCTCAAAAAAATCCTCCAAATATTCCCAATTATTACTCAAATATTCACCATTATTCCCCAAATATTTATTATTTCCCCATTCATTTGCTATTTTCCCCAAAATATTTGCTGTTATTTCCAAATAGTCCCTAAGATATTTTCCTATTATCGCCCAAATATTTCTTCTTATTCCCTAAACATTCCCCAAATATTCCCCATTATTCCCCAAATGACTTTTCTATTACTTCCCAAATACGTCCTTTTATTCCCTCAATAACTTGCTATTATTCCCCCAATATTCCCTAAATATTTGGTATTTTTCCCCAATATTTGCTATTATTTCCCAGATATTCCCTAAGCTATTTTCCTATTATTCCCCAAATATTCCCCATTATTCCCCCAATTAATTTGCTATTATTCCTTAAACACTTAGAATTATTCCCCAAAGTCCGTTATTATTTTCCAAACATTCCCCAAGCTATTTTCCCATTATCGCCCAAATATTTCCAATTACTCCCCAAATGACTTGTCTGCCATTATTCCAATATTCCCCAATATCCCCAATATCCCCCAATCAATTTGCTGTTATTCTCCAAATATTCCCTAAATATTTGGTATTGTTCTCCCAGTATTTCCAAAATATTTCCTGAGCTGTTTTCCTATGATTCCCCAAGTATTTCATTTCCCAAACTATTTTGCCATTATTCCCCAAATACTTCCTGTTATTTCCCAAATATTCCCCAAATACTTATTGTTACCCCACAAATATTCCCCAAACACTTCCTATTGTTCCCCAAACAGTCCCTATTATTCTCAAATATTCTCTAACCAATTTTCCTATTCTTGCCCTAACATTCCCCAAACACTTCCTGTCATTCCCCAGACACTCCCCAAATCCTGGCTGTTATTCCCCCTCTCTTCCCTAACCAATTTGGTTATTATTCCCCAAATATTTGCTGTTTTCCCCCTGAACATTCCCTGTTATTCCCCAAACCACTTTTCTCTTCCTCCCCTAATTTTTCCCATTATCCCCCAAATATTTCCCATTATTCCTCCCATTATTCCTCCAGTTCTGGAGCTGTTCTTCCCCAAATCCCTGCAGTTATTCCCGCGGTGTCCGTGAGTCCCTGGGCTGTGTGTCCTTGGCTGTCCCTGTGTCCTTCCACCCACGTGGCCCCGGGATGTGTCCCCTCAGGTGTCCCCAGGTGTGTCCTCAGCTATCCAGAGGCGTCCCACACCCTTGGCACCGGGATGTGTCCCCTCAGGTGTCCATGTGTCCCCTCACGTGTCCGTGTGTCCCCAGGACATGTATCCCTGGGCATCCCGGTGTCCCCACAGTCGTGTCCTCGGGATGTGTCCCCTCAGGTGTCCGTGTGTCCCCTCAGGTGTCCGTGTGTCCCCCCACGTCCCCAGGACATCTCGGGTGTCCCCATATCCCCCCCATCCCACAGGCCCCCCGGAGTCTCCCTGGGTGCGGGGACACCTCAAGGACCCCAAGTCAGGTGGCACCTGCGACAGAAAAGGGCCTTTTTAACCCCAAAATGCTCCCGGGTCAGCCCAACCCCCGCCCCTTTCCCACTGCCCAAGGATTCCCGGGAATACTGAGGGTCACAGGGGGGTGTTCCCCGGAGCCAACCCCTCCCACCCGTGTCCAGCGTCGATTGGGATTTTTTGGGGGGGCTCATTTTATTTTGGATTTTTTATTTTTTTCTCTTTTTTTGCCTTTTTTGTTTTTTACAAAAAAAGTTCCGTAAAAATTGGAGAAAGTAAAATGCTCGAAGCAGTAAAATCAATCTTATCCACATGGCCAGAAATCCGCAGTTATTTACAGGGAAACCCGGGGAACCTCGCAGGACCGAGGGGAAAACCAAGGAAACAACTCAAAAAAAAAAAAAAAAAACCAAACCAAAACAAAAAAAAAAAAGGGGGGGGGGGAAAACCCCAAAACATTCCTGGCAAAGTGTTCCCGTGGGATCGATCGGCAAGTTCGGGGCTAAAAGCGACGGAAAAAAAAAGCAAATTATTATCAATATATTCACATATAGGTTAAAATATAATACAGAGCTCGAGAGCAGCGCCGGCAACGCTCGGCCTGGCAAAGCCGGGCTTAGGAAAGCCAGGCTCGGCAAAGCCGGGCTTAGGAGAGCCTGGCTCGGTCTCGGCGGCGACGGTTCTTTTCCTTTTAAAAAAATGTCATGGTGAAAATAAAATTCCCAGGTTGGGTGGTTCCGAAGGGCCAATCCTGGTGGGAAGGGGCGGGGGTGGGGCTGCTCCAGGTGCTATTCCAGCTCCATGTCCTCTTTGGGCTTGTAGAGGATCCCGAATTTCTGCATGTACTTCTTGATGTACTCCTTGGTTTTGTGTTTGACGTTCTCGTTGCACTCCAGGTCCTCGGGGTTCTTGCAGTACTTGAGCTCCTTGTTCATCACCCCGTGGGTCAGCTGGAAGCGTGGGAATGCTGGGTCAGGCCTGGAATTCCCACTGAGCCCGGGCCCGGCCATTCCACAGGCTACGGGGCCGTTATTCCCTAAGGAACTCCTGTTACTCCCAACCACTCCCCAAGCTTTGGTCCTGTTATTGCCCAGATAGTTCCTGTTATTCCCCAAATAAACATTCCCCAATATTCCCCAAATATTTCCCTTACTCCCCCAATTAATTTCCTATTTTTCCCCACAAATATTTCCTATTACTTCCAAATATCCCCTAAGCTCTGTTTCTATCATTGCCCAAATATTTGTTATTCCCAAAATATTCCCCATTATTCCCCAACCACTCCAATTGGTTATTATTCCCCAAATACTTCCTATTATCCCCCTAATTAATTGCCTATTACTCCCCCAATATTCCCCAGATACTTGACATTATTCTCCCAATCCACTGTCTATCATTCCCCAAATATTCCCTAAGATAATTTCCTATTATTCCCCCAAACATTCTCCAAATATTCCCCATTATTCCCCAAGTATTTCCTATTATTGCCCGAAATAATTTGCTCTTATTTCCTAAATGTTCCCTAAATCCTTGATATCATTCCCCAAATGTTTGCTATTATTTCCCAAATACTCCCCAAGCTATTTTGCTTGTTCTTCCCCAAATATTTCCTGTTATTTCCCCAAATATTCCCCATTATTTCCCCAATTAATTTGCTATCATTCCCTAAACATTCCCTAAATATTTGCTGTTGTTCCCCCAATATTTGCTATTATTTTCCAAACATTCCCCAAGCTATTTTCCTATTATTGCCCAAGTACTTCCCATTGTTTCTCAACCACTCCCTAAATATTGGTTATTATTCCCCAAATATTTCCTATTATTCCCCAAATCACTTTTTTATTACTTCCCAAATACTCCCCAAATAGCTCCTACTATTCCCTCAATTAATTGTCTATTATTCCCCCAAAATTCTCTAAATATCTGATAATATTATTCCCCCTATACTTTCTATTATTTCCCAGATATTCCCTAAGCTATTTCCCTATTATTCCTCCAAACACTGTCCAAACATTCCCCATTATTCCCCCAATATTCCCCGTTATTCCCACAATTAATCTCCCATTAATCCCTAAATAGTCCTGAAATATTTGCTGTTGTTCCCCAAGACCTGTTACTATTTTCCAAACACCCCCGGCTGTTTTCCTGTTATTCCCAAATACGCCCAAATATTTCCTGTTATTCCCCAACCACTCCAATTGTTTATTATTGCCCAAATACTCCCCAATTATTTCCTATTATTCCCCTAATTAATTGTCCATTATTCCCTAAAGATCTGATATTATTCCCCCAATATTTGCTATTATTCCCCCAATATTCCCTAAATATTTGGTATTTTTCTCCCAATACTTGCTGTCATTTCCCAGATATTACTTAAGCTATTTCCCTATTATTACCCAAGACATTATCCAAACATTTCCCATTATTCCCCAAATATTCCCCCTTATTCCTCAAACAACTTTTCTGTTACTTTCCAAACATTCCCCCAATATTTGCCATTATTCTCCCAATAATTTGCTGTTATTCCCCAAATATTTCCTATTATTCCTGAGCTATTCCCCAAACCATTTTCCTATTGTTTCCCAAATATTTGCTATTTTTCCTAAAATATTTCCTATCATTCCCCAAACTGTTTGGCTATTTTTTTCCCAAATATTCCTCTAATATTTCCTGATATTCCCCAAGTACTCCCTGTTATTTTCCCCACACCATTGCTCCTTTCCTTCCCTTTTCCTCCAGGTGGATCCAATGGATGGGGCAACACAGCTCCCCACTCCCTGCACCCTCCATGTCCCCGTGTCCCTATGTCCCCACATCCCATGTCCCTGTACCCACCATGTCCCCACATTTCTGTGTCCCTATTTTCCTGTGTCCCCATGTCCCCACATCCCATATCCCTGTACTCCCCATGTCCTTGTGTCCCTGTATCCCATTTTTCCATATTCCCGTGTCCCTGTACCCACGTCCCCACATTATGACAGCCCCATGTCCTTGTATCCCATTTTCCCATATTCCCACGTCCCTGTACCCATGTCTCCAGGTTCTGACATCCCCATGTCCCTGTATGCACATCCCCACATTCTGACATCCCCATGTCCCTGTATCCCACTTTCCCATGTTCCTGTGTCCCTGTACCCATGTCCCCACATCCACCCACATTCCCATGTCCCCCATGCCATGTTCCCACATTCCTGTGTCCCCATGTCCCCCATGCCACGTTTCCCCATTCCCATGTCCTCCGTGCCATGTTCCCACATTCCCATGTCCTCCATTCCCATGTCCCCAATGCCATGTTCCCCCGTTCCCATGTCCCCCCTTCCCGTGTCCCCCGTGCCATGTTTGTGCCACGTTGCCCGCTCCCACCTTGCGGGCGAGGTGTTTGAAGTCCTCGGTGGTGGTGATCCTGCCCACCTTGCAGTCGGGTTTGCGGTAGGGGTTCAGGCACTGCACGATGAACTGGGACATCTGCGGGGACACAGCGGGATCAGCCCCCCGCTGCCGCCCTCCCGGCCCCCGCCCGCTCCCGGGGAACACCCACCTCCTTCCGGAACACCTCCTTGCTCTTCTTGGCCAGCTCGCTGGACGTGTCGGCCTCCGCCGTCTTGGGCTTCTTGGAAGACTGGGAAGGGGGAATGGAGGGATGTCAGCACTTCCCTGGCCCTCTTCCCGCCTTGGGAACTGCCCATCCCGCCCCACAGCCGGGTGGGCAGTGTGACCTTCCCAGCCCATTCCCAGTCCAACACCAGCACACTCTCCAGTCCATTCCCAGTGACTTTCCCAGCCTGATGCAGCTCTCCAGCCCAATCCAGGCACTTCCCAGCCTGGCCCCAGTGAGCTTCCCAGCCCAGTGCTGCTCACTTCCCAGCCCAATCCTGGCAGTCCCAGTGAGCTTCCCAGCCTGGTCCCGGTGTGCCCCCCAACCTCTTCCCAATATCCTTCCCAGGCCAGGCCCAGTGCTCTCCCCAACCCATTCCTGACCCCTTTCCCAGCCCGGTCCCGGCATAGCTCCCAGCCCAGTGCCAGCACATTTCCCAGCCTGATCCAGGCATGTTTCCCAGCCCGTTCCCGGTGAGCTTCCCAGCCCAATCCCGGCGAGCTTCCCAGCCCAATCCCAGCAGCTCCACACTCCAAACCAGGCATCTCCCAGCCCATTCCTGGTGAGCTTCCTATCCCTATGCCGGCACCCTCCTCACCCCAATCCAGGCCCAATTCCCAGTCTGATCCCAGCACAACCCCAGCCCAGTCCCAGCGTTTCCCACCCCTGATCCTGGCACTCCCCAGCTCGGTCCTGACACATTTCCCAGCCCAATACTGGCACAGTTCCCAGTCACACTCCTGGGCTGGGAGCACAGCCCTCAGGACCACTCCTTGCTCTTGTTTTCCTTGGAAAAAAACGTGGAAAAAGAGCAGAAGCAGGTCGTGGGAGAGCTGGGCTGACCCAGAGTGGGAGCAAGCCCTGCAGTGGGGGGGTTTCCTTCAGGAATTCCCTGCAAGGGCTGGGACCCTCCACAAGCATTCACAGGGATTATCTTTAGCTACAGCCAGGATAAAGTGGATTTTCTAGGAATTCCTGGCTGCTTCCCTGCGTGCTGATCCCTGATTTCATTTGCTGCCTGTACTAACAGAGCAGGAACGGCTCCGGCTGTATCCCAGAGCTCATCCCTCGTGCTCCACACCCACCTCCCACCCCACACCCACGCGCCCATCCCAAGCTCCGTGACATCCTCAGAGTCCAAGGACAGGAAAAGCAGCACCTCTCCACCGGCACCATTTTCTGGGAGAGCTTTGGGAACTACAGGTCACCACAACTTGGATTTTTAAGGATGGCAAGAGCAAAAGGACTTGGGAAGCCGGGGGAGGTTTCCCTTCTCCCTCTGCTCTTTGATGATCCGACAGTTCTTTTAATTAAAAAAATCCCGACGTTTTTAAAAGCGTTTAACACTGAAAAAAGCAGGAGCCATCCCATTCCTTTCAATCCCTAAAAACATGCCTGGCTGGAGGGCGGAGCTGCAAAATCCCGGGAGCAAAGGGACTGTGGGATGTAAATCAACCTTTCCGGGGCCGTTTTATGGCCGAGGGACATCAAAGCTCTGCAGTCCCTGCCCGAGGCTCCGCTGCCACTTCAAAGGGCCGGGAATGGGGAGCAGATGGATCCCGGATGGATCTCGGAGCGGCTCCGGCACAGCGGCGGCACCAAACCCTGCAACGTTCCATCCACAAACCCTTCTCCACCCCCACATCCTCCTCCATCACCAGAACCTTCTTCATCCCCAAATCCTTCTCCATCAAACTCTTCTCCACCCCCAAATCCTCCTCCATTAAACCCTTCTCCATCACCAATCCCTTCTAAACTCCCAAATCCTCCTCCAGCCCCAAATCCTTCTCCAATCCCAAACCCTTCTCCATCACCAGAACCTTCTCCACCAAACCCTTCTCCCCCAACAAATCCTTCACCCCCAAACCCTTCTCCATTAAACCCTTCCATCCCCAAACCCTTTTTTCTACCCCCAAATCCTTCTCCACCATGAAACCCTTCTCCACTCCCAAATCCTCCTTCATCACCGAACTCTTCCCCACCTTCAAATCCTTCTCCATCCCCTTCTCCATCACCAAACCGTTCCCCACCCCCAAATCCTTCTCCTCCCCCAAAACCTTCTCCACCCTCTAAACCTTTCTCCACTTTCTCCATGTGGGATGAGGGGAAAAATCTGTGCCAAAATTTGCAGGGAAAGATGAGGAGGAGAAGTAGAAACTCGATTTCCAAGCAAAGGCACCAATTTTTCCTTAAGGAATTTCTCCTAATTTTAGCCTAAAATTCACCTTTATTTTAATATTAAAACCTCCTTAAGAAGGGCTTTCCCTGCTGCCCCTCCAAAGCATTCCCATAATCCAAAAGTGTGCTGCCCACCAGGAAAACTAATACAGGAAAAGTCCCCAAAATGGTGGTATCCCAATTTATCAGCCTCTGGAGGAGACGAGGATGGGAAAAGCCACCAAGATGCTCTCGGGGGAAAACCAGGAATGGGATCAAGAAGCCAAATGTGTGGGGAATTCCAGAGGAGCCTGACTGGGATTGTCTCCTCCAGCAACTGGGATGTGCTCCACTGACACCGAGCTTTCCATGGAGAACCAACCAGTGGGGACACAAACACATCCTGCCCCAAATCCAGGCTGACAGGATGGAAAACCTCCGGCATCCAGCCCGGTGTCAGTGCCAGCATTCCCAAGCGCTCCGCCGGGCCACTCCCTCACAAAACTCCTTTTCCGAGGGGAAAAACGGGATTTAAAATGTGCTTTAAAGGGAAAGGGTGCTGGGGGCTTCCCACACCTCTTGTGCCTTTCCATCAAAATCATCCCCCACGGAAAGGGAACCCCAGGAATAGCAGCAGCAGCTGTTGGCTGGAGCCACGATGCCGGTGGGTTTAATCCCTCTTGGAAAAGGGTGTGGGGTGGGGAGGAGGGCAAAACAATACAAGGAATGTGGTGGGAGGCGGGAGCTGTGACCATGGGAATTCAATGCCAGGAAAAACCCAGCCTTCTGGCTCTCCTGGACCAGAAGAAAAGCATTTAAAGCTCCGGAAGGAGTAGGAATCACCTCACCAGGAGGTCACCTTTGGGAAGGAGGGATTGATGGATTTAGGGAATTCCTGCACCTAAAAATTGGGATTTTGGGGCTTGAGTGAGCAGCAAAACCTGGAAGGAGCAGCCAACTCATGTCTATCCCAAAGTGAAGCCCCTGGATCATCACCTCAGTCCTCGGCTCCTTTTTATCCCAATTTATGGACAAAAGCCACCATTTATGGGATAAAAGCCTCATTTATGGAAGCATCTTTCCTCACTCACAGGAAGCACCGAGACCCTCAAAATTCCACAGGGAAACGACTCCCAGAAAGAAAGCAGCAGCACAGCTCTATTTCCTTGCTCAGAAGATCCCAACCTTCTCCTCAGCACCTCGTTCTCACCACAGGGATGTTCCCAAATATCCCCAGGCTGCTCCACACCTCTAAGCTCCAGCTCATCCCTCCACATAGGGATGTGTTTTCCAGCTATTACAGCTTGATAAAACCTCACCTAAAGCCTAAAATTAACATTTTCTTGAGAAATCCCAATATCCTTCTACAGTATTTGCAACCCCAAGAAGCACAAGATCCCAGATCCGCAGGGAGTGGCACAGGGTACGTGTGACACTGATCCAGGGATAAAAAAACCCTTGGAAAGGTTTTTCTGGAAGGAACAATCCCTTGGCTGAGCAGCAAATTCCAGGTCTGAGCTCATTTGCTAATTAACTTTTTTACAGGGAGACAAATATTTGCCAGTAATTTCCTTGGAGTGAACTCGCCAGGAAGCACTTGGAGGCATTCCGGGAATGGGATTAACCCTTGGGATCCTGGCAGCACATGGAAAGGCGACAGCAGCCCTGCAGGATGTTCCTGGGTGGGACATCACCTCCAGGAAAATCCCTCCCAGCTGTGGGAGCACCAGAGCAGCGAGAGAATTATTCCTTTCTTTCCATGGATCTCTGCTTTCCAGGGAATCAGAAAGGTATCAGAAGGGCTTCTAAGTTACATCCTTAGTTTGTCCTATTTCAACATCATTCCCACTCATTCCCATTTTTTGGGGGATAAGGTCAGCTCCCCACAGGGTTGGAACCCATGGAAGAACATCCCACAGAGAATTCCACCGGAAGAGCCGAGCACTGAGAGCAGAGCCACCATGACAGCTCTGAGGTCACTCCTGTCCCTGTCACCTCCCAAATCCGTAGGGAGCTCCCATCCTGTGGTCAGTCCCAGGGAAGGGTCTCCCTCACCTTCATGGGGTTCTCGTCGTACGTGGGGGTCCCGAGGTCCATCTCGGCCTCGTGCTCCAGGCTGGCGTCGTCCCCGGGGCTGTCCCACGTCGGGGGATCCCACTGGGTTTGTCTGGAGGAGGGAGGACACACAGAGACCATTGTCACCCCTGAAAGTACCTGGGACCTACTCCTTGATTGTCCCATCCAGCAGGACACCCGGACTCCACCAACCGCCGGAGACCTTGGCCTCGCCTCGCTCTTCATGAGGAGTCTGAAGCTTCCCAAGTTGGAGAAGGTTAAAACCCAGCAGGGAGAACTTAAAACAAGGGAATTTGCACCGCTTGCTATCACTGGTGACACGGTGGGATCAAGGGATGTTCATCACCGGGATGAAATCCATGGCATGGAAAGGTGGGAACATCCCAACGGAGACCCCGGGGAAGGTACGGCCACGGGAGCAGCAAAGCTCCTCTAGGTCTCATCTCATCCCAAGACTTCCAAACCATGGACAAATCACTAATTCCTGTTGGAGTGTTTGTTATGCCGAGTGTTTGAAGGCCTCCTGCTCTGCTGGTGGTGTGCCAGAGACCCAGAAGGGAGATGGAAAAGATTAATGGATGCAGAGACATGTGTGGCAACAAGAACCGGCATCAGAACACTCCAGACATGGAAGGAAATATTCCAGCTTATCCCTTCAGAGAGGTGGATCCTCATACACACCTCAAATGAAGCTGGAAATCTAAAAAATCCTTTTAAAAAGCTAAAATTCCTTGTCATTTTAGGTAAGTTCACAGGGACTGATCCAACAACTCGGTACTTCCAAAACTAATCCCAAAGGTGTGGGGACAACATTGGGAAAGTTGTATTTCCTGCTCCAGAGGTGGGGGTTGGGCTCTTCTCCCCAAAAACAAGTGACAGGACAAGAGGGAACGGCCTCAAGTTGTGCCAGGGGTGGTTCAGATTGGATATTGGAAAAAACTCCTCATGGAAGGGGTTGTCCTGGGGCAGTGGGGGCATCCCCATCCCGGGAGGGATTTAAAATCCGTGTGGATGTGGAATTTGGGGACGTGGGTCAGCGATGCCCACACTCACCTCGTGACCACGTGGTAGTAGTAGATCTTCCCCTCGGGATCTCGGGCCGTTTTCCAGTTGGGTGGGAGGACGATGGTCTTGGGCTTGGGCGGGGAAGGGGGAGGCAGGTCCAGGAGGTTGTTGGTCACCACAAGCTCTGGCTGGAAACAGGAATAGGACAGAAGTGGGGAGGAGAAGGATGTGAGAGGTCACGAGAGAGGTCAGAGGGGTCCTGACAGCTCCGTATCCCACGGGAAAACAGCTCTTTGTGCCCGGTGACCCACCAGTCCTCACCTGCTGGATGGGCTGGGGCTGCCCGGCCGCCACGATGGTGGTCACGGCTGCGGGGGGCTGGACAATGACTCCCTGGGGATGAGCCGTGTAGATCTGCTGGCCCTGGATGTACTGCAGCCCCGGCTGGGCGTAACTCTGAAACCAAGCACCAGGAATCACACTCAGCTGCTTCTCCCAAAAAACCCCTTCACTGGAGGACACAGAGCAGCTCCACCAGCCCAGGTCGCTCCCAGCCCCGTCCAACACGGCCACGGACGCTTCCAGGGATGGGGCAGCCACAGCTCCTCTGGGAAATCCACGCCAGTCCCTGCCCACCCTCACAGCCAAGAATTCCTTCCCAATATTATCCTTATAATTTTGTTTGCTTTAAGCTGGTAGCTCCAGAGCTGCTTCCAAAAGCCAACGGAAGCCGAGCTCACACCTCTGTGTTTTCCTGCTTTACTCAGTGGCAGTGGAACCTCTTCCCAAAAAACAGCCCTTCAACAGCCAAAAAACCAGTATCACCTTTATAAACAGGTTATAAAATATAAAATATAGCTTATAAAATACTTCTGGAAGCTGTAAATTCCTGCTTAGCCCCAACAACTATGGAATCATCATCCCCCGAGGTGTCCAATACCCCCTTGGAGATGTTCAATATCTCCCATTGCTGGAAGTCTCCAATATTCCCTATTCCTGGAGGTATCCAATATTCCCCATCCCTGGAATTGCTGGATACTCCCCCATCCCTGGAAGTGTCCAATATCCCCATCCCTGGAGGTGTCCAGCATTCCCCATGCCTGGAAGTGTCCAATATCCCCCATCCCTGGAATTGTTCAATATCCCCCATCCCTGGAAGTGTCCAATATCCCCCATCCCTGGAGGTGTCCAAGGTCAGGTTGGACAGAGCTCCCCCCTGGTATTGTGGAAGGTGTCCCTGCCCGTCGCAGGGGGTGGGACTGGATGATCCTTAAGGTCCTTCCAACCCAAACCATTCCATGATCCCACGACTCTATAATTTACAGCGTTCGTGGACAGACAATATGCCAAAACGTGCTTTTCTCCTAGTTTTGGGTGGGAAGCTCCTGGAGAAGAGCCGAGTAGACGCTCCACCATTAGGAGGAGTTGTGCAGAGCGAGTTAACTCCGTGTTTTCCCCGCGGAAAGCTCCCACCGGGACATTACCTGGACGATGGGCGGGGTGGTCTGCGAGTAGGGCGAGGTGACCCCGTAGACGGGCTGGCAGGCCTGGCCCTGGTAGTAGATGGCGGGCTGGGACTGGGCGGGGGAGTAGGGCTGCTGGACGGCCACCGCCTGCTGCCCGGAGTCCCACACGCCATAGCCCTGGCCCTGCACGGCCCCCGGCGCCGGCACCGGCAGCACGGCCACGTTGGGCTCCTGGTGCACCACGGCGTCGCCCGGCGCCACGTACTGCGGCGGCGTCACCTCCATGGCGCCGGCCACGTGCTGCACCACCGGCACGGGCTGCGCCGCGCTCAGGGACGGCTCCACCGCGTGCCCCACCAGAGTCTGGGAATGCTCGTATCCCGCCGGGGAGCACATGGAGTCCATGGAGGGCGTGGGCAGCAGCACCTTGCCCGCGTTGGGGTTGCTGGGGTCCACGTAGGCCTGCATGGGGTACCCGGGGGGGTACCCGATGAAGCTGTGGTGGGGAGTCCCGTAGCCCATGGAGTCGTAGGGGAGCGGGGACGTCATTCCCAGGTTTTGGAGCTGCTGTTGCTGTTTCTGGGCCTCCCTCTGGGCCACCTCCTGCTCGAAGAGCTTCCGGCGCTCCTCCGTGGAGAGCTTGTTACGGTCCTTGGGCCGCACCTTCTTCTTGGAAGACGCTGGTGTGTCATACCTGGGAGAGAAGGGACAGGGAAAGGGCTCGGGAGACCTTGGGAAGCTGCAGGTCCGAGGCTCCAGCAGAAAAAGGACCAGCAAAAACCACCAGGAAAACCTGGAATGCCCGACAGCAGCAGCAGTTCCTAAAAACGCTCCTTTTTTTCCAGTTGTTTGACCAACTGTGGGAACTCGGGAGAAACACCCACTGGTCCTGCTCGTCCACGAGGAAGGAGCCAGGGCCCAGGATGAGTGATCCCAGTGGATTGAGCAACGGCAGTCTGGTGCTGCTGGAGAGGCAAAGATGCCATAGGAATTGTCTGGAGGAGCTGCTGGGCAGCACTGGGATACCCGGAGAGGGAGGGAACACCTCCAGAGCCAAGAGAGGCCAAGGAAAGGGCAGAAGCAGGAGACCCTCTGGCACTTTTTCCCAAAGCAGGGCCAACAAGGAGTTTGGAAGAGGCTTCCAAAAAGAAGGAGCAGCTCAAACCATGGCATCTCCACTCCCAAATTCCAGCATTGGGGCAGCATCCCATCTTTCCTACTTGAGGAACCCCCACTTTCCAGGGCACAAAGGGGCTCCAGGAGAGCTGGAGAGGGACTCTGGACAAGGGATTGAGGGACAGGACAAGGAGGAATGGCTTCCCACTGCCAGAGGGCAGGGATAGTTGGGATATTGGGGAGGAATTCTTCCCACTTGGCAGCTGCAAGAACAAGGGAATCACAAGCAGCTCGTTCCTGTTTGGAGTTCTGCTCGTTCCCAGACCACTTCAGCTTCAGTAATTAACAGTGTGGACAGATTTTTTTAATTCTTTCAGAGTTTTCATCCCAAAACACGGAAAAGTTGGAGGGGTTTTTCCAAGGAATTAAAGAAGGGGGGAAAAAAAAAAAAGCCAAAGGACTTTGATCAAAGCTTAGCCAAGGAAAGTTTCAGATCAAAGGTGGCAATTCTGAGACGTTCCAAGTGCAGCAAAACAGGGATTACAGGGAAAAATGCTCTGCAGCCTGAATATGACAGATTCTACAAAGCATCTGGGATATTCTCCACATATCCTGTGATCCATTTCCATATCAAAAGCACACTGCTACCAACATCCACTTAAGCTGTTTCCTGGCATTCCCAGGATCCGCTAATCTGAACCTTATTGACGTGAAGGGTTTGATTTCCATAATTAAAGTCTTTCCTGGCACCGCCTGGAATGTTTAGAGGAGGAGCAGCCGAGGAGAAAACCGAGGGTTTAATGTTCCTCACTCCACCTATTTTGTTATTTTGCCTCATTAAGTCCTTGGGATAACAGAGTGGGATGGTCAGGGTGGGGAGAACATTCCCAGAGAAGGATGTTGGTCCTTCACTGCTCAAGGACACACACAAGGAAGAGCCAGAACAGGCAACTCCTCCCCCAAAAAACCCCTTGTTCCGTTAAAACAACCAAAAAAATCCGTTATTTATTTATTTCCCAGTGTGCTTCAACTCTCCCAATGCCTTATTCCAGGGGTATAGATTTCCCTCTGCTTTTTTATCCAGATGTTTCCAACTCTCCCAGCACAGCTCCACGTGAGGAGCGAAGTACCCTGGTCTGGCTGACTCGGCACCGATTGTTCCCTAATTACTGAGTGCCTTTGGATCCTATTAACAGGGACAGCAGAAAACTGAACTTGTTTAAAGGAAATTCCACGGGATTTTTCCTGCCTGGAACAAGATCTCAGGTCTCTGTGAACTGCCAGACATGGAATGTTTTCCTTCTCTTAATCACAAGTCGCCTCCTCAGCCACGGAGTGGTGCCACCATTCCCAAAGGAAGGCAGGAGACACAGCACCAGCCTGGTGGGATCACACCTGCCTGGACTGTTGTCCCTACAGGAATATTGAGGGAATAATCCCTCGGTCAAGGAAGTTTTTTGTGTTAGAATTCCTGCCTGGACTGGGCATTGCTCCCTCCTGCACAGGCAGGGCTTGTTCCAAGCTCAGAATGCTGGGAAGAGGTGAAGGAGGAGAAGGGAATGGGTTTCAAAGGGCTCAGAAGACCTCTTAGCATTAACAGGGCTACACCCTGGAATTCCTGGATTCCCGATCCCTGGAAAGGTTCATACCCAGGTTGGATGAGGTTTGGAGCAACCTGGGCTAGTGGGAGGTGTCCCTGCCCATGGCAGGGGGTGGCACTGGGAGATCCCTTCCAACCCAACCATGCCACGATCTCAAATTTCCACGCAAGAGCTGGCACAGCTTCCCTGGCCACCCACCCCTCATTCCCAAAACGTGCCTGCAGATGAAGGTGTAGGTTACCCCAGAGGGAAAGGCCACCAAACCCCCAGGGATCACCCAACTCCAGCCAGGGAATGAATCCCACCATGCACACGGGATTCCTCCAGGAGAAAACTCCCTTCCCCAGCCCTGGGTGATTTCAGTGATCACCAGGATCATTTTTCCAGGAGATCTGACCCGGGAATGGGACAGATCCCTGCCAGCCAACTCACCTGTCCTCCGGCCTCTTGGTGCCGCGCTCGTACCCCGAGGGCGGAGGGGACAGCGAGTCTCTGCGTCTCTTCCTCTCCTTGCTCTGGCTCTGCCGCTCGGGATCCCGCTCCCGGCTCAGGATGGGGTTCTTGGGAGTCGGAGTCTGATCCCGGAGCCCGGCTGGATCCCTCCCACGGTCAGCTGTTGGGAACAATGGAGAGAAAGAGGGAATTTTCGTATTTCAGAGTATTAACAGCTCTTGAGGAAGCGGCCTCAGGTTGTGCCAGCAGAGGTTTAGGTTGGATGTTGGGGAAAATTCCCTCGTGGAAGGGGCTGTCCAGCCCTGGCAGCCACTGGAGATCCCATGCCTGGTGGGATTTCAAAGCCCTGGGGATGTGGCTTCGGGACATGGTTTGGGGTGGCCTTGGCAGTGCTGGGGATGGTTGGACTCGATGGTCTTGGAAGGCTCTTCCAACCCCAGGGATTCCAGGATTATGGTTGTCCCACATCACCCTCAGGGCTCCATCTCCCACCACCCACTGCTCAGATGATCCCTCCTGTTTCCAAGGAGCAGGAATGCCGAGCTATGAAAGCAGAACATCCCCTGACATCCAAACCTGGGAAAATGAAGTGTTTTCCCGGGAGCAGAGCAATGGGAAAAGGTGGGATGGGAAAGGACATACCACTGTTCTCCTTCTCCGCTTGGCTCTTCTTCGGGATGCGATACACCTCCTGTGGGGAAGCCACAAGTAGGGTCAGGACTCCACCTACTCCCAAAAGCAACCAAAATATCTACAGGGCTACAAAAGTCATCATAAATTTATGAGAAACCATCAAAAAAGTGTCTCTGGAAGGAAAGTTCCCATTTTAGGCCAATTATCCTGGTGCTTTCTATATATTTCCTCTTTTTCCATGTATTTCCTCTGCTCAGTGTCTGATGTTTGATCGATTTAGGTGGAATTTTGGAACAAGGGCTCCGGGAGGAGCTGCAGGACCCACACTGGTCACATCCCACCATGGGATACAAAGCCCTGGACTCGCAGCTTTGTTGGAGCAGCAAAGAAATGGTTTTTCCAACTAAAATTGGGCTTTTCTGCCTCTTATTTGGCAGCCCTGGTGTTCCCACAGTGACTCCGGCCACCAATCCCTGCCCTGAGCTGGACACTGTCCTCAAACACTGTGGTCACACGAGGGTCTTCCTCCAGCTCCTCCTGTTGTGTCTGGTCTCCAAGGCACTTTTAATTAGTCCTGCATGGAACAGGGAGCTGGACTCGATAATCCCTGTGGGACCATTCCAATGGAGACATTCCACGGGTCTGTGACAGCTGCAGGTTCATCAGCTTGGAGAGAGACACAGTGGTGGTGCTTTTGTCATGTGCTCACCCTTCTCCCATGGAGCATCCCTGGGCTTCTCCCACTTCCCTCCTCACTGGGACAGGGTCCACCACGATTCCATGATGTTCCCCAAGTCTGATGTGTCCCATGGGAGGAAAACTCCCAGCCCTGAGCAACCCCTTCGACCAAGCTCCTGCTGAAGCTGCTGGGATCAGACACCAACACCCACCACTCCTTCCAGAGCAGCGAATTCCACACCCTCTGCTCATGCAGCTCCAGGATCCTTCCGAAGAGAGGCTGGAGCCCCTCTGCTCTGGAGCCAGGCTGGGAGAGCTGGGGGGGGGTCACCTGGAGAAGAGAAGGCTCCAGGGACACCTGAGAGCCCCTTCCAGGGCCTGAAGGGGCTCCAGGAGAGCTGGAGAGGGACTGGGGACAAGGGATGGAGGGACAGGACACAGGGAATGGCTTCCCACTGCCAGAGGGCAGGGAGAGATGGGAGATTGGGAAGGAATTCCTGGCTGGGAGGGTGGGGAGGCCCTGGCACAGGTTGCCCAGAGAAGCTGTGGCTGCCCCTGGATCCCTGGAAGTGGCCAAGGCCAGGTTGGAGCAACCTGGGCTAGTGGAAGGTGTCCCTGCCCATGGCAGGGGGTGGGATGAGATGATCCTTAAGGTCCCTTGAACCCAATCCATTTTGGGATTCTAAGAAGGGGAAAGAAAGGAGAAAAAAAGCTGGGAATGAGAATTAAACCCTCCCTAAGGTCCAGGTTTAACACCCTTGTTAAACCTCACTGCATTACACAGGAATGACTCTTCCGATGCCATTTTAACCGACTGTGTCTCCCTACAAGTAAGAAATGAGTTTCATCAGCACCTTTCCATGCTCAGCTGGATTTTTCATTGGAATATTCTGGCTCTCACAGCGTAAATTCCATGTTTTTAGTGATGCCCATGACCCCACAGTCCTTACCCCAAGGTTTTACAGCATTAGTGACTCTCCAAGTACCGGGAGCTTGGACCAAAAAGCTCATTTTTGTTCAATTCCAGCTTTTACCAAACCCTTGCTCTGATCCCTTCCTGGAGGAATACAGCAATTCCCAAGAATTCCCAGTTATTCGAGGCAGAACATGATGAATTCAAACCAAATAAATCAACCCTGAACAACCCGAGGGAGAAAATGGGGAGGATCTCCGAGGGAGCAGCAGCTGCATCCCGAAAAACCACCGTTAAATCCTGAAAGAGAAGCTCAGTGTTCTAAAAATAAGGTGTTTTGTGTGGTGTCCTGAGATTCCAGCTTTCCCAGGGAAGGATTTAGGGACCTTCCCTAAAATATCCTTTAATTTAGGGCACGGATGAGGCAGAGGAGAGGAAAGTTATGGAATAAACTGTTCCTAGGGGGTGAAATCTGCTGCTAGTTGAGTGTTTAAAGCTTTACCTCAACTTGACTCTCAGATTTTATATAATACCCTGGGATTTTTTAAATTCCTTGATTTTTGGGGAATTAATTATCTGGGGTCTCCACTGGGCTCAACAACAATGTGTCCACTCCCAGCACTGGATTTAATGACAACCCAGCTTTGAGAATCCCACTTTTTTAGGGAAAAATCCACCTCCCCAAGGGCTCAGAAATTCCATTTTCCCTGAGTGAAACAAAAGAAAGGATAAAAAACCCCATTGTGCTCTGTTCTCAAGGCAAAACCACTTCAAAAGTACTGCTGAAGGTTAAAAAAAAAAAAAGGGATTTTGGCCAAGATTTTTGTTTTACAAAAAGGATTTTTTTGCTTTTTCGTGGAGACTGAAAGCCCCACGTGAGGTTTGAAGCATCCCTAAAGATGAGAGGCTTTAAAATGGTGTAAAAAGGCCTTTTTTTGGTTGCTCTTATTTATTGACACGTTTGCTATGGATTAAAAGATCCCAAATCCAGGGGGGGTTTTAATGAAATGCAGAGAAATGAGGGAGCAGCTCCGTGTTTGGGGTGGGAAAGGATGCAGGAGGAGCCTATAATTATATATGTATTCATATTATATTAAATCATATATAAATTAAATATAAAATTATATACAAAATCGTGGAATTATGGAATGATTTGGGTTGGAAAGGACCTTAAAGCTCATTCCTGTCACGGGCAGGGATACCTCCCACTAAGCCTAGGTTGCTCCAAGCCCCATCCAGCCATACTCTATCTATTTATTATTTCTTTTCCATATAATTCCAGAGCTCTGGGTGCCAGGGATGATTTCCCCTCCTCTGGGAAGGAGGTGACCACAGGGGCAGGTTCTGAAGCCCTAAAATCGCCCCCCAGCAATGGGATTTCTCTTATTTTTTTCTCCCTTTCCCACATCACCCCCCCTAAAAAAAAAAAAATCACTCCCAGAGCAGCACATCCCTAAAAACCTCCCTGGGGCTTCCCAAGTGCTGTTCCCAGGAGGAAAGCGGGGATGAGGAGCCACCAAGCATGAGATGATGGAGGACAACGGAACGGAGGGAAGATAAACTACACCAACCTTCCCAGCTCCTGAAAAGGATTTGTCCCAGTAAATGGCAGGATGGGGAATGGGAAATTACTGGGAAAAGGGTCAGTGGTAATAGGAGGAGGATAAGACCACCTGGGTAAGTGGAACTGGGAATCATGGAATTGCCACTCCTGCCACATGTCGCTTTAGGTTCACCCCGGCATGGGGGGAACCCATTCCAGGATCCGTCCCAACAAACTGGCCAGTCCCAACCTAGGTCCAGGAAGCTCAAAATTCCAAGAGAACTATGAGCAGGGAGCAAGCTCCGTCCTTTTGGGGAGCAATTCCAGCTCCACTCAGCGGCTCCGGAGCCTCCAGTGTCCATGTGGGAAGACAGAGCAGCAGAGGCTTTGAACCAGCAATAAACATGGGATATGTCAGGATTGCTCCATGAAAACCAGATGCTGGTCAAGCCAGGCTGGGGAAACTCCCAAGAAAAGCCTGTTTTATTTTTGGAAACGGAAGCTGCTGGCTCAGAGCTGCCCAGCTCCTAAATCAATCCTAACGGGCTCCAAATGGCTCCCGGGATTCCAGCAAGGCTTTGAAGGGACTGCACAGAAAATGAGAGGCAGAAGACGAAGTGACACGAGTCTGGCAGGAACAAAAGAGGGGGGAAGCGGGATTTGGGCTCTCCAGCTGCAGGGACAAACCACCCTTGGGTTGGGAAAGGGAAAAGAGCAGCAGGATGGGCTCAAGACTCAAGGGATGCAGCGGAAGGAAAGGAAGTTGTGCTTCCACAGAACCTTCTCCACAAATCTGTCCCTTAGCTGCCAGTTACTCCTGACTTAACGGCTGGAGTTAATGATCCTAGAGGTCTTCTCCAACCTTAAGGATTCCATGATTCCACCCCATGATTCCATGAACTTCTGCTGACTTTTGAAGGAACACCATGTGACCAAATCCATCCCCTTCCAGGCTGGATCCTCTTCCTTCCCTTTCTCCCTCCTGTTCCTCTCCTCTCTTCCCTCTGCAGCTCCAGCAGAATCCCAAGGGATGGAGGAGAGCAAGAGAATGGACTTAATGCCACAAGATCCCTGCCTGGAGGCCAAAGAATCCCACCACAAACAACGGCCTGGCCGCTCCCCAATCCTATTGTTTTCCCAAACTATTTCTTGCTCTAAGTTATAACGAATTGCAAGATTCCCAATTAAAACATGGGATGTGCGTGCCAGAGACACAGCCAGGAACTGCAGGATGGCTTCTCTGGGAAGAGGATGGGCAAGAGGAGCTTCACAGGACTGTCCTACCACAAGAAGTCAGGATGTGACTTGGGAAGATCATCTCGGGGGAAGATGGATCTTGGTTGGCCTGGACCACCCAAACCCTGCTGTCCATTTCCAGGACTGAAATGGCCTCCAGGGGAGGTTTAGGTTGGATATTGGGAAGATTCCTTCATGGAAAAAGGTTGCCCAGCCTTGGCACAGGCTGGAATCCCCATCCCTGGAGGGATTTCAAAGCCCTGTGGATGTGGCATTTGGGGACACGGGGCAGTGGTGGCCTTGGCAGTGCTGGGGGACGGTTGGACTGGATGGTCCAAGAGGGCTTTTCCAGCCTTAACAATTCCCTGATCCCATGATTCCTAAGCTCTCAGATGGGTGTTTTCATGGCAAAGACAAAGCCCACCTTGGCCAAAGTCGGGCTGACGACTCCGCCTCGACCTCCAAGTCACACAAGGCCGGAAGTGTCCAACTGAAACCTTCTGAGCCCAAGGTTGGCTCTTCCGCAAGATTTTTCCTAAAATCAAGACCTTCTCCACCTCCTAAGGACAGGGGCTGTGGATCCTCAGATCCACAACTCCTCCCTGCCCCTTCCCAGCAGGTGAGGGGCCCCCACAGGGGTGGGAGAAGATTCCCAGAGCTCGGTCCCACCTGCGTCAGAGCCCAAACGTGTCCTCCTGTCCCTCAACCTCAACTGCTCAAACCTCAGCCATCAAAAGGACGTTGAGAGAACCTCCCCAGGCTCGGCCCTACGGCTCGTTCCAGAGATTCCAAGAGGGTGGAGCACCAGCTCTGGTGGCCCCGTGTCACCTCCACCATGGCTTTGTCCGCACAGATCAGTCCCTGGAGCCTTACCTGAGTGCAATCCTCCGGCTGGAGTGGGCTAAGGGACCTGGAAGAACCACGTGGAACCACCACCTGTGCCCTCGCCAGGTTGTGCCCCACTGGGAGTGAGTTTTGAGCCTGGGAGAAGCCGTGCGGCGCTTCCCTGGAGAGCGGGAATGGCGCCCACGAGCCCGGGCTGGAAACTCATCCCGCCAGGAATGTCAGTGTGTGTCGTGCCAGGTGTGTGGGAACGGCCAACACTCCTCACTACGGAGTGTTGGAGCCCTGGAAGGACTTACAAGTCCTGTGTGTAAGAGGTAGAGAAAAAAAGAGCTCACTTAATCCTTTCATGCCAGGAGTTGGGGTTTTCCCGGAGCGACGTCCATTGCCGGCAATGGACGCACCAAAATAACGTCGGCATCCCCGAGTTAACCACCTCTGTCCTCCTTGCACCTATCACACTGCCATGCATCAGCCAGCTTCCCAACCATCTTCCCGGTTCTTCACGCTATGGCCTCTCCCTTCTTCCACACGGAGTTGAGGAAAGGAGACACATGGGGAGCTCCAGGCTGCCCTGAGAAGCTGGATGGAAACGGTGGAAATTACAAGGGGATCATCAGCAAGACTGGAGAGGACGTTTCAGAGCCCCCCACCCCGCCCCAGCCAATGGCAGATGTTCCACCACTCCGGGAGAACCAGCTTTTGAAAAGCTTGGATGTGCTGGAAAAAGCAGCTGGGGGTGAGTTATCCACCCCCGCTCCAACTAAAGTGCTTCCAGCTGGGTCTTGTCTTTTAGACATCGGCCACCTCCAGGTGGATCTCATCAGGTGAGAGTTGGACAGAAGCAGTTAACTCTTAGAGCCACGAGAAAACGCAGGACACAATAAATTCCCAGCTCACAGACCCCCTACAAGTGCTTTACAGGAGAGAAACGAGCTGTCACAACCCCGTGTCAGGATTCTGCAGTTTTTTTGGGATGGATTTGTTGGGATCGCTGAAGCCCATGAGATCCAACCCCATCCCTACAACCAGACCACAACTACAACTGCAACGACCTGAATTAATTAAACAGCCAGAGAGGATGGGAATCCACATTTAAAACTGGGAATGTGTCAGGATTCCACAGCCCAGTCATGGCCTCCAGCAAAGCTCTGCAGATACCAAGGCTGAGCTTCCCCAAGCTCGAGAGAAAACCCAAATCTTGCGGTTTAACCAGCAGGTTCAACTTGGTCTCAAACCAACCTTTTGGAGGAGTTTTGTGAAACTTCCCCCATTTTATTAGTGGTTTTTAGTAGTCTTTCCGTGCTGGTTCCAAAAACTGAGTCTGGATACCCAAAGTAAGTCTGAGTAGGCCTGACTTAACTCTAAAACAAGTTGGACTTGATGACCTTGGAGATCTTTTCCAACCGCAACAATTCCCTTGGCAACGGATGGAAAAGGACTTGTTCCCAATTTATCCATAAATTCAACCTGACAGCATCGCTTTGATGGGAAAACCACAGGAATATCAAGAGTCTAAAAATTAAAATCTAGGAAATGGCCCACTTGGAAAAAAGGGAGGGAAAGAACCAAAGCACAACCCAACTTCTCTACAGGAACACATTTTAGTTGTCTCCCTTCCTCCCCCACTGAGATTCAGGGCCCAAATGATGGCACTCAAAATGCTCAAGAGCCTCTGATTCTTCTGGAAAATTCAGATTATCCCCTTAAGTCTCCCCATTTATAAATCCTGATGTTTGTAGCTCCGAAGCAGAGGTCCAGGAGCTCAGAGCTCCTGAGGGCTGCTCCATCTGCGCTGCACAATTAACATCCGTTACTGTAATTACCCTCTTCGAATCAATACTCATTGTCAAACTCGAGGGGTAAATCGACTCTTTAGCTCTGTGATGCTTCATTTGATGCTTTAAACTCCTTCCAGTAATTAAAACTGGGCTGATGGTTGATTAGGAGAAGGGCAGGAGACCCTCCAAGGCCTGTTCCGAGCCCACCCAATGACGGAAGCATGGCAGTACCTTTGATTCCTGCTGGATCAGCAACCACACTTACTAAAGAGGTTCCCACCCTTCATGCTCTTGGATACAAGGAATTTAAGATAATATATGGAATATAATTCTACAAAAGCAGCAGGTGGGTGAAGAGTTTCCAAAGATCTAAAGGAACCCAGGAATTGAGGGAAGCGTTGAGTGGAACTTAGATCCATAGAGCCATGGAATGGTTTGGGATGGAAGGGACCTTAAGGATCATCCAGTGCCACTCCCTGCCATGGGCAGGGACACCTTCCACTAGCCCAGGGTGCTCCAACCTGGCCTTGGACACTTCCAGGGATCCAGGGGCAGCCACAGCTTCTCTGGGAAATCCATTCCTGTCCCTCCCCACCCTCACAGCCAAGAATTCCTTCCCCATATCCCACCTAATCTAAATCCCTCATCTTCTAGTTTAAAACCGTTACTGAAACCTCATCCTAAAAGCTGTTGGCTGAAGATGAAGTGGCCAAGTTGGCCACCTCCGGGACACGATTCCAGAGGAGCCACCAAGCCCTTCTCTTCAGAGGTTTCTGCTCAAGGAAGACTTTGATGGGAATGAAACCACCCAAGTCTCCAATAACACCCCAAATCCAGGCATTTCCCTGATGTAAACGCCAGCTGCAAGCACCCAGAGGCCACCCCAGCGCGGCCTTCGAGGGAACACAACGTGGCCAAGAGACCCACTTCTGGAGGCTCCACACGTTGCAGATGGAAAGCAGATGTTAAGAGGACAAGAAATGCTGAGAATGTTCAGATCATGGAATTCAGGGAATCCTGGAATGGTTCGGACTGGGAGGGACCTTAAGGATCATCTTGTTCCACCC
This sequence comes from Cephalopterus ornatus, assembly GCA_013396775.1. Taxonomy (NCBI): domain Eukaryota; kingdom Metazoa; phylum Chordata; class Aves; order Passeriformes; family Cotingidae; genus Cephalopterus; species Cephalopterus ornatus. The sequence goes on along the minus strand of VZRE01011169.1, from coordinate 27,581 downwards.
CCTGCCATGGGCAGGGACACCTTCCACTAGCCCAGGTGGCTCCAAGCCCCGTCCAACCTGGCCTTGGACACTTCCAGAGATCGGGCATTTAGGAGGAGCCTTGAACAGTTCCAGGGATGGAATTTAGGAGCAGACAGTCCATCAGTTTACTTCAACATTGAGGGATTTGGCCACTTCCACCCAAAATGCTCGTGGCACTGCCTCCAGCCTCTTTTCCCAATGGGATGAGAAGGGAATCTCAATCCCTCAGAGCTGCCCTTTCCCTGAACAGCCTAAAGAACAACGGGATGACCGAGGTGTCTTTGTGTTCCCAAACCAAACTACCCCGATTCCAGCATCAAACACCTGGAATTCTATCGCAGGTCACACACTGAGCAACCAGAGGATCTATACAGAAAGCACTTTTTGTGTAGAAAAGGCAATTTTAGTTGTCAAACATGTACCAAAAGACATAAAATTCACCCCATTTGCACCAAACCACCAAAACTCCGCGTTTTCCTCAGGAAGAGGTGTTGGAGCCAGAGGTGCCTCTTACCTTGAGCTCCTTCCAGCTGTCGAGCAGCCTGGTGGCCAAGTCGCTCACATCCACGATTTTATCCGTTTGCTCCTGGCTCCTCTCGCTCTCCACGTCGGACACACCTTCCTCCTCATCCTGGGACGGCGTCTCCATCGCCATGGGCTCCTCCAGCTTCGCCCCGTTGCTCTCCTTGGCCTCAGCTTCAGGCTCAGCCTCCAGCTCTGCAGCCTGGGCTTTGCTGCTCTCCACGGGCGCATCCACGGCAGCTTTGACCTCCTGCTGCTGCTGCTGCTGCTGCTGCTCCTCCGGCACCTCCACCGGGGGTCCCTCCAGCTGCTCCAGGTCTTCCTTGCCCTCCTTGCCTTCCAGCTCGCTGGTCGTGTCCGAGATGGCACTGTCCATGCTGTTCTCACTGATGATCTTCAGCCTCCGGAACACCAGCTTCTTGGGGGTGTCGGTGTCCCCCTCGGAGCTCTGCTTGGCGGGGATGTCGGGGGTGTTGAGGGGGGTGTGGGCACGGGAGGTGTTCTCACTGGAGTATCCGTCGCCCTCGCTGAGCTGTGGCACCGCTGTTTTGGTCTGAGCCCAGCGCTGGATGATGGGCAGCACCTTGCTCTCCTCCAGCATGTTCTTGGTGGGGATGGGCAGAAGCTCCAGGGTCTTCATGATCTAACGGCAAAGGCAAGCGGAGTGTCGTTAAAACCATGGGGATTTAAAAGCTCTGTCCAACCTGGAATTATCACAGAACCCCAGCATGGTTTGGGCTGGATGGATCTTAGAGCTCATCTCACTCCAACCCCTACATGGAACCTTCCTTCCACTATCCCAGGTAGATCCAAGACCCATCCAATCTGGACTTGGACACTTCCAGGGATCCAGGGGCAGCCACAGCTCCTCTGGGAACTCCATTCCAGTCCCTCCCCCGCCTCACAGGGAAGAATGTCATGTTAATATCCAATCCAAAATCTAAATACCCAACCTGATCTATCCAGTGATGGTCACAGGCCACGGGTGGGGGACTTCTGAAGAATTTCTCCCTGCAAAGGGTGGTGAGGCCTTGGCAGGGGCTGCCCAGGGAGGTTTGGAGTGCCCAGCCCTGGAGGTGCCCAAGGAAGGCCTGGCCGTGGCGCTCAGAGCTCTGGGCTGGGGACAAGGTGGGCATGGGGCACAGGGGGGATCCATGGGCTGGGAGGACTTTTCCAACCTTCCACGGATGAGACAGCCACAGCTTCTCTGGCTCCAGTTATCTGGACTTTAAAACGACCTGGATTTTAAAGGAATACATCCAACCCAGAAAACCCACCAAAGCTGACAGAGTACGGGGACCGGACACCTGGAGAGCAGAGAGGAAGCACTGGGGGAGCAGCTCTGGGTTTGAGATCAACGAGGTTGAGAGTTTGAATCTACTCCCTGGGAAAAATTGAGTCGAACCTTGACCTGATTCCAAAGCCTGAGCTATGGAGCAGCTTTGCAAGGCCACGTGTGCCAGGGAATGAGGAGGGCAGCGACAATAGGTACAAAATTCCAGACTTGAGGCTCCCTCAGAGCAAGTTTCAACATGTCTAAAGTTGGGATGGATCCTACCTATCCCAAAAAAAGAGCTCGCAGCAGTCACAGACAGACTGGTTTGGGCTGGAAGGGACCTTAAGGATCACCCAGTGCCACCCCCTGCCCTGGGCAAGGACACTTTCCCCCATCCCAGGTTGCTCCGAGCCCCTGCCCAAAACTGCCCAGAACCTTCTTGCAGAATCATCTTTAAGAAAGGAACTTCCAGGTGTTTTTTTGCCATACAATTCCAAATTTCTTATGGAAAACAGGAACATTCCAGTTCCACTTCAGACCATCAGTACCTCAAATTGCCTGTGCTTTGGTACAGGGATATAAAGGAAATAAAGCACAGGGAATAAACACCAACAGCAACAATCTTTAAGTGTAGGTTATGAAATCCAGCTCAGGAATCTAACAAAACCACAGGAGCAAATTCCTTCCATTAATTAAGGATGTGCCTTAGGGCAGAAGTTCCAGGGTTGGAGTTCTGAGGTACCTGAATTTGTTTCCATGAACACATGGCATAAATTTGCATTTCAAAAAACAAAAGGAAAAGAAAATCCTTGTGATTCTGAGCTGCTAAAAACCTTCTCCATGGAAAGGGCTGTCCAGCCCTGGCACAGCTCCCATTTCTGGAGGGATTTAACAGCCGTGTGGATGTGGCACTGGGGCACATGGGCCAGTGGTGGCCCTGGCAGTGCTGGGGAAGGGTTGGACTCGATCTTAAAGGGCTTTTCCCACCTCAGTGGTTCTATGAAAGCTCCGAATCCCATGGAATTACCAACCTCCAGCTGCAGCTTCAGGTTGTTGGCGGTGCTGCCTCTGCCATCGCCCAGCTCCGTCATCCAGATCCAGAGCAGGGACAGGCCGTGGCACTCCAGGAACGACTTCAGGCAGGACTGGGAGTGCGTGTTCTGGAGGAGCCAAAGTTAGACAGAGTCCATGGGAACGCTCAGAGACTCCCAGGAAAAAACCCTTCCATGGCATAACACGGGAAACTGCTCCACGGGGAGCACGGAACCCAGGGCAGAGCCAGAACTCGGCACCTGGGCAGGTCCAGCCTAATTGAAGGGGCCAAAACTGCTGGATTGGAGCAGGAACACCACAGCAGGACCATTACAACCATCACTGGTGGACTGGGGAATAAAACTTCAGGATAATGGAGTGTGGAGCCGCTCAGCTGAGCTTGGGATGCTGGAACAAGCACGAGACCTTCCTCCCACCTTCCCCCCTTCCTCTGAGGATGTGGCTTTAACAGGACACGGATTTCTCCCCTTCCCACGGCTTCTCCTCCAGGAAGGACTGGGAGTGCATGTTCTGGAGAAGCCAAAGTTACAGGGACTCCATGGGAATGTTCAGAGACTCCCAGGAGAAAGAACCCCTTTGATTTCCACGGGATAACATCACAAACTGCTCCGCAGGGAGTATGGAACCCTGTGCAGAGCCAGAACTCGGCACCTGAGTAGGTCCAGCCTAATTTAAGTGGATTTGGAGCAGGGACACCACAGCAGGACAATTACAATCATCATCTGCGGAAAAAACTCAAGGATAACAGAGTGTGGAGCCGCCAAGCTGAGCTTGGGATGCAGGAACAAGAGTGAGACCTTCCTCCCACATTCCCCCCTCCCTCTGAGGATGTGGCTGTACCAGGGCAGATCCCTCCCTTCCCGTGGCTGTTCCTCACCTGGATGAGTTTGAGGCAGGTGAGTTTCTGCTCCAGGGTTTCGATCCGCACCATGAGCCGGGATAAGCTGAGCACCTGGTTTTTGTCGGACAGCCCTTCCCCGTTCTCCAGCAGCGCTTCCAGCTCCCCGTCCACCTGCCCCGGGAGAAGGAAAACACCCCTCAGGCCTCGGGCCACCCCAGGGGGTGGAATTCCCGACCCCAAATTCCATCCTCCCTAGGGAATGGCACTTTTTAGCTCTATAAACCCAATGCTGCCTGAAGGAAATTCCAGGGGGTTGCACCAACACACTCCCAAAAATGAGTTTATCTTTTTAGGCAGGAAAACAAATGTGCACTGGGAAATTATCCTTAATTACAGACCAAATTTACTTCTTATAATCTTTGTGAACTGTATAAATTCTTCACAAACTATCTTTAATTGCAGATCAAATGTACTTCTTTATAACCTCTAGGAACTGTATCAATTCTTTATAAACCTACATTAATTTATAGATAATCTATAGTAGATTTATGATCTTTAGAACCAGAGGGAAATCCCTGTCCATGTGGACAACCTTCATTATTTAGCCTCTAATTAGAGTTTTAAAACACCTGATATTTATATAACAATGCATAATAATATTTATATAAATATATATTTATTTTATATTACATTAATGTTATATTTGCACGTTACAGTTACGTATTACAGTTATATATTTATAAATTTAAGATATAATATTACTAATAGTGGTAATAATAAATTTAAATTTATAAATTATTTCTTGGCTTCCCTCACTCCCTGAGCCAGTAAAATAAAAATAAAACTGCCTTTTTTAAACAGAGCTTTTAAAAAAAAAAACTGGGAATAAATCTTATCCATTGAAATAGGGGCTTTTATCTTCCAGGAGAGAATAATTACAACTTGGAAGAATTAAAAAAGAGCCTGTGCAGGTTCTTTCAGGAGTTTTCACCCAAAAAAACTCCTTTTGAGTGCTTTGCTCTGGATTCTCCACAGTTTTTCCACATCAAGGGAACCCATCCCTGCAATTCCATGTGTTGCCTTTTTAAGCCAAAGGAATTCAGAGACTCAAATTCCACCCGGAAACGGGAAAATTTTGTGCCCTTTCAGCTACCAAATTTCAGGGAATGTTCTGAATCTTGAAGCCAAGATTGTTCATCTTCCACTGGTGTTAAAAAATCGTGGAAAACAAACCAAATTTTCAAAACCATGTGGAATTTTGTGGATTTTAGCTTGGGATGAGCAGATACTGGACTTGTGGGAGCCCCTCTTGGGTGGGACTTCGGATAACTAACAGAGTGAAAGAAAACATGGATTTAACCAAAGATCCAAGGAAAGACCCAAGTATTGAGGGGCCTCGTGAAATAAAATCCCTGAACTCGGAAAAGACCTCCAAAAACATCAAGTCCAACCTGTGGTGACACATCCATGGAAAAGCCTGGCCCCTGAGGCCCTCGGGAGTCCTGTTTCCCCAGGGAACAGGCGACAGGACGAGAGGAAACAGCCTCAAGCTGCACCAGGGGAGGTTTAAGTTGGATACTGGGGAAATTCCTTCAAGGAAAGGGTTGTCCAGTGGCGGAGTCTCTGCCGTTCCTGGTGGGATTGGACAGCCGTGTGCATGTGGCACTTGGGGACATGGATTAGGAATGGCCTTGCCAGTGCGGGGTTTAGTGACCCCGGAGGGTTTTCCCAAGCTCAAGGATTCCCGGAAGCACCAGACTCACCGAGTCCTTTTTCCGGGAGCGTTCCTTCTTCATCTTGCCTCCGGCCGCTCGGATGCTCACCCTGTTCTCCCCTCCCAGGTACCCCCGGCAGTTGGAGGAGCCACAGAAACATTTCTGAGCCTCTTTGCTGCGGGGGGGGGACACAAAACTCACTTTAATCCCGGCTCAACTCCCCCCAACTCCAGTTTTCCACCTGGTTTTCAGTGCATCCGCAGGAGAAACGGGAATGTCCCTGCATGGAAAAGCCTCTGAGGCCACTGGATATTCAAATCCAGCCTCTATTCCTCACAGAACTCCCAGGATCCCACGTTGTTTCAGCAGGAAAACAAAGCCTGGGGCACTTCCAGGCCAAGATCCAAGCACCAGAAAGGAAAAGGTGGAGCTGGTGGGTCTGAAAGCTTCTTATCCCACATGGAAATCAATATATCCCTTCTCCTAAGGAATATGTCATCAGGATTATATAAGACCTGCATTTTATAGCCCTTTATAGTAATTTTTGTGCTCATTTCTTACATTCTATACTCAAAACTATATAAAATGTGGAATAAAGAATGAGCTGAGGATTCATGGAAGCAGCAAAATTCACATGGAATTTTTTTTTACATGGATGTACAGCCATAGAGAATAAATATAATAATCATCAATACAATTAAACTGCTTATATAAATTAGCTGCTAACTATATGTTGTTTATATATTAATATATTCTATATAAAATAATGTAATAATTATAAATCTAATAAATTCTGTTATCTTCAGGCAATATTTCTCCCAGACCTCTGTAATTCCTACTTGAGATACCACCCATTTCAAACTACATTCCACAGTTCCTTGGGAGAATGTGCAGAATCCACTGGAGGAACAGCACAAGAAGAAAGAACCAGGAAAGCTCAACTCCAGGATCTTCCAGGAAGGAGGAATCATTTTAAAATGCAACTACAAATTCCTTTCTGATTCTCCTGCTTCCAGGAAGAGCCTGAAGAAGGATCCGGAGGGAAAGGAAGGGATGATCCTTAAATTTTAATCCACCATACAGCTGGAAACACAGTAAGACAGGAATATGAGGCTCAGGTTTAGCCAAGGGATCGAAATGGCAGACCAGGAAAACGGGATGTGTTACCTCCCAGGCTTTTACAGCTCCTCAAGTATTTGCAAAGTCATAAAACAGGGATGGGAGGGGAAAAAGAGGGATTATTAAGGAATGTTGCCAAATCTGGAGCTTGGCTGATTAGCAATCAGCCCGAGGAAGAAGAGGGAAGGGAATTACTGGGAAGTTTCCCGGAGCAGGGACGTACCCGTATCTCTGGAACTGGTAATCGAAGGTCAGCTCCGAGCCCGACGGGACCAGTTTGGTGGTGAAAAATCCAACCCGGAGCTGCCCATTCACAGTCCACTACGGAAAGGCAAGATCCAAGAGTTATTATATGGCAAAACCCAGGATTTGCCCCCAGCTGAGCAGATTAATCCTTGGAACGGCATCACTGGATATAAAACTTGCCCCGTGAAGGGGCGAATTCCCCATTTCAAACCTCGGTGACTCCAAGAAAAACACCCCAAAATACAGAGACCTGAAGGAAAAACACTTCCCACGGGCGGTGGGGATGGGAAGCCCCTCGATTTGCTCCAGGTTTTTACCTTCTGTGTCTCACAGTTCGGTTCACAGCTGTGGTTCATGAAGCGGGAGCAGTTCCCCTTCTGGGTCGCGTCGATTATCTGGGAAAAAAGAAGAAATCCAGGAAAACAGGAATGATCCTGAGAATAGGAACTGGAACAGCTACAAACACAACCCACGCAGGAATAATCACCTCTTCCTGCTCTTTATTTGGGTTGGAGAATGGGGTTTATTAGGATTTTATTATGATTTAATGCCCTCCCCCCCAAAAAAAGGGCATTAAAGGAACACGGTTCTTAATTTTCCCGGCAGAGTTCTCCAATTCGATGGGAATCCTGGATTTTTAATGTTCCTGACCCTTAGATACGTAGCACAAGAGATTTCTGGAAGATTTTTTGCCACGTGCATTGTAGTCCAAGGGAAAAGTCATCTCTTGGATCACTCGCAGTAACAACAACTTCCATAAGTTCCTTTTATAAAGGAAAACCCTCCTTTGTGCCCATTATTATCACAGAACAATCCCTAAAATGATTATTTGGGCGAAAAAGGAGGAAAAATGCGGAAAAAAAGGGAAAAACAAGTGGGGAAAGAAAGGGAGAAAAGGAAAAAAACAGGGAAGAAAAAAGAGGGGGGAAAAAAAGTGGGTTTAGCTCATTTATTCTCCAACTCCTCAAACCCAAAAAGTCCTGAAAGAAGAGACAAGTGGAATATGAGATTAACTCCTATTTATCCAGGGAGGGCCCAAGTCAGCAGCTCCACATCCCACAGAGTTTAAATTATGATAAATAATTAGGAATATCACAGATATAAATATTCCAGTGACGTTTCTGCCCGTAGGGATTTTGCCAGCTAAAAATATCCCAATTTAAAGGGGTTTAATGTAAATGGAAATGCGGTTTCCTGGTGGACTTGGGCATCCAAGAAGGTTGAGTTGGGCTTGGAGCACCTCCCTAAGAACACAGTTTCTTCCTTTCATGTGGAAGAGAGGATCCATGATCCATCCCTTCCTTTGGAATGACCATTTCTCCTCCCTAAGGACACTGGGACACAGCTGAGCTGCTGGAATTTTGTTGGAAGAGGTTGAAAGCTGAGGAATGGGTTAAAGAAACAAGGCACAAAGTCTCCTTTCCTTAGGAACACACGTCTGATGGATTCAGGATGTTGCTCCATGCATTCCCATGCAGTTGGTGTTGCCCACAAAGCCCAGGAAGACTCTCCCAAAGCCAAGCCCAGCAATCCCTGTCTCACCTCATCATTCTTCAGGGCCATGAAGTAATAGTGGATGTTCTTGTTCCGGGCATATTCCTTCACCCGGGCCTTGAATTCCTTGTGATCCAGCACTTCCCCGCAGTATTCCAGGACAAAGGTGTTGCTGCAAGAGGGAAAATCAACACCTGGCTCAGGAAAAAACCACCAATAAACACAGAACAGCCCCGGCTGAGGGGGATTTTCTGAACAACCCTCAGCAAATCCAGCATCAGGGAAACCAGGAACCCACAAGCCACATTTTTTCCCTGTAGGAGGGAGCGAAGGAGCGGGAGAAGGCCGTGGGAAGAGCTTACGATGGCAGGTCTTTGGCAGCTCGGAGCCCCCAGCCCTTCTTCTCGGTGAGGATCACCTCCACATCCGCGTGCTGCTTCTTCTGGAAGCGTCTGTTGGAGCAGTAGTCGCCGTTGGGACACCGGGAAGAGCTGCGGGAAGGAAACAGGAGCAAGCTGATTCCCAGCGGGACAGCGGCGACAACAGGAAGGGCTCAGGTGGGAAACAGATCCCAGGGAATCGTAACAGACTCAGTGTGACACCTGGGAATGTGTTTGGCTGTCAAAAGCACAGCCCTACGAGTGTCAATTCAGAGGCAGATGATTTATTTCTGGAATATCTGGAATGCTAATCCTGCTGTACTTCCATGTCAGACCATTGCAGTGGGATGAACCGGGATCTCCTCCCCACGTTTTAGGGCTGCTTCCTCCAAGATATTCCCTGTCTGGGCCAAACTAAGTGTGGGATTCTGGCAGGTGATTCCAATCCTTCCACCCCAGCTGGTGACAATCCTTGTGCCAGGGGCAATTCCCTGTTCCCAGCCTCCAGCTCCCACAGAGCAGCAAAACCTCCCAGGAGGGAGAAGGAGACAACAGCCACGGGCTGGTGAGGCTCTGGGAAGAGGAGATTCAGGAGATTGTGAGCTCTAAGCTCCTGCAGATCATGTAAAGATTGAAATCATGGAATCAGGGAATGGTTTGGGTTGGAAGGGACCTCAAGGATCACCCATTTCCACCTTCCTCTAGCCCAGGTTGCTCCAAGCCCCATCCAACCCGGCTTTGGACACTTCCAGGGATGGGGCAGCCACAGCCTCTCCAAGCAGCGCTGTGTGATCACTCCACACCGGCGCTGCCTCTTCCCAGGAATTTCTGGGTTGATTTTAGGGCTCCCCAAGTCACCTCCAGGACACCGCCCCCCAGCCCCTGGGATCGCACTCACCACTCGATCATGAGCAGGCGATTGAGACAATCCTCCCCACAGGCCACCTCCCCCTGCGCTCGCTCCTCCTTGGACAGCGGCGGGCACTCGCACAGCATCCGCTTGATATCCCGGTGGGATTTGTTCTTCTTCCTGCACAAGGTGAGGTGTGGAAACACAAGGTGAGACAACAGCTGGGTGCAGAAACTCCTCCTCAATCCTCACCGCGTTACTGGAGGACGTTAATCTCTCCTCCAGCAACGGGATACGTGGAATGGTGACCTTGGGATAACCAGCGGAAGGTACAGGCGTAACCAAGGACGCTGGCCTTGTTTTGAGAGGGAGGTGAGGATTTGGTTATCATGAAAAAATGATTCCTCAAAAAGAATTACTGGGATATTTAACTTTTTTCCTTTCTCCTCCGTGTCCACGTTTATTTGCACATCCATTTGTAAATGATGTTATTTTAATAAAGGAAACTGGAGGGTTTAGTTACTTTAACCTCTGTTTTAGGATGAGAAACAGAAGAAAATCAGAGCTACAGGAAAAATAGCACAGGAAAGGCATCCACTAATTAATATTTCAACTCCCATGAGATAATTTTAGGAATTTTTTGGAGTGTGGATCCCAACAAGGCAAAAAAAGGTATAAGAAAAAAATGTGGGACTTCAAATTATGGTCATTGAAGCTAAAAAAAACTCATTTGAGATGATAAATAAAGACACGGAATAACAAAAACCTTTGGAAACACATGTTGTGTGTCCAAAATCTTTCCCAGACCTGGAGAGAATTCCCTGTGCCAACAGAGAGGGAGCTGGTATTTGGGGACACTAAACAGGCTGCAGCTGAATAAATAAATCGATCAACCTTCCCCTCATATCCTCCCATTTTCCAGCTCTTTCCATCACCTGGGAATGTGTGGGCCCAACCGGGGGATTCTCTCTAGGAGAAGGGATGCAGGGCAGTTAAACACTTCCCAGTGTTGTCTCCTACCTTTGCCAGGTGTTGGGAACGCAAAATCCCTCCCTTTCCCTCCAAATTATGCCGATCTGGCCACAAAAACTATCACTGAAGCAAATGGGAGTTAAAATCCAAAACTGCTCCAAGGAAGCAAAAGAAGGGTGAAACAAACCGTTACCTCTCCGTCAAGTAGACGTTCTCCTCGATGAGGTCGAAGTAACACGGCATCTTGCCCTGCTTGGCAAACTCCTTCCAGCGCTGGGGGTCTCGGAAGTCGTCCATGATGCACAGCCGGCCCACCATGGAGGAATCCTGCGGCGTCGGCTCCCCCGGCTCCCCCTCCACCTTCCCCTTCCTCTTCTCCCTCAAGTCCCCGTCGCTCTCCGAGTCGCTCTCCACCTCCGGCCGTCTTTTTTTCGGTGGCCCTCGTTCCTTCACGTCGTTTTTGTCCAGAACCTTCACCTCCTCCTTCTTCTCTGCGCCAGGCACCGGCTCCTTGGTGGAATTGCTGCTGATCTCGTGTGCCTGCACCGAGCCCTCTTCCTTCTGCCCAGGCAGCTGGGATTTACTGGAGGGGCTGGGATGATCCCAACGATCATCCTCTTCGTACTCCTCGTGATCCTCCGTCAGGGAATCCGGCACCTGCCCTTGGATCCGCTCGTAGTTGACCATGGAAGGTCTGCTGGCACACCTCGCATCCCAGTAACCATTGCCTTGCCAGTAATTCTGGGAAGGGCCGTAGGCTCCGGAGCCCGGCTGGTAAAGGTATCCCGAGTACATCCCGAAGCTGCTGTCCGGCTGCTGGTACGTGCTGCTGGGCTTCTCGGTCTGGGAGAAGTCCCAGCCCAAAGCACTCATCTCCTCTGTCGTATGGAAACCATCCAGCCTGGGATAGTCTCCGAGGCCGGACTGGTTGAGCCCACCCTGCCCCTGCCGACTGTCCGGCTTGGAGCAGCTCATCTGGTGTCGGGATGTGTCGGTGCCTTCAAAACTCTCGGGAAGACAGAACGGCTGCTCATCCGGCCGGACCACAGGCCTTCCCATGGCCACCATCTCCGTCAGCATCATCCTCTCCTCTGCACCAGGCTTCCCATGGGAATCCGTGGTCAGATCCGCCTGGCTCGTGCTGTCCACGCCGTCGCTCTGCGCCTGGCACGGATCCACCCGCAGTTCCTCCGCCTCCTTCCTGCTCAGCTCCGTAGACGTCGCCGGACTCTTCTCCATCCCTCTGGGAGAACTCCTGCTTTCCACCTGAGATCCGCTTTTACTCTCCGGCCTCTCCTCGTAGTAGGGCCTGCTGGGCTCGGGCCGCTCATCGTCCCAGTGGTCAGAGAAGCGCCGGTTGCCTTGGCTGCTCCGGGAGGAGCCGGGGCTGTTCTCCTCCATGGCGATGGTCGAGTTCTTGGGAACCACCACGACAGATTGCAGCCGCTTCCGTGGCGTGCTGTCGTCAGAATCCGAGTCTTCCGTGTCGCTGTCATCGCTGCCACCCTCGCTGTCACTCTCCCCTGTATCCGAGTAATCGTCGTGCGCAGCAAGAATGAATTCCACAGCATTGCCGCTGCTGTCGCATGTCGGGGCCTGGGTCACTGCCTCCGCGTCCTCTGCCGTGACAATGACATCGGAAGAGGGATACAGGACATCTGGAAAAGCCGAAGCCACCAAGGGCCCATCTCCCTCGTCCCTCTCGGCCAATACGCCAGGACACAGAACTCCCAACTCTTCCAGTTCAGCTCCCTCGGTGGAAACGGCACTTTCCTCCATAACCTGTCTGCTGCGCTGCTCCAGCGGCACTTCCGAATAGTAGGAATGTTCATCTTGGAACGCCTGTTTGCTCTTTGTTGAACCAAGATCAACGTGCTGAGCATCCAACTGCACCATCTCTTCAGCTTCCGAATGCTGGAGCAGCTCCTGGTGCCCAGCTGGTGGCACATCCCATTTGGAAGAGACGCTTTCCTCCGGCACAGGACGATCTGACACGAGCCGTTGGGAACAGCCATCCTGGGAGGAATCCCTGCTCGAGCTCTCCACTGCCAGGCTAATTTTCTGGGAAGGATGGCAGTGCTCATCCTCACAGGCAGACTTGGGATGGGGATCCTCCACACTCTCATAGTCGCACGTCACCGTCTGCGGCTCCACCTGCAGGTCCAGGAAAGCCTCAGATGGAACTTTCAAATCCACTGGTTCCGCCTCGATTTCCACTTCCGAGTGGCACAAAGCAGGGGCGGCATCATCAGAAATGTAGCAAAAAATGGGTTCTTTGGTTTTGTCACACGGAGTCGCCTCCTCATCCACCGTCTCCAGGGCAGCTTTAGTGGGATCCACATTCATGGCAGGGAAAGGGGCGGGTTCCTCCTGCTGTTGTGGCACCAGAGCCTCCGCTTCCCGGAACAGGCTGTTGCACTCGCTGGACTGGACCCGGGAATCATCCGGCTCTCGCTCTTGAGACACATCCACACCCTCGAACCCACTGGATGGCAACGGATACGACGGGCTCATTTTCACAACGGGCGACGCTTCCGACCAGCACGGGCCGTCATCAGAGGACACAGGAACATCCTCTGCTTTGGAGGCACTGGAATTTGCCAAACCACCATCCCGACCCTCCGGGGACCCGTTGACGCTCAGTTCCATGGGGAAACACGTTCTTATCAGATCGTGCTTCACCTTTAATGACGTTTCTGGTTCCTTAACACTATCATGGCTTTCGCTTCCTGTGGGTTCCTCGGAGTTGGAGTTGGCAAAACCCGCTGTCGACTCGTCCGCCTTCGGCAGCGCGGCCAAATCGCTGAGCTGATTTAACGGAGAAAGCGGCTTTTCCCTTTCCAGCTTTTTGGCAATGGACACTCTGATCTCATTGCTCTTCAGACACGAGCTCTCTAAATCTAGAGAATTACACTGCGGCTTGATTTCCTCGAGCGATTCTGTACAACAGAAAGAACTCTTAAATTTATCAGACTTTGGCGCGGGGGTCTTGGAAGGGGTGGATTTATAGCGGGAGGAATTCACATTACTGTCGGGCTTGGAATGGGAAGTCCCCTTCCGATAGCCCAGTTCATTGAGAGGAGAGCACCTTTTGGATACTTCACTTTCGGAAGTCCTTTTGGAATTTCGATCCGCTTTCGACGACGACCTTCCCCTCCTCTCCAGGTCGGTGTGAGACGACTCCACTTTGCTGTCCCGGTCCGACTTGGAGTAGGAAGATCTCGAGTCTCTGTAGGAGGAGGAGGAGTGGGAGGATGTCCGCCGGGAGTCGCTCGACCTGGAATGTGTCCTCCTGTACTCATCCTCCGAGTCCGAGCTCTCCCGTCCCCTGTCCGCATAGGAACGGGAATACCTGGACCTCTCCCTGTATGGGGAGCTCCGGTGGTACCGCCGCTCAGACTCATAGTAATGCGAGCGCTCCGACCTCGAGTAGGAAGAGCTGGTGCGGGAGCTGCGGTCAGAGCGGGAGCGGGAATGAGACCGGCTTCGCCTCCTGTCCCTGTCGGAACGCGAGCGCGAGGATGAGTACCGCGAGTCTCTGTCCGACTTCGAGTAGCTGGAGTACTTCTCGTCCCTATCCGACCTGGAGCGCGATGAGGATTTCCCCAGGTCGTCGCCTCGGACGGACGCGGAGCTCCGTCTGGAATCTCGCTCCTTCTCTGTGCTAGAGACCTTCAGCTCGTGAGAGCGCTGGCTGGACGAGGTCCTCACCGAATCCTCATCGGACTCGGAGCCCTGCGGCATGCCGTCTGACTGGGAGAACTTCCTCTTCATCTCCTGTCTCCGGGAGCACGTGGGAGCACCCCTGGAGCCGTCGGAAACCTCCTCCTCTTTCCCAATATGGGAATCTTCCTTCTGCAGGGTCATTTCCGGCTGCTCGGGCGCGTTCTGGGTGACACGTTCCTCCGCTCCGCGCGATCCCATGTCCTGCCTGGCCTCGGGCTCCGGGGCCTCCTTCAGCACCGTGTGGTTCGGCTCCTTGGGCGCGGGGGCTTCAGCTTCCACAGGCGGCGACAGCAGCAGTGTCGACATCGGCATCACCGGAGGCTGCGGTGGCACTGCAGCCGCAGGGACCTGTGCCGGCGGCGGAGGAGGAGGTGGCGGAGGCGGCGGCGTGGGCGGGAATTCCACGGCCAAGGCCACCGGCTCCACTCCCGGCAGCAGTGCCATCGCTGCTGGAGCTGGCGCCGGTTTGGCTGTGACACTGAGCAAATGTTTCTTAAAATGAATCTTCCCCAGTTCTACCTTCGGTTTCGGAGGCGAAGATTCCTCGGCTGAACCAGCGGCATCGCCCAAGTCCAGTTTGCTTTTGGGGTTAAAATCAGCAGGAAGGGGAACTGGAGGGTTGGGAGCTTCATTTTGTTTCTCGTTTCCGAGTCCGCTCAGGAATCGATTGGGTAAAGTTTTCTTGGTTAAACTGAAGCTAAAAGACACTTTTTGTCTTCCCTGCTCCTCCAGGTTGACCTTGGTTTTGGTGCCTTTGGGCAGAAAGCGACTGGAAGCAACGCCTTTGAACACGGGTCCTTTGATAAAACCAGCTCTTGGAGCCGTTTCAGGTTTGCCCTGTGGGAGGAAGAGAAGATGAAGCTGGAGGAACTGAGGATTTTTTGGGTTTTAACAGTATTTTCTTCCACCTGGTGAATTTCTCACACCGATCAAAGAGAAATGGACAGCCCGGCTCTGCCTTCCGCGCCCGGATCTGCCTGGACATCACCGATTCCTCAGGCACTTCCAGCTGGAACAAAACCTCCTCTGGGGTTTGGGCTGAGGCTTTTTAACTGACTCATTAACAACCAAAGTGAAAATCCTTTTATCATTTCATTCTTATTTTTTAAAAAGAGATGGAGTTCCACACACCAAGTTAATTGAGGACAAAACGCTGGGGTTTTGTGCAGTTTCTGTGCTCCCAGGTTACAAAATCCCCTGCATTTTAACCTTTAGATACATTTGTTTCCACATTTCAGGAGACTCCACCTGGATGCAGCCTCCCAGTACTGGAAAAGGCTCCAAGGAGACCTGAGAGCCCCTTCCAGGGCCTAAAAAGGGGCTCCAGGAGAGCTGGAGAGGGACTGGGGACAAGGGATGGAGGGACAGGACACAGGGAATGGCTTCCCACTGCCAGAGGGTAGGGTTAGGTGGGATAGCAGGAAGGAATTCCTGGCTGTGAGGGTGGGGAGGGACTGGAATTCCCAGAGAAGCTGTGGCTGTCCCTGGATCCCTGGAAGTATCCACGGCCAGGTTGGAGAAAGCTGGGACAGTGAGAGGTGTCCCTGCTCATGCCAGGGAGTGGCACTGGATGACCCTTAAGGATCCTTCCCACCCAAACTCTGTCCTTTCCCAGCTCCCTCCAACAGCCTTATCCCAGTCATCACCAATTCCCACCAAGTTTCCAGGCTCAGCCACAGACCAGCATTAATTAAACCCCCAAGAATTCCCAGCAGGACTCGGTGGTGCAATGACTCCGTCACCTCCAGGCAACCATCTGGAACATGCTCCATGTCCTTCCCACCAGGAGCTATGGGCTGCCTTCTGCCAGGACCTCCGTCAGACCCTTGCAGTCCCAAAACTGGGAATGTTCAGAGCATAAAGCACCATTTATTTACCCATTTGGACATTTCTCCACCTATTTTAAAGGTTAAGGTTCCTCTGTGTCCCGGGAATGAGATCCCTGTAGGGGAATGGTGTGGCACTGTGGTAAAAGGTGTCTTTGTCAACAGGGTTTATCCCTATAAATTTGAATTTTATGGAATTCCAGAATGGTGTGAGTTGGAAGGGACCTTAAGGATCATCTCATCCCACCCCCTGCCGTGGGTAGGGACACCTTCCACTAGCCCAGGGTGCTCCAACCTGGCCTTGGACGCTTCCAGGGATCCAGGGGCAGCCACAGCTTCTTCAGGAATTTTGTAATTCCATGTTGTGTGGGAAGCGTAATTCCCACGGAAAGAGTCATATCGGAACCATTGCAAGCCAGGTTTTGCTCCCGTAACTTTGCCATGGCCACATTTTTGGCAGGAGCAGAAGCTTCCCACTGTGAATTATTAAGGGTTTTGTTATCCTTTAACTTGTGGAAAACAATCCAGGGGTTTCCAGGCTCAAGGCACCGGAGTAAATCATTAAATAAGACGGTGGTGGATTGGAAATCCCAGGTTTTTTTGCACCCTGGGACATAATAGATTAAAAAAACAAATCCTCTTTTTTGCCATACTGGGGTTGATTTTAAGTGTGAAAACCTTGTCATGGCCTCCACGTGACCCCAGCCCAACATCCCACAGGAATTCTGGCAGCAAATTAATTCAATGTGGGAAAAGCAGGAGCACAAACCCAAAGCATTCCATAAAAATGGGTGTTATTTGTGTGGGGATATTTCAGGGATGATTTTAAACAATTTCCACAGCTGGAAGGGCACCCAAAACCTTGGGAAAAAAGAGCACGTCCAGCTTGGAAACGGGATCCTCCCACCCCGACTGTCTCAAAATATTAGTATTTATTAATATAATTATTAGAATTTAAATATTTTTATAAAAATTCTCAGAAAATATTCCCAAAACAGAAATATTTCCCTCCTTCCCAAATTTTTCCCTTATTCCCCCAAAATTAGTATTTAAAATTATTTCAAATTATTAAAAAATAAACTTAAATTATAATAATAATAAAGCAGCTCTAATATTAATACGTTATAGTTAGTAAAATTAAAAGCATTATCCAAATTATTAAAAATCATTCCCAAATTTTTCCTTCTGTTCTAATAATAATAAATGTAGTATTATTAATTTTTTAAATAGTACCAAAAATTATTCCCCAAATGGAAATATTTCCCTTCTTCTCAAATTTTTCCCCTATTTCCCCAACTCAGTATTTTAAATTATTAAAAATTACAGATTTAATAATAATAATTATTATTGTTATTATTATTATTCTTCACTGGTATGAATACCTCTAGTTACTGAAATTAAAAATATTATTTAAATTATAAAAAAAGTATTTCCCAAAAGTAAATATTTCCCTTACTCCCAAATTTAACCAGAGGAATCCCAGATAATCATCCCTTTGCTTTATCTGGCCCCTTGGTCACTCCCAACTCCCGGAATCCCCTGGCCAAACCAGCCCGAGGTTGGGCTCCGACGTTGCCAAGGAAGGACCTGGTTCCACTCACCTCATTTTCTTCTTCTCTGTTGTCACCGAGCCGAGGGAACATGGAAAAGAAAGAGGAAATTGGGAGTAAACACCAGGAGAAACACAGAATGGAACATTCGGCAGCTGGGGCTGGAATGGGACGGACCCAGAGACGTGGAGTGAAGGGACACCAACCCCCCAACCCGCCCTGGCCCTCCCACACACACAGATCCACCTCTGCAGGGGAGCACGGCGGGGGCTCAAAAAATTCCACCCTGGAAAATTCCAGGTGCATTTGGACAGAGCAAACCTTTTCGGAGCGAACCGTCGGCTCGGCAGTGTCTTCCGAAGGTTATTCCAATGGTTACTCCAACACACTGGGGAGGAACCGAGGGTATGAAACACCTTAAAAACGAGACTGAAAGAGCTGCATTTGGGGTTCCTTGGATTTTAACATTTTCCTTAAGAATTGGATGGATTAAAGAGGAATTAAAGATACTTTGGAAGGTCTTTGTGGGTTCACAGCCCTGGATATATGCCCTGATGATTACGTTTCATTAATCAAGTAATCAAGCCCATTAATCAATTAATGCCAACTCTTCTGGCAGCTCAAAGCTCATCACTGAATTAATTAGGAGCATTCTCTTCACCCCCACCAACGGGAAAGTCCAGCTTTCCATAATTCCCAAGTTCTCCGCTCCATGCAAGGAAGGAGAAGGAAGAACACAATGACTCTGTCCCTGCTTTGCTCAATTCCTGGGAGAGATTCCAGGAGTTTCTTGGTCCTCCCAAGACACCTCAACCAAGACATGGACAGTTCACCCATCTCTGTCAGAGATCCCAAAATCCCTCACCAGCTCCAAACACAGCTTAGAGCTGCAGTTTTACTCAATTTCATCGGAATTCTGCTCAATTTTGTCAGTTTTGAGCCATAATTGGGTGTCACAACCAAAGGTTTCCCGCAGAAAACATTCCCAGATTTCCCCTCAAGCACCAACTGATCCAGAAATATCAATTTCCAGAAGAAAAAGCTGAAATTTTCAGATTCCAAGAGGCCCAAAGGCGGTGATGGTGCAAGAACAACCACATCCCATTTAAACCACCATCCACTGGGAATTGGGAGCAAAATTCAGTACTGGAAAATCCAATCCCCACAGGAATATTCTCCAAGGCTCCCATCCAACTGACAACGCTGATTAAAAGGCTATAAATTATTCCAGGAGGAAACAGGAGCCGAGTTCCAGCCCTCGGAGCACACAAGATTTAATGGGATCAGCCAAGCCTGGAATTCCCAATCCAGCCCATGAAGGAGCTCAGGAGCCCTCCAAGGCCAGCTCTTGGACTTGGAATTAACACCTAAAAGGAGGCTTCCACCTGAGAAACCCAAAAGGTGGAATTTTAGACTGCCAGGAATCCATTGCTCCCGACGGTCCCAGATTTTGGGGGTTCAATTTTGAGCTTTAGTGGAGTCAAAACAAGACCCAACAAAAACGTTGGATTGGGTGATTTAGGGATCTTTTCCAACATAAACAATTCCATGAAGAGTTCCAAGACTTCCGTAACCAGGTGCAGCCCAGGATTACAACCAACAGATGTTAATAATTACATTTTAACTACTATTAACAATTATTATTATCATTAGTCAAATTAAAAAATCATCCTTGAAATTGGTAAAAATTATTCCCAAAAATTATTCCCCAAAAGGAAATATTTCCCTTAAAAAAATAACATTATTTATAGATAAAAATAGGGATTTCAGTAGCTGAATATTGGGAAACAGGTAATTAAATTCAGGAGCTTGGATAGGAGACATGGAACACAAGCTGGGGATCCATCCCAGATGTTTTGCCAGCAGTTTTCCAGCTCCAGAGGTTGGGAGCAATCCCAGTGGTAGCACCTTGTTCTATGCAGGTAGAGAAAAATCTGGGATGAAAATTCATGGTTTATTATATTTACTTACTTATCATAAATTTTATCTTACTATATTTATTCTTTTTATTATACTCTTATATTTATGCTTTTTTATTTTATTTAATTTATTTATTATATATTTTCACTCCTGGAAACATCCCAGTTTTGCCATGGGAATGTTAATAAAAATTAAGAACTTATTTTAATTCCAAGGCAGCTCCAGAGTTTCCTGAGAGCTTAAACTCCCATTTTTAAGGTGTATCCCACCCAATAATCTGAATTTTACCCAAGTTTTCCTTATATTAAAGCACAAAAAAAAGTCCAAATCAGGATCCCGAAGTCTAAAAGACAAAACTTTAAGAGCCTCACTTCCCTTATATCCCATTTTTTTTCCCTTTTCTCCTCCTTAAGAGAGGAAAATCTGGAAACCTAAAGCTTTTCTTATCTCCCTATCAGCAGACTAACAGCCCAGGGAGGCTGAAAAGGCCCATTCCCAGCAGGAATTCAGCTCAGGAATTCACAGGGATCCATCTGAAAGCCCTTTGAAAAAAAGGGCACAAAATGCAAAACCTCAGCACTTAAATCCCAAGTTTAGGAAGTTGAGATTTAACCTGTTTTGCTTCGGCTGGGTGAGCCAAAAACATGTCTGGATGCAGATGGAATTCCATGGATCCGCTTCATCCACACCAGGGCAAAGGAAACCAGAAGGTGGAAATTTGGAATCCCAACAAGATCCTGAAGCCCCAAAGGAACTTTCCAGGCAGGTTTTACCCCTGAGGAAGGGCTGCATCCCTGGGATTCTGCACCACGATGCTGGAGATGGAATTCCCGGGATGCTGGGGACGGAATTCCCTCTCTGCTGCTCTCAATCATGGGATTCCACATGGTTTGGGATGGAAGGGATCTAAAGGATCACCCCATTCCCACTCCTGCCGCGGGCAGGACACCTTCCACCAGCCCAGGGTGCTCCAACCTGGCCTGGGACACTTCCAGGGATGGAGCATCCACAGTTTCTCTGGGAAAACTGTGCCAGAGCCTTCCCACCCTCTCAGTCAAGGATTCCTTCCCAATAACCCTAAATTTCACCTCAATTCCCACCCTCAGAACTGAAAGATTTCCTAAAACGCTCCCAGGCCTGAAGAGCCGTCACCCACTGGGTTCATTAATCCCAAACGTGGGATAAGAAAAGGATTCATGGAATGTCTCGATGAACTGCTGGGGAATCTGTGCAGAGCACTGGGATTTAATGTCCCAAACTGTCCCTGCTCCCAGAAATCCTGCACTGCATGTGGATAATGTACAACCAGAAGAAAAGCTGAGAAGTTCATAGGAAATCCTGCTGCTTCCCAAAAAAAAAAAACATGGAGAGAGGAAAGGCAAAAGGACATATGGGAAGGGGGGAAATCCCTATAAAGTATCTTATTTAAATGGAAGCAGGAATTCCAGCCGAGCTCTCCAGAAAATGAGGTCAAGGTGCCTTTTCCTGCAGCACATCCCTGAAATCCTGCTTCCCAAAATCCCCATTTCCTGCTTTATACAACATTTTCTCTGAGGTTTTGGAGCTGGAAGTTTGGAGCAGGGGAGGTGACACTGTTTGTCCCATGCTGGAACATGAAGGAAAAGGGAGGACTGGACATTCCAGGAAAAGGAGGAGCTGAATCTATGAAAAATCAGGATTTATCCTTTCATTTATAAAAACGAGGAGTGACCTCATTTATCAATTATTTCATTCTTTTTGTGTCAGAATTTCAGCATTTTGGGAATTCTCCAGGAAAAAGATCCAATTAAGAAGAAAATACCCAGTCTCCTGCTCCAATAAAGGACCCTGCTCCTTCCCCAAAATCTCTGGGAATTCCCAAACTCCCCCCAGATCCTGCTTCCCCTTTTTGCTCAGAGACAGGGAATGTTTGAGGAAGAAATAAAGTCTGGAACTGTGTGAGACAGCGATCAGGAATTCCCAGGGAAGCTGGGAAAGGGATTCACCTGCCACAAGGAGGGAAAGGATGAGGGTGGATATGGAAAAGGGATGGTTTCAAAAATAGAGGGAACAAATCCACACCTGAACTCCAAAACACAGCTCCTGGCTCTGCATCATTCCCTGGAAAACTTCCTCCTCCCCCTCCTCCTGTGGGAGCAGGGAAGGACATTCCAGCAGCAGCTTTTGGAGTCAACAACTGCCCATCAGTGTCATGGAAATGGGATCACTTCCCAGGTAATCCCTGCCCCAAACCCCCTCCTTTGCCCCAGCAGGAACAAAGAAACCCCCAAGGAAAAAGGGAATGTTAAACTCAGTTTTCCCACCTTGATACAATTAAATCCTAAAATCCAGGCACATCCCTGAGTCCATCCAGGCCTGGATCTAACACAGAAATGCACTTTCTCATCCCCAGGATGGTCTGATATGGATTTTTCCCTCTGGAATACCAGGGGTGGGATGGGCAGAGGGGAATTGCACCAAGAAACCCCAAACCCACATGGAACCCAAAGCTCCACATCAGCTTTAGCCAGGGCAGAGCGGCCTTCCTGGGATCAGAGCAGCTTTCCTGGGATCAGAGCAGCATTCCTGGGATATCAGAGCTGCCCAGGACATTATTCCCCTCCTTATTTCCCCCCCTCCTAAACAATTTTCAATTCAATTTCTAATTCAAATTAAAACCTTCCTAAAACGAGGATTAGGCCTGGCTCAAAGCTCAGGCTCAATTCCATGGCCTCAACACCTCCCCCCAGCTGCTTATTCCCATTCCCAACATTTTTTATCTCCCCTTATCATCCCAATGTTATTCCTTTCCATGTTTTCCAGCCCATGGACACTTTGCTGTGACTCCCCCACCACAGTCCAACCACAACTAAACATTCCTCCTTCCAGCAAAAGCCACTTTTAGGACTAGAAATTAGTGGAAATTAGCAGGGGAAAAGTAGGAAAAAAATCCATTATTTTAAGTTTTTTCCAAATCTTTTCCCACACAATCCCTGCCCAGGAAAATTCCTCTGTTTAAGTTGCTTTTTTAAGGTTTTATTTTTTTTTTTAAGTTGCTCTTTTTAAATTGCTCAATTTCAGTTAAAATACGTTTGGGACCAGGAAAAGGATTCCAGGAGGAGTCAAGGAAACTGAAAACTTGAGGAATTTTAGAATAATAAAAACAATACTCAGGAAAATTCCATTTACTTACAGTTGCTGTTACCAGTGACCGGGATGGGGCTTCATTCCCAACTCATTCCCAGCACCTGGAGGGGTTGAGGCTCCACCTGAGCTCAGCCAATTCCCAGGGAATTTGGGCTCTGTGCTAAAAACCAGGGGAAAAAACCCCTCCAGGAGCAGCGAGGCCACACCCCTCCCTTCAAAGGGAGGGATTTGGGAAGCACCCCCAGCTCCAGCACATCCTCTCCCACCCTGTCTCCTGGTCCAGGTAAAACCTGGAATTTCCACCCCTCTACCAGCTATCACCATCTCGAGGGGTTTTCCCTGGGGCAGCAAATTCCAGCCCTGAGTTTATCATCACCCCCCTGGCACCGCACCTTTGTCTCCCAAAGTGCCTGGAAAACAAGGAATTCTCTCCGGTTTGGAGTGGGAAATATGGAATCCATTCCCAACATCTCCCTGTCCACAAAAGAGAAGCTGGAAGGAGCAACCCTGCCCCCTCCATCCCAAAATTCCCGAAGATGTGTCCTACAAGCTTCACACTGAAGCAAAAACATGGAATTTCCATGTGTTTTTCACCAGGTCACCCCCTGATTCTCAAAAAATGCCAGGAAAACAAGGAATTCTCTCTCTTCCAGGGCTTGCTGGAGCCAAGTCAGACACACGGAACCCATTCCCAACCCATTCCCAACATCCCCTTGCTCCCAAAAATGATGCTGGAAGGAGCAATCCTGTCCCCTCCATCACGAAACTCCCAAAGATGTGTCCTACAAGCTTCACACTGAGGCAAAAACACGGAATTTCCATGTATTTTTCACCAGGTCACCCCTTAATTCCCACACATGCAGCTCCAAATATTCCCAAAATATGCCATTCTTACCCCAAACTCATCCCAAATTTAACAGGAAGACACTTCCCAGCCCTCAAATCACATTCCAAATCTCCTGCGATTCTTGCCTGGCAGGTTAAGGCAGGAATGGGAATATCTTGGGAACTGCTCTCAATTCCATGAAAGAAAATAAAGCCCCCTCCTGCTCCTTTACACCGGGAATTGGCACTCAAATTCCAAGCTGGGAATGGGTCGTGCAGGGAAACACCAAGCACCAGGCTCCTGAGTTTCTCCTGTGGCATTTCCATGCAAAAGGCTGGAAAAAAAATAAACTGGGAATGACACGCTTCGGATTTTTAGCTGCTGCTGCATTTCAGGAAGGAAATCATGGAATTACAAAGTGATGCTGGCAAAGCTGGAAAATCTTGGAGCAATGAGGGGAGAGACAGTGGGAATCCACTGGAAAATCGGGATCCATGTGGAGTATTCCTCAGGCTCCAGCTCCTTCCTGATCCAGCACAATAGCTTCCTCTCACATTAAAATCATGGATCCAGTTTTGACTCCAGGCTCACATTCTCCTGAATTTTAGGTCCTGATCCAGAACATTCCCCCTGGGATCTCCCAGGAATTGCAGCCTCTGGGATGGATCCCAAAAAGCTGAGATGCAGCTGCAGGCATGGAGCAATTTTAGGGAAGTTTACCCTCTTAAAAAAATGGGAAAAGACAGAAAAAAAGTCAAGGAAGAAGAATTTTTTTCTTAGGAAGTGTCTGACCAACATTCCAACAACCAGAGCCACACTGGGATTTCCTCAGGAGTTTTCCTCAAGGAATCCTAAAGCTCTGGAAGGAACAACGTCCAGGTGTTTATAAATCCTCTCTTCCCTTCCAAATCTCCACCCAAACAAATTCTATTTAGAATCCCAGCAGCAGATCCGGGCACAGGATTCCCAGAGAAGCTGCAGCTGCCCCATCCCTGGAAGTGTCCCGGGTCAGGTTCCTGAATTCCCCATTCAGGCTCCCAAATTCAAACATATAAAGAGAGTTTTCCTTCAATAATCCAACTTTTCAGACTCATTAAAGCAGGAACAAGGAGCTGGAAACCCCCTGGATCCAGCGAGAGCCAAGTCTCTCCCTTTCCCTTCTCCCTTTCACATCCCATGGGACCATCACTAATAAAGGGGAGGAGCATTCCAAGGGAAATGCAGGTGGAAAGCGCAGCCTTTCCCTCCCATCAGCAGCTCCCAGGTGGATCCCTGGTGGATTGGGACACACCCATGGATCTAATTTGGGTCTTTAACCACAGCACATTTTCCAGGAGCTGGAGCCGAGGGAACCAACCTCCTGGATGGTTTTCCTCAGGGAAAAGCACAAAATAGAATCCAGATTCCCACAGGAAACAAAAAACCGCCAAGTCCCAAAGTGACGCTGACAAGGAACAGCCCCAGAGTCCCCACAGCTCCAAAGAACAGCAAAAAAAACCTTAGGAACAGCCACAACCAAAAACCTGGAATTCCAGACTGTCAGAATCCATATCAGGTCCCGTTAACAAAACCGATGGAGCATTCCAATGCTCCAGTCCTGAATCCCAGCCCTTCCAAACCACACCAAGTCCCACCAGCATCACTGGTGGGATGGCTGGAAAACCATCTCCCCCCAGGACGGAGCTGAATTCCCGCTGGGAAGGCCTCCCTGCTGGGAAAAAGTATTTTCCATCGTAACACAGGGTCATGAGGGAAATAAATCCTTGGAGCTCTCAACTCCATGAGATGCCATCACCAACAGGTCACTTGCCCAAGAGGTTCCTCCACCCTTGGGATGCAGCGGACGGGGACGATCTCGGAATCTTCTTCAAGGAAGCAACAGCACCAAGAAACATCCATCAAACATCCATCAAAACCAGGATTCCCGGAGAAACCGTGGCTGTCCATTCCTGGAAGTGTCCAAGGCCGGGCTGGACGGCGCTTGGAGCAACCTGGGCTAGTGGAAGGTGTCCCTGCCCAGGGCAGGGGGTGGGAATGGATGGGATTTAAGGTCCCTTACAGCCCAAACGGGTCTGGATTTCTGAGCAGGTCCAGGTCAGCTCCAAGGAGAAGCTCCATGTGGAGTGTGGTGGTGGCTCCGAGCTCTGGGAATGGGGTTGGCCCAAATTTGAGGTTCTCCTGGAAGCTGAAGTCCTCAGGAATCCAAGCTCTGGCTGACAATGGACACGGAGAGCGACTGACCAGGGAAAAGCTGGACAGAGTTTCTTTCCCAACAGGAAAACTCCAGTAAAAGCCATTGGAATGTGCATCCATCGTTCAGCTCCCGGCTCGACATCCACCTCCTCCAGCCAGCGCGGAGCTCCAGCTCAGCAGCATCCCTGCAAGTGTCCAAGGCCAGGCTGGACGGGGCTTGGAGCATCCTGGGATCGTGGGAGGTGTCCCTGCCCGTGGCAGGAGGTGGGACTGGATGATCCTGAAGGTCTCTCCGAACTAAAAGCATTCAGGGAATAACTCCCAGGATAAAAGCCCAGTGATTTCGCAGCTCCATTCTCACCACCAGGCTCTGCCCAACACTCTCCCAGCAGCACAATTCCAACACTCCGAGCTACAACAGCAACTCATCCCAAAAAACAAACCAAGCACATCCCTCCACATCCCACCCCCCAGCAGGTACGGGATAGGGAAAGCCACAGTCTCTCCAGCAGCACATCCCACAGCCACCAGGGTTTGGCTCTAATTCCACTCTTCCCAAATACCCAACACATCCTGGGACATTTCTAACGACCTAATAATCCCAAATAGTCCTCTTCTCCAGGGAAAAGCTCCTGTGCTGGGAAGAGCAATGAAGACACAGCACTAAGGAACATGGCACAGACACATCGGGAACACCGGGATTCGTGGCAGGGACGGGGAAACACAACTCCCAAAAACACCAGGACACTCCTGAAAACTCCCTGAGCCCCAAGACAGAACTGACGCCCCGAGGAAGCCCCAAAATCAGTCCAATTAACTAGTAATTCCATTAGAAAGCCATTAGGGAATCCTCCCTCCAACAGCCCAGGTCGGTGCCACCGCACATTGTCAGACAACAAACATGAGACAACCCAGATGCTCTGGGATCCCAAATCCCATGGGCCAGCCCAGCCCCCGGGGGTTCCAAATCCCTCCCAACACTCCAAACTACAAAGGTGAGATACCTAAACTGGGATAAAACTTCTGGGATCGACTGCAGAGTCCTTTGGACCCAGAGGGTCCCTCAGGAAGGGGACGGTGACTCCCCCCCGGGGATAAGCTGAAGTAAATCAGGCTTTACTCCAGGTTCTCCTGCCCCAGGAGCAAAACATAACCTGGATTCTGAATCCAATCCTCCATTTCCCACTAATTTCAGACGGCTCAGGCTCCGGCACCGTTTCACTGGAACAAGGGGAAGCTGTTCCTCAGCTGCTCCAGGTGGGCACCGCCAGAACCCGCTCAGAAAAGGTTTGCTCTGTTGTCCTTGCTCAAAAAAACCACTATTTTTAGCTTTTCCTCCAATCCCACCATCGCACAGGGGGGAGGGCTCCGTGCCAGGTGTCTGCTCCAGAGCCAGCAAAGTTCACAGAGCCCCCGAATCCTTCACCAAGGAAGTCTAAAAATGTAAAAATAGCGTTGAGAACCAGCAGGAAAAGGAGGGGGGAGAGAAATCCAGCGGGGAAGGAGTGACTTTGCTCAGGAGAGGCGATAAAGCCGGAGGCCCTGGCGGGATAAAGGAGGTGGGTTGGAGAAATTCCCCCATCCAGAGGAGAACCAGAGTTCCCGGCCATTAAACTGCTCCCCCTTCCCTGGCTCCTTCCTCCTGGCAGAAAATGGGGTCAGGGCAGGGGCCGCCCAGGGCCGGGCAGGATTCAAGACGTAAAATCAAGACGGGGCTCGCTAAGCAGGAAAAAATAATGTTAATAACAATAACAACAATAATAAAGGTGGTGGTGAAAAATGGCCCCGCGGGGAGGCCGGGACACGTCCGCACGCTCCGCCCGGCTCCCCCCGCGCTCCCCCGGGCAGGGACGGGACGGGGACAGGCACAGGGGCGGCGAAAGGGGGGACACAGGGAAAGGGGGGATAGCGGGAACGGGGGACAC
>VZRE01011168.1:28484-43167 GCA_013396775.1 Cephalopterus ornatus | reverse complement strand
TATATATATATATATATATATATGATTTTATGGGTAGTTTGCTTTTGGAAGAATTTGTAACAGAAAAGCTAGAGATTCTTATTTTTGCTTAGGAAGCCGGTAAAGTGCCTTCTCAAGAGAGTTAGATGTTTTTTTCCCCTTCTACAGTCCAGAGGGGGTTGCAGAGAGAGCTGTATTATCTCTCTCTCTCTCTCTCTCCTATGCCAGAGAGAAATAGCCCTAACAGGCACGTATGGAAGCCTTGGGAAGGTGGGGGAGAAACAGAGAGGATAAAGAGGCCCTGAGAGAGCAGGAACTTGCCTTTCTCTCCCTGGGACCCAGTGCATAAACCACAGTTAGGTATTTTTGAAACTTTCTCATATTCTGGCCTTCTAAATAAACCTTTTGAATTCTTTCCACTGTCTTGGCGTTTCTGGAGATACCTGCGTATCTTACTTTACAATGATACTTGTTTATCAAACATATATATATATAAGTATTATATATATTTCATACTTAAACTGTGTAGGGTTTTTTGGTTTTATTTATAAAGCTGATACTGTTTTACCTCACTTATTGCCATGGTTAGTTTGCTTTTTGTTGTGGAAGGACAAGAGGAAATGGCCTTAACTTGCACCAGGGAAGGTTAAGATTAGATATTAGAGAATATTTTTTCACTGAAAGAGTGTTTAGACAATGTAACAAGTTGCCCATGGAGATGGTGGAGTCACTGTTTCTGAAAGTATTCAAGAGGTGTCTAAATGTGTCACTTGGGGATATGGTTAAGGGATGATTATGGTGGTGCTAAGTTGATGTTGGGACTGGATGATCTTAAATGTCTCTTCCAACCTTGATAATTGTGTGAAATTTCTAAAGTACATTTTGTCAGACTCCTTACCCAAAACCCAGGTTACAAAATCTCATTGCTCAGATCTAAACCATTTGAATAAAATATGTTTATTTTTACTTTTTCAAAACAAGCAGATAGTCCAGTCTAAGTTTTAGAAACAGGCAAAAGACATAGATTAAAATGTTACCAGTAGAACATGCTTTCCTTAGTATATTAGTAATAAAGCCATTCCAGTCTGCTCTCCTCATCTCCACAGTGGGTAGGCTGGGTTTGAGCAAGAGGTTCGTATAGGGACATAGTCAAGACAACTGACCCAAATTTGCCACATGGAAAGAAATGAAACCTCAGGTAGAGGAGGAGGAATGGTTATAGTAATGTTAACGCTCATGGTTATTGTAATTTTACTTGCGAAGTAAAATTAAACATGCTGACACCCTGCTTTTTGGAAGTGACTAAACATATCCCTGCAATGAGAAGCAGTGACTGAATTCCTCTTTCTGCTTTGCTTGCTTGTGCAAGTTTTGCTTTAGTTATTAAATTGTCACTATCTCAATTCCTAAGTTTTCTTGCCTTCCATTTTCTCCCTTTACCACAGGAGGCAGGGGTTAGTAAGCACATACTGGGTTGGCATGCAAGGTTTCACTTGTGGGAAGGTTGTAGGGTGGCTTCTGTGAGAAGATGACAAAAGCTTTCCATGTGTCTGACAGAGCCAGTGCCTGCCAGCTCCAAGATGGACCCACCATTGGCCAAGGCTGAGCCCATCAGCCCATCAGTGTTAGGACCTCTGGGACAGTGTATTTAAGAAGGGAGGAAAACATTACTGATCGAGAGTAAATTGCAGCCAGAAAAGCAAAGAGATGTGAAAAAGCAAGGAGATGTGAAAAAGCAAGAATATGTGAAAGAAACAACTATGCAGACACCAAAGTCAGTGCAGAAGGAAGGGAAGGAGGTGCTCCAGGCCTAGAGATTCCCCTTCAGGCTGTGGTGAAGACCATGGTGAGGTAGCTGTACCCCTGCAGCCCATGGAGGCTTACAGTGGAGCAGACATCCACCTACAGCCCGCGGAGGTCCCTTACTGAAGCAGGTGGATGTGCCTGAAGGAGGCTTTGACCCCATGGGAAGCCCATGCTGGAGCAGGCTCGTGGCAGGACCAGTGACCCCATGGATAGAGAAGCCCATACTGCAGCAGGTTTTCTGGCAGGGCCTGTGACCCCGTGGAGGACTCAGACTGGAGCGGACTCTTCCTGAAAGACTGCACCACAAGGAGGGGACCCATGCTAGAGCAGTTCCTGCAGCCCACAGAAAGGCCTTGCATTTTGGAAATTCACGGAGGACTGTCTTCTGTGGGAGAGACCCCACACTGGAACAGGGGAAGATTGTGAGTAGGAAGGAGTGGTAGAGACAAAATGTGAGGACTGCAAACCCCATTCCCTATCCCCCTGCACTGCTGATGGGGAGGAAGTAGAGAATTTGGAAGTGAAGTTGAGCTCAGGAAGAAGTGTGGGGTGAACAGAAGATATTAAAGCATTTGTTTTAATTTCTAATACTCTGGTTTGATTGGTAATAAATTCAGTTAATTTCCTCAAGCTGCATCTGTTTTGCCTGTGACAGTAATTAGTGAGTGATATCTCCCTGCTCTTGGCTCGACTTATGAACCTTTTGTCATAATTTCTCTCCCCTGTCCAACTGAGGAGGGAGTGCTAGAGCTGATTTGGTCAGAATCTTGTGTCCAGCTAGGGTCGATCCACCACACAGCACCTATGTGACTGCTGGCCAGGTCAACCCACCACAGAGGCTTTCATGCTCTTGCTGCTTGTCTACTTGACAGCCCATGCTCTTGCTCTACATTTACTAATCTCTGCTCAGTCATGTTTAAGTAGGTGATATAGATACGTCAGGTAATTAACAGTCTTAAACACTCATATTCTAAACCAGTTGTAAAAATACAGTGCTGTGGATCCTATGGCATAAAGTTAGCACAGGTGGTGATGGACCCTGATGAGATCTCTGCCTAATTTGGTCATGGTGACCAGGCTTGAAAGCCCTTAGACAAGAGATGTTGGAATTAATAGGCTGGTTTCTTAACCATCTTTCTTCTGAATGAATGACAGATTTTTGCTTTTTTTTGTTACTTGGATGTACACTTGTGCCCATCTTTCTTTGTTCCTAGAGTGGTCACTTTGCTCACACATTAAAATAACATAGTTTTAAATTGTGCCTTGCAATAAAAGAATATAATGCTCTTTTCAGATACACAATGAACACAATGTGAACCATAAGTTCAAGGCAAAGTAATAATACTGTCTACATCCTGATTAGTCTAGCTTTGGTTTATAGATATCACAGGCCTCTGCTTTGGATGAAGTGATTTCAGTCACATTTGGGAATTGTAGAATGGCTTGGGTCGGAAGGGACTTTAAAGATGATCTAGTTCTATTTTCCCTGACATGGACAGGGACATCTTCCACTAGACCAGGTTGCTCAAAGCCACATCTAGCCCAGCCTTGAGATTTCCAGGGATAGGATTCCTATGATTTTTCTGGGCAACCTGCTCCAGTGTTTCATCACTCTCATTGTAAAGAATTCTCTGGGCAACATGTTGCAGTGTTTTCACTACTTCTATAGTAAAGAACTTCCTAATAGCTAATCTAAAAGTACACACTCAGTTTAAAGCTGTTGCCCTTACCTCATCAAAAGTCCCTCTTCAGCTCACTTGTAGGCCCCCTCAGTTACTGGAAGACTTTCCCCAAAGCCGTGTCTTCCCCAGGCTTAACAGTTCCAACTCTCTCAGTCTGTGTCCATAGCAGACGTGCTCCAGCCTTCTATCAACTTGGTGCGCCTTCTATGGACTCACTCCAGAAGGTCCATGTTCATCTTATATTATGGACCCCAGAGCTGGACTTAGTACTCTGAGTGGGAGAGTCTTACAGGAGCAGAGCAGAAGGGGAAAATCACCTTCTTTGACCTGCTGTCCACTCTGCTTTTGATGCAGCCCAAGGTGCAGTTGGGTCTCTGGGCTGCAAGTGCACATTGGTTGCTCTTCTTTAGCTTCTAATCAACCAATCAAGTCTTTTTCGTCCCTCTCCATTCTCTGCCGAGCACGTACTTGCCCTTGGCATTGTCCTGATCCAGGTGCAGCACCTTGTACTTGGTCTTGTTGAACTTCACAAGGTTCGTACAGGCCCATCTCTCAGGCCTGTCAAGGTCCCTCTGGATGGCATCCCTTCCCTCAAGTGTGTCAACCTCACCACACTGCTTGGTGTCATCAGCAAGGGTTTCAGCTGAGGGTACACTCAATCCCACTGTCCATGTAACTGGCAAAAATGTTAATCAAAGATGTTAAACAAAGGTGTTATTGAAAGATATCTTAAATATACATGAGTTCCTTCAGTTTTGTGAATAGCCTTCTGGGCAGAGTACGGAGAATCAAGGTGTTCACTTTAACGAGAAAGTCTTCTGTGAGCTCAGATACATTATTAAATACTCAATGATAATTTGTTTTGTGGCTGGACATTGTTCACTGAAGCTCCATGAAACTGATTTTCTTACATTATGCTATTCTCAAAACTACTTTCTTGATTTTCTATCATTTTGGTTGCTGGGTATTTTGTTTGTTGGTTTTTTTCCCCTTTCTTACCTACTGCTTCAAATGACCACAGAATTTCACTAGGATTTCTACAGTGATATTTTGTACTCTTTTTAGAAAACTTGAATTTCATTTTAAGTTCAACATCAATTTTCATTACTCAACAATGTGACTGTTGACACAGCTTTTTTATTTCTGAATGCTGCTATAGATTTTTCAAGTACCATTGAAGTGTTTTCGTCTGTGTGTTTTATGCTTCTCTTTGCTCCTTTTTGCACCTAATTACTGAAATATTAGTTCTGTACATGCTTTCTCATGTGCACTTTGCAAAAAACATTTTTATTATTAATTAACTACTTTTCTAATTTCTTCATATTCACTGTTTTCTGTCTGTGAACAATGCCTAACTTATTGCAGAACCTCATCTCCTGACTATTTGGCTTCATCTGTATGTTTAGAAGGACTTTTTATTCTAAAATAAAAGTATTCTAAAATAAAAACCATGCCTGTGGAGGCATGGTATTTGACAAAAAGAGGTAAAAACTACCCTTTGATTTTCCAGATTAAAAAAAGGAAGAACATGATTTGAGAAGGACAATCGCCAACAGGGAACAACAAATAAGAATTTACCAAAGAAGCAAGGGGTTACCAGACAGAAAGCAATTCACCTGAGAGTGCTGAAAGAATAGTGGTGTAATTGCAAGACCAAAAAGTTTAATATAAAAGTCTTAAAAAATTTCTGGTGATTGAGAGGGTATCTGACAACTGTAACAAAATGATCCAGCATCCATCCTTGGTTTATCTAAGTAGTTAAAGTCCAGTCAATCTCACTTTTTTACTGAAAAAGATCATGGGAGTTAATATTAGATGTGAAGCTATTCAAAAAGAGGAGGACTACAATCACATTTAATCAGCATGCATGCCTGCTGTGATTAAATTCCAGCTTCATTGACAACAATATGTAATATACCTTTATTAATGCTACTGACACTATTCCCCACAGCATTCAGTTTTTGAAGCACAGAGGGTGTTGGCTGGATTGTTAGCTGCACTGAGAATTGTCTGGACCCTTAATCTAAAAGGCAATTAATCAGTGGCTTGAAAGTCATTATCAAACTAAGTGTCTTGGCACTGGGGCTGATATCGTATATGAAATTTATCAACTGCATGGATGATAAGACCGAATGTGCCTTCTGCGCCTTCATCTATATCAGTTCAGGAGCGGTGTCAAGCATGTGAAATGTTAGCACTTCTGTTCAAAGGGATCTGAAACAGCTTGAGGACCAGAGCTAAAATCCAGAAAATGTCTGATGTTGAACAGGGAGAAAAGAAATCTCCAGATTAGACTTGTACTTGAGGGCAGACTGGGAACTGACTGCCTAAGTCCTGTTGAAAAAGACCAGTGGATCACTGTGGGTGCTGAATTCTACAGCAGTCACCACTGTGCTTTCATGGTTAATGAAGCAGAAGACAGACCGACCTACCTAATCTGTGTGGCCAACAGATAGAAGGAAATTATAGTCCTCCTTTACGCAGAAAGGTCTCATATTTTGCCCAGTTTTGTGTACCGTGTATTCCAGAAAGGAATATTTTGTGTATTCCAGAAAGGTCTCATATTTTGCCCAGTTTTGTGTACCGTGTATTCCAGAAAGGAATATTTTGCCCAGTTTTGTGTACCGTGAACATCTAACGAAGGACACTAAAATCAGGAAAGAGTTCAATAGAAGTTACTAAAGTCAAGTGACCTCAAAGGAGGTTTATAATAAGCTGGACTAGTTTAACCTGATGAAGAAGAGAACAACAGATCTCCAAACGATTGTGAGGATGTTATTAAGGTAATGAAACAGAGCTGTTCTAGATAGGATAGATGATAGAGAAGGTATTGTGGCCACAAGTTTTATCTTGGAATGTTCCATCTGGGCATTAATGGGGAAAAAAAGTCCATGAGGACAGTAATGCATCACTGGAAGGAAGTACCCAGAAAGCTGTGTAATCCCAGTCCTTTAAGGCTTTGAAGACAAAGGCCTTTACAATATTAACTTTTAAATTAGTGAAAATTTATATTTATTTTCACTCTACTTCTAAAAATTTGATTTAATGCTGGCTTAAAATGGGCAGTTTTACTTCATCTTAAAAACTTTTGTAAAACCAAGGAAATGTCTCTTGCTGAGTTCCAAGTGTATCACCGTGCATGGTTAACGTGAAAGGAAAAGAATAGTACTATTTATAGGCTGATGTTGTTCATCCAACATATTGAAACTCCTGTTACAAAAAGAAAAAGCCCAGATGGAATTATTTCTCAAGCAGTACATTCTCCTTGAGATTTTAAAGATCTTAAAAATAAGGTCTTCACATTTAGAAAATTTATTATATATTCAAAATACAATATTTGATAATCCAGCTACCTAATTTATCAAAAAAGTCAAATTTTTAAATCAAGCCACCCCGATATTTTTTAATTTAGTCATGATCATCTTCTACAAATTCTACAAAACTCTTCTACAAACTCTTCTACAAACTCTACAAACAAGACTCCAACTGGCCTTCCTAAGGCTGAGAAGTGAGTTTATGAATACATATGCCACATGTTGAAATAACACTAGCACTCCAAAGACAAGAGCTGGGACAAGCACAAAGTTTTTTCACTAAAAGATTTTCTGACTACCTTTTCAGACTCTTCAGTTCAGTAATAAATATGCCATTTAGCAAACTTAAAGCATTAAGGCATTACCCCTTCATTATAGTAAGTAAAAATGCATCTGCTTGTTGCTGCCTGTTTTGTTTCAAGGTTTCTCTTGATACAGTTATCAAGATTGCATATGGATAAGTATTTTTTACTCCCTCCTTTTTATTTTCTGTTTTCAAAGACACATCCAATGCACAGTGTCTATCACATGAAAATAGCAGAATAAAGAAATTGGAAATACTATGTAAAGACATTTGCATTGGCAACAAGATAGGAAAGTATCTTTAAACAGAATATTAGCCTGTTGGTATTGGCCCAATATAACGATGAATCTGCATAGAACTACCATCAGTTTTGTCAATTTTCATTCAGTCCAAGATCAATAAATGGATATATATTTTGCTATGGAAATCAAAATGATAAATAAGACCAGAGTTAGGGTGCCTGTTTGTACTTTATCCTTCTAGTATACAAAAACCGCAATACTGCTACTTCAGGTTGGTTTGTTGTAGGTTTTGGGGTTTTTAAATTTGAAATTTCCAGAATTAATGGTTAATGTACATGATTTCTAAATTCTCATGGAGTATGGGGGTTGTAGCTTAGCAATTTAAATTCACATACTGTAGTCCTACTGTCCTCAGGAGGCCTGGGCCACTTTACATTGTTTCTATAACGAGAATATACTGACATATTTTCATTATTAGATCAAAGGAGTGGGGCATTACACAAAGCAAGTTGCAACTGAAACATCAAAATTGGCTGGAGTATACACATTTATTCTAATCGATTATAATTCTGTTTTTCAGAAATCAATAGATTAAATAAAAAAAAAAACAGCCATGAGACAGAGGACCGGAAATTAATATAGTTTCTAAAATGTGTCTTAAAGTGTGTTTGTTTATACACAGCTGACTGGAGTGAGCGACACAGATTCTAAGATTAAAGTGCCCCTTTGGAAAATGTCTACTCAATACTTAGATCACTTTTCGAACACAACGTTTAACTCACAGTTACTGTATATTGAAAGAAATTATACGTTTAAATTGTTATGTCAAAATATGTAGGATTCATATCTAAGAACTTGCACTTCAAAAAAAAAAAAAAGGAAAAACACCAAAAAGAGAAAGAAAGAACAAAATAAATCCAGACTTACTAAATTATTTGTTTAGTTTTTATTTCTTAAGGCTGTTGAAAAAGTTCTTTTTGGACTGATTGAGTCTGCGGATTTCTTTATTTCGGGTACTGTGATACAAAATCACTTGGGGGCAGATAATTTGGTTAATGCTCATTACTATTGTCGTGGACTGTGACACATCACATGAACTCTTTATTAGTAAGCAGCAAGAAACAAATTTGTGAGATCAGCCAGTGTCAATGGAAGTTAATCAGTTTCAATATATTCACAAGCTAAACTTTCTCTGCTTTTAGAACATAATCTCAAATCACTTATGTGGGATCATATGGAGGAAAGCAAGAACACTTTAAATGGCTTTCTTGATTCTCTTGGTTATAATGGTCTACAGGTTAAATGAGATTATTATATTGATCCCCAGGAAAAATACTTGCATAACCCATAGAAGAGATTCTTTTCTCCTCTTCTAGAGATAAAACGGTAAAACTTGGTGTGAGATGAGAAAACAAAACTGAAAAAAACCCACAGCATTGCAGTTGTCTACTTTTATTGTTTCATGGCTATCAAAGTAATTCTGTAGTGAGTAGTCTTATAAAAATTATAAAATTGATATAATTTTCTTTACCACAGAATGGTACTTTTATTGTTCTAGGTTACAGTTTTTCATCACACTAAGAGAATGCAGCCATCTAAAGGAAACAGTTCAAAATATGCTTTATATTATGTATACGTGTTCGCCAAGGCTTAGTCCTGTGGCCTAAATAGAGGGATGGGTCCAGTAGAAAGAGGTAAAAAACCTCCAAAAGAGCTCTAGAACTGAGAAAATATTGTCAATTTCTTTACTTGAACTAAGTAATGAGCTGGGAGTGCATAAGCAATATTTTTTCATTGACTGGTTAAAGAAAAAAAAAAGAAAAAACTCCTTTCTGAAAATTTATATCACATCAATTTTCAGATATTTTTAATAGATCTAATCAATCTCTTTTCTAATTGAGTACCATTAGCAACACTTCAATACACAGATTTTTGTCTGTAGTGCTCCCACATACAGCAACAAGACTAAATGCTTTCTTATCCTCCTGAGCAGGAGTAGGAAGAGAAAGGGTAGTGCAGGAATGACATGCACATGGTAAGGTCTTCAGTAGTACCCACCTCTATGTAGAGACAAGGTAGTTGCTAATAAATGTAATTTATGTGTGGAAGGCAGAACACAGTTCACATACACTAATTAACTATGCAATGGATTTCTGGGTGCAACTTACCGAGTTTCAAACCCAAACATTAAGTACACATCAATAAATAAATTATGGTTTCAATTTCATTAAATAATTATATATATATCGTGCATATGACTAACTATCCTGAAAAACCTTGAAAGATTTGTAAACCACAAACAAGATGGAATGAACCTCAAGAAGGAAGATATATTCCCTCTAAGGAAAGAACTGGGTGCATTTCAAAAAGGCCTTGATTATACGAAAAGGGACAGAGCATAAATTAAAGACCCCCAGAGGCAACTTCAACTTGCAGCCAAAATCAAGTTTTGCTGCTTTACTTTGTTGGTTAGTTTCTAATGGCACATCGCAATGAAAATCAATTATAACTTGAAAGGTCCCATAACAACATGGCAAAGGCACAGGGGCTACAACAGAATATTAGAGAAACTTACCCTGTGGGTGATCACCAGTTAGTGAGGAAGATAATAACTGCTCAGCTACTCTGAAATAATTTAGTCATAAAAGAATGTTCATTAAAATAACGTTGAAGAGTGTTTTCAATGTGGTGTGCAGGGACTCAGCTGTGTGATTCCTTTTAATATTAATGGGAATTGCATGGCTAAACCCACACACACTGTGATGAAAATCTGCACTTACGGTTTTAACGAAAATCCATAAAAGGAAACAAATTCAGGTAAAAGCTTCATTCTGTTGTGCCCTGTTATTTCTAATAATACAGTATGTAAGATTAGTGCATAACAATTGTAATAAACATGCTGCTGCACCTAAGCTCTTAATGAAAGAAGTTAAGGAGAGAAGGAAAGGCTTACTTCTGCACTTACAATGCACCAAAGCACTGACAAAGTAGAGAGGACAAATGTTGATGGTAATATATAATTCTGCAATCTGAATTGTTCATGTAATAGGCTGCAGCAGAAATGTGTTGGTAGACTATAAAATAATTATTGCATGTTTCAAAGGAGAGGAAGCTGCTCAGGCAAAAATTAGAAACACCATCCCCTAATGAAAATTTACACGTAACTCTTGGAGGCCATATGTCTCAAAAAACATGGGACCCATGAAAAGGCCAGTTTGCTTTTATACTTCTCAGTTATGCTACCCTAGACTGGCATAAAGACTATTTGGGCTGATGTGAAACAGACTTCTCATCACAAAGCTAGAAAACAATTTGGTTAAAGAAAATGCTCTACAGTGACAACAAAGGGCCATATCTGAACTTCATCCAGACCAATAATGCACAGATTGGTAAGCAGGGAGATGATAAAGAGCAGGTCTTGTTAAGACAAATTTTTAATTCATTCCTTCTGGTAACTGGTACTGTCATTCTCATAGTGGATATCAGAGATATTTGTTCTCTACTTTTATTACATCTTGTATCTCGATGTTTTGTTTGGTGAGCAGAGGTCTTGGGGGTTTTTGAGTGAGCGTATGACTGTGTTGAAAATTAAAAATTTCATTAAATGCCAATTATTTATAATAAGAATACTCTGAGACAGTATTTGGGTCCAGTTTCATGTAATGAAGAATACCTTCAGCTGGAGTCATTAAAATTTAAAATGAAAACTTAAACATGAAAATGGTAAAGCAAAAGATTTTCTTTTACAATCACACTTGCAAGAACCTCTCTTACCAGGAGGCAGTAATGTGAAGAGGAAGCTTAGTATATAAAGCTTTTATTATACCTTTTATTTTTGAAAGAATGTTATGAGAGCTTAACATTACTTTTAAACGATCGACACAATAAGTGTTCCATTTTAATTGGCACTTCTGTGATTTATCACTATACCGTGTTGCGAACACCCCATTAGGCCATTTGTAAGTGAGTAGCAGGGTATTATACATCTGATAATACTTGAAGACTTGTATTGAAAGCTCCTATTAAGAAGAGACACCTACTAAAAGAGTTCATGTCCTCATTTGTTCTAACTACTGAATTGTACTGAATTGTATCCTTATCTCCTAAGCAGAAATATAACCCTTGCAATCCTAGCAGTCCCTATTGATATCACACTGCCGTGTTTTCCTGTTCTGCAACTGCATGAACAATATGATTCAATTTCTAGACCAGGAAGCTTAATCCCACTGAAAGTAATTGTCTGGATCATCTCGGCCTGTTACTTCCTGTCTAATCAGAACAGTGATCTCAGTCCTCACCAGTACCATAATGCTTGAGATAACTAAGAAGCCGTACCAAATCTTGTGTTTAGCTCATGGGTGGAGTTTCCTTATACTGAGGTTTGAAAATGTATTAGGCTGCTGCCACTGACCCTGACCTGACTCTCATACTGAAAGAATTTCAGTCTAAAAGCTGTTCAGTCAGACCCTGAGGCAGCAACAACCAAGCATTGCCTCTAGACATTGGTTCAAACCACTAGCCCACTTCTATATTTGCTATCCAGCATTCAAGTGTTAAAGACTGATGATACTCAGGAGCATCTGAATAACTCCATTTTAGAGAGCTGCATTGTTCAAAATCTTTCTAATCTGCATCAAATAGCACTGTTTTAGGATTTGGTGATTCTAATTTTAGAAAAGTAATCTTGACACATTGTGATACGTAAGCTTACCTTAGTACTTTGATCTGGCCCAAGTGATTTCTTTTCAACTCCTACATTGCATATTGCATGTTCTACATTGGCAGCTGTTACTTTATGTACCATCTGTCTTTATCGACACCTAGGTACACAGATGTGCTGTTGCTGTGCAAATGTTAGAGATCAGTTTAACCTTTCTTACTCCTAAAAAAATGTCACAATAACAATAATGCCTTGAAACATGTCCACATCTAATATTTGCTCTAGTTTGTTTCAAGTGGGCTTTTATAGGCTTTTATTGTCCTAAAAGCTGTGTTCTTAGTGAAAAAACCAAACTGCTGATGATGTTAATGCTATCATCTGGGGCATTTAAAGGTTATTTTCTATATTTTTATATTTGAATTAGTGCCAGTAAGCTATTCTGTCAAGAATTTTAATAAAAAAATAAACATCACAAATGAAGTCTTTCCAAAACAAGTTAATATAATAGTGACTTAGAATGGATGCGGACTGCTGTAGTGCTTTCCAAACTTGTTTCTCATCTGTGTGTATAGACTTATGTATACACATATGCAATATCTAGAAAGATGAAATTGAAGGCAGATCTATCATAAATAACTGGTGAAGAATTATGTCAGCGAAATAGGAAAAAACTCTTATATGTTATCTGTATGTGCACACAATTTAGTAATGGCGTACTCATGACACCAGCATATGGATACTATACACAATTGGTTTTCAAAATCAAGTTGCATCAAAGCAAAGCAAGTATGAAACTCCTAAAGCAGACGGTATGGATTAAAATTTATTTAAAACTATTGTAAATAACCAAAGAATGTTTAGAGTTCTGGAAAGTCTGGCTTTCTACTGTGTAAGTGAAGACAATTGAGATGGACACTTATGTAATACAATTCATAATAGATTATAATTATAGATATATATATAAAGAAATTTCCTTGTTAGAACAAATGAGTAATTTTTCACAGAGATTATTTTATTCAGATTTATGACATTGTAAAGGTGTTTTCAGGTATTTGTAACTCTACAGTTCTGAGCTTCAAAAAAGTATGTGTAGGTATAAAGGAAAATACATTTGCATACAGGTATACCAGATGAACTTGCATACACATCTGCTTGTATCCAAATAGTATGTCTGTAGCTTACATATACCCTTTTAGGCATTCAACAGCAACAAAAGTATGATACTTCATCCACTTATAAAAATGGTTGTATTGTTTAATTTCACAGTATTTCAGAGATAGAAGTATAGAGAGCTGCTGGAAAACATGAAATTCCTCAAATACTGTGCCAAAGGACTATCAGGCTATCTCCTTCTCTGTTAGTAAGCTAAAACTATATCAGCTGTGGACACACTGGAGAAAAAACCTATAGCTTAAACCACAGCATATAATTCTGATATTATCCATTGCCAATTTATCTGAATTTGAAGAGTTAAGAGAAAAACCACAAGGACGTTTTTCATCTAAACTCGAACTCAAACACCTGATCTGAGTTTTAATTTAAAGCTACAGTATGGCTCACAACAATGTGTTATTTTTCCAAGCTCCATTCAGTTAAAACCTGATGGAAAAACAAACAAACAAACAAACAAACAACTTGAGGGAGGAAACAAATAAGAGAAAAAAACAAAGTATAGAAAGAAAAAAAAAAATCATCAGGGAATATTCCAATGTTTGAACAAAAATGTTTCAATGATACATTTATTCATTTTTTAATTCAAAAATTTTGTTCATTCTGAACAAACAAGAGAACAACTCCCTCCCCCTCTCAGATAAGCACAAGGAACCAAGAAACCTGCTACTTTCTGTCTTCCTGTAGACATTCTGAACACCAGCATAGCCTAGCAGATTTTACAATGCTCCCATTCTAAACATTATTTTATTTGTTATGATAGAGGCTTACTGAAATCCATCTGAATCCATGGACAAGGCAAATTTCCTCTTCTCAGATTTTCTAGCAAAGACATTGAGAAATTTACCACCAAAATTTTTTTTTTTTTAATTTTTTGTGCACTGAAGTTTATGAAACTTTCTTCTCAGCAACAACATTATAAAGAAAGTTTGTAAATAGTTTCACAGTCAGGTGAGACAGACCACGATCACTGTATTGAAAAGCTTAAACAGGTTTTGTAATTTGCACATTGCGACCTACTTTTTTAATGCATTAAAGAAGGGAATGATAGCAACAAAATTCTTTCTGTTGTATTAAGCAAGAAGCAGCCTTGGGAGGCAGGTAGGTGGGGAAAGGGGAATGGAGATTAAACCCTGAA
The DNA here is from genome assembly GCA_013396775.1 of Cephalopterus ornatus. NCBI lineage: Eukaryota > Metazoa > Chordata > Aves > Passeriformes > Cotingidae > Cephalopterus > Cephalopterus ornatus. The sequence continues at coordinate 28,872 of VZRE01011168.1, read as the reverse complement.
ATTTTAATAGGAGAAAAAGAACTGATAAAGAACTANGAACTAAAGAGGAAAAACTAAGGGGATAGGAAGGACAGAAAAAAAATGATAACTGGGGAAGCAAGAAAAAAAAGCACAGTATGAAATCTCTCTATATCATATATAGTCTGACTTAATTTTTTTTTTAAACAAAGCTTACAATATTTTTCTAACACTGTTGACTTCATTAACCATTCCATTTGAAATGGATAAGAAGGCAGAGAACCAACTTTCCCTCTCTCCCCATCATAAACATGTATAACTACATACAACAATTCTAAAGCCTTTTGCCTCTTTCTTCTTTGCTGTACTTAATAATATTTTGAATCCATTCATATTGAAATCAGTATCTCAAACCAGGATTTTCTTGTTT
>VZRE01011168.1:13535-28451 GCA_013396775.1 Cephalopterus ornatus | reverse complement strand
TTCCCCTCAGGGAAAGCCCAGACTAAACTGGATGTTCCCAGAGAGTTAACCTACCAGTCTAACATCCCCAAAACACCCTATGATATCTTTGGCAACTCTGTCTTGGTAACATTTTCCATCAATTTGTGCAGGGAGCTTTGGTGCTGGAACACAAGAATCAGTTTTCAGCTCTTAAAACTTCTGATGTCTTCTGGTACAGACTGTGTACGTTCAGTAGAGAATATTATTCCTCCTTTTATGCATTTATGACTAAGCTTTTCCATACTATAAGTTTTGCTGTGGTTAACAAATTAAAAACTCGTATGTGCTGACACAAACTGTGCTTCTGAAAAAAGAAATCTATATGCCAGCTACTAGATAAATGTTGTACATTTATATAGTGTTTGAATTTTCAAATATCAACCTCAGTACCATTAGCATATGAATTTCCATGGGGTAAATCAAAACAAAACCTAAAAATGAAAAACTAAAAAAATTAAGCAGTCGGAGTTACCAACAAAAATAATGTTAGAAAGACTCAAGGTATGGCATGCAGGCAGTCTTCAAGACAGACGAGGAATTGGCCTCCTGCAAGATCTTTATCTGCCAAGCAATTCTAGAAAGCAACCCAAAATGGATACATGTTTTACTGAGTACTGCATAGGTACTTCTCACTCAGTTCAGTCAATTCATTTGGGTCTTTGTGTCAACAGAATAGCAAAAGTGCTTTGCAACCCATCAACCCACACATACATGCAAGGATAGTTTAGGTTCATCAAACATAAAAATACCAGCTTGAAGACCAAAAAAGTCATTGTGATTGTGCTAAGACTCTTTTAATTGTGATTTTAGAAGGAAAAATGAAAAGTAAAAAGTACAACTGATATGATTTCAACATGAATGTGAGATCATATTTTGCAAACAGCCAAAACAATACTTAAATCTATAACAAATCCATATAGGTGACTAAATGTCCCTAGACTGTGCTTCTGAGTCTACTCTTTGTGTATACTGTACACAGTTTCTCCTTGAACTGTTATATTAGCTCCAGTTATTTTGTGCTGCAGAAAAACTGAATGAGACTTTCTGGTCCTTAAGGATATACAAGTAGGTTGTGGTACAGGGATGCTTTGGAAAGCAAGGCATACACATTTTGTTGTTGTTTCCATTATTGCTGTGCCGTAGGTATTATTTTTATTAATAAAAAAATGTCTGTAGACTTGAACAATGGAATGGTCTTTTCTGGTTTCTTAAGCAGCATAGAGAAAGTCTTATCTAAAACGTTTGTGTGAGTTTTTCTGACACAGTTGCAAAAATTACCAGAGATTCCCAACTTTCATCCATACACAAAAGGAAATGTGGGAGCAACTGTGGCTTCTGCTTGGCTGGCCTGTACACTTTAGCTGAAGGCAACTGTGATGTGACTTATATCTAATATTACTGACATCTGTTATTTCTGCAGTGACACAAGAAATTATCTTGTATGTGTCTATTACTTTCGTTCTAGAAGGCTTAGATAGATATAGTCCTCTCACTGTTCCAGTTTTGCTCTCCATTTTAATTTTGAATTTCTTGTCTAAAAACTAAGTCAGATTGCAATGCATACACAATCTAACATACACTCTCCTTTTAACAGAATAACATATCCATTAATGTTCAGAAAATCTATGTTGCTAGGTGCAATAATCTCATTTTAGAACTATCATCTGCAGATAAACTGGAGACAAAAAGGAGTATCCTGCATAATATGTTATGATTCAGATAGTAATTTTAACCTAATAATAATGTTCAGCTATCATCCTGACTCTTAAAATGCTCCTCAAAACTTTAGTGACTAATACTAAAAGTGTGTTTGACTAATGCAGTAGTTGGCAAGTACATGCCTGCATCTAAGAGTACGTACTCTAACATTGGCAGCTGTTCAACAATTTGGAATCAGCATTATAAACAGGTGCATATAGCGTAGTTATGGTTACTAAGTCAATTTTTCACTTTTACAAGCTCGCATGCATGTAGGTTGTTTCACTTGTTTCTAAATGAAATAGTCATGTTCTATCCTTCCTGCATGAATTTTTGCATGCATAAATTAATCACTTGAAATTGTCAGTAAGAATGCAAATTTTGTCTTAGGTTTGCTGGAAATCCTACAGAGTACAGACTAGAGAGAAAAATGAATGAACCAAATCCTATAAACTAATGTTAATCGATTTGGAAAGAGATATAGCTATAATAGCTCTATGCAAATAAAATAACTAAATTTTATAAAGTATAAAGACAAGGAATGGTTTTATGGCTATGCAGTGAGAATGAAAATCTAGTAATTTGTGTCTTGCTTCTCTTTTTGCCTTAAAGGCAAAAATACCGTACCTAGCAGTATAGTGGTGGTGGTTGCCTCACACAGAGTTATAGAATCATCAAGGCTGGAACACATCTTCCTTCAATATCACCCAATCCAACTGTCCACCCAGCACTACCACTGTAACCCCTAAACCACTAAGCCTTATCACCAAGTGCCAGATCCAGATGCCTCTTGATCACCTCTCTGGGTAACCTATTCAAATGCCAGACCATTCAGACAGTGAAAAGAACTTTTCTTATATCTAAACTGAATCTCCTCTGCCTCAGCTTAAGTCCATTTCCTCTTGTCCTTTCATTGTAGGCATGGTAGAAGAGACTGGCCTCCACCTTACTACAACCTCCTTTCAGGGAGTTGTAGAGTGGTGACGTCTCCCCTGAGCCTCTCCTTCTTGAGATTAAACCAACCCATCTTCAGCGGTCCTTCGTAAGACATGTTTTCTAGACCCTTCACAAGCTTTGTTGTCCTTCTCAAGTTTTAGTTGAGTTATGGCCCTGTTAATCTTCTCCCTTCATATTCTTGCAATGTCCTTATAGTTCTCCCAAGTTATCTGACTCTTCTTTCAGAGATGATAGATTCTCTTTAGCTCCCTAAGTTCTAGTCTAAGTTCTCTGTTTAACCGGGACAGCCTTTTTCCCTGATGACCTGCCTTTCTATAGGGGACAGCCTGCTCCTGTGTATTTAATAATTCCTTTTTAAAATATATCCAATCTGACTGGACTCCTTTGCCCTTCAAGACAGACTCCTAAGGGACTTTGTCAGTCAATCTCCTAAACAGGCCAAAGTCTGCCTGTTTGAAGTCCAAGGTGGAAATTCTGCTGCTGTCCCTTCTTACTTCACCCAGTATTGAAAACTCTAACATTTCATGGTCACTGATCTCAAGATGACCACCAACCACCACACTGCCTACTAGTCCTTCCCTGTTCACAGAAAGAGCAAGTCTAACAGGGCATCTCTTCACCTAGAACATTATTTTCCTGGCCCTCAGTTTCCAGAGCCCTTATATGTATTCTATATAGGGGGACAAGAGGAGGGGAGGGAGGTTGGGAGTGAATTCGCTGGCCACCCCAAGCAGGGACCTGTCTCCATTCTTACCCATCTCCTAAGTTCCCTCCTGCCTGTTGCGGAGAGGGGAAAAGATCCTCTACTTCCTAAGGTGCATTTGGCTGGTACATTTACCTCTGGGCAAATAGATAACAGCTCCACCAGACAATCTCTTTCTTAGATGCCCGAATGCTTCCTAATCTTTCCACCTCCTCTTTGGGTTGTAACACCAAACACTGACCTGCTCACACCTCACTCAGGTGCTGTTACCCTCAGGTGCTGGCGCCAGACTCTGGTACTCCCTCCAGCCCAGTACCTGGACCCCTGAACGTTTCTGCAGCAGCTCTGTTTTCATTGCCACATCCTTTCTGACATGTGCAGAAGGTTTAGCACCCTACTGAGTAGAAACCATTCCTGAACTCTCCTCTTGAGCTGATGGGAGGGATACTGCACCTTCCTTCTCACCCTCCCTAAATGATGCACCCACTCTGCAGTGCTGCCTAGAGGCACTCCCACAGTGCTCCCAGCTCTCCCCCCTCCTCACCTGATTGGCTGCAGTGAACTTCCAGGTCCTGATGGGGCTCTGGGCTACTGCTTCGGTGTCCCTGAGCTCAGGAATCCTCCCTGTAGAGCGCAATATAAAACTCACCCCTGGACTTACCTCACTTGCTGCTGCTGCCACTCTATACATTGTAGGAAAGAAAAAAATCGAGGTACTTCTTCACTAAAATCTCCCGACTATTTTTGAAAATGTTACTAGAGCTATGGAAACAGAATCAGCAGATTTTGTGTTGTAAAATGGTAAACCCAGGAAGTCTTCTATATGTGGAACAGTTTTGCGTTAAATATGCAAATTTCACTACAGTAATTGACATATTTTGGAAATGTCACAAAAGAAATTTTCTAGAATATGGATAAAATTAATGAGAACACTTATTCTAGAATCTATACAGAAAACATAGTAATGGAAAACATACAGACCTTTCAGTATATTTATTTATCTATCTTATTTACCTTATTTATCTTTTGTTCTGGTGAACTATGCTTAATATAATTTCACAGTATTGTGAAAAGCATTTAAATGTAAAGGTTTATTCCTTCCTCCTTAAAGATAATTGAATATCTTTCTCTCTCTTTTTTTTTTTTTTTTTTTTAATGTGAGGGCATAAGCAATTAAGATATTGTCTAAGGATACAGGAAATCTGATCAACAGATCAAAAAGACCATCTGTGGAGATTGGATTTAATGCCAGGGGCTAATTCTCCTCTCTACAATGCTTATGCAAATCAGCTTAATACAGGAGGCTGAATGACTTTACTCTGAAAGGTGGCTTTTTTTATTTGTAAATATGTATTTTCAGAAAGTACATGTTGAATATTATTCAAGGCTGTGATTCAGAATATTACCATATATAACTAAATCATCTTACAGGTAGACAATGAGTCAGGCTTACAGCACAAGGGAAAGCTATGTCAGATGTACTACGAAAGTAAATTTTTTTACTGAAAGATATTGTAATTTTATCAGTAAGTAACATTTGTGATAAGAGCATTTTTCTTGAATTTTGAGGGTTTTTTTCAGTTCTTTAGTGGTCTTTTTTCAGCTTGAGTCTGAGTGGTGCAGATCTTGAATGGAGGTGCCTCCTTGAAGCAGATACAGTCATTTTAAGTTTCATATAACTATGTTGTTCTATGGAGTCACTAACAATATTTCAACCTGATAAACTAAAGCTTCTTTCTTGAACCATTATAATGTATTCAAATTTAAAAAACTCACATGACTTGTTGACCGGATATTATATTATGCATTAAATTTATGAATGGAATGAAAATATTTTCTCTACATGACCATATTACTTCAGTAGTATTTCAGATGTATTTCTGATTAACAAACTAGTTTTCTTCAACATTCCTAATGAAGGAATAGCTCTCCTAAGAAATATACAATTTTTAGCTTATAGATTGTTTTTACCTCTCTGTTATTCACATCAAGTCTGTAACTAAGTACCTGCAAAGCTACAAAGTGAGGACACCTATATATAGACATATGATCAATTAAAAATAGGGTGTTTGTTATCTGTTGAGCACCAATAAACTTTTTAACTTATGCCTTTACCATTAGAGTTAGTATAGCCTCCAACAGAAGCAGATCTTTTAGATCTTGAACTGAAGGCTAAATGTCATAGGATGTAAAAAAAGAGAGGTAATTCTGAAATAATCTATAGGGCTATGATTGTCTTGAATCACCTGCCTGTATTTTGATACTCTGTCATAATTTATTCTTACAAGTTTAGTCAGATGTTGTTACCCAGTAAATGACAGATGCTTTGAAATTCTCACGCATTTCACTTACAAAAGCTAGAAATATGACTAGCCATAGTTTCAGAAGGAGCTCAGTTGTATTACACTGAAGTTACCCAAATTTGCAAAGATTAGCAAAATTAGAGATTGAAACATAATTTCTTTCAGGACATGATAAATTTGTTTCATAGCTAAGAGGACAAAGGAAGTTTTGTAGTTTAAAAGTCTGTGGAGTTCTACTGCTTGCTGCATCTTTTGTATCAACAATGGAATTATATGAACATTTAGCTTTTAGTCATATTATTTGTTTACTTTGTGTTCTGTTTAGCAAAGAAGATTAATAGAGTCTTTTAACTATGAACAATGAACAAATAGGTGCTTATTTACAAAGTGGTTCTTGCTCCTTGAGCAAATAATGCATCAGGAAGAACAGACTGCTCAAAAGAAGGTCATGGGAATTCAGAGAAAATAGCTGACTGGACTTATATCTTGTCAGCTTGGAGTGCTGACTTTGCCTCACTCCCCTTCTCTCACTCCCTTTTTCTGGAAATGATTCTTATGGTCTGGAAGAGAAACATTAAATCTTGGAGTAATAATCTTCATGGGTGTCAAATCTTAACATCAGTGACAGAAATTCTTGCTAGGAGGGGAAAAACACAGGGCAGTATTTTGAACTAAATTTTCATACAGAAAGAAATAATAGAAAATCTGATTTTTTAGTAGTTTTGATGGAATAGACAGACATTGAAAGGGTTTCACTGAAATGCATACTGAAATTCAGTGTTTCCAGTAGGACTACTTGTTACAGTCACCATAACTTTATTGGAAGGAAGGAACAATGCATTAGCTTTGGCAGTGGCTTCTTCAGATGCTATACTATTACAGAAAGTGAGTAATAGTTTGTACTCCAAAGACTTTACAAGCAAAATACGGGACACAAGAAATGGTAGCAAGAGAGAGGGAGACAGAAGAATCTATTACATGGGCAATAACAGAGCCAAGTACCTACTGTAGGTTTTCTACTCTGCTATACACTGAGTTTGTTTCTTTCTTTTCTTTCTTTTCTTTTTAAGAACTTAAAAACAGAAAAAGAAATTGTTATACTCATTTGCTACAGTACAGAGATATCATAATAAGCAATTTTCTTCTACTCTTATTCAGAAATTATTATCAAAATATCTGAAAAACCTATGTGTCAAACGCTACGTGATTTTACACTGTATGTCCTCTGTGTGTGTGTGTGTGTGTTGCATTGCTGAGGAGACTGCTTATTTTTATATCTGTTAACTTGAAGTCAAGCGACATGCTGACTTTCAGTTTGATTTGGTTATTTCAGAAGAAAATGTGCAGTATCTTTAATTCAGAGTAAAGAGAGATATCATCAACTGATTTTTTTCTCTTATTTAATTCACTGCATCATACATCTTAGTTGCTGTTATGAAGATAGGCTGATGGAATTGGGCCTGCTCAACCTCCAGAAGAGTTCACTTAGAGGGTTATCAATCACTGATAAGGTTATCAATGTACATAAGTTTAAGGGAGGACGTAAAGAGAATGGAGCCAAATCTTCTTGGTGATGCCAAGCAATAGGACAAGATGCACAGGAAGTTCTACCTGAAAATCAGGAAGAACTTCTTTACTCTATGGGTGACCACACAGTGGAACAGGTTGCCCAGAGGAGTTGTGGAGTCTCCCTCACTGGAGATATTCAAGAACTGTCTGAATGCAATTCCGTGCTATGTGCTCTGGGATGACCCTGCTTGAGCAGGGAGGTTGGACAGATGACTCACTGCGGTGCCTTCCACCCTTACCCATTCTGCTGTTCTGTGATTCTGTTTTTAATATATTTCCACCCGAACACCTACCCTCCCCCACCCCAGTTTCTCCTACATTGCAGTATCTCTGTCTTAAAACCATATGGGAAAATTCTGCCAGATTGAACTTTAAGTCTGTGAAATCCTGATGATTGCAAGGCAGATAATTTTATGATAAGTCATACAGGTTAAGCCATTATACTTCAGCACAGTATGTGTCATGAAAATTCATTTTAACAGTAGCTGTTATTGAAAGCAGTCATTTGTTTTTCTATCCTTTAGCCTTCATCTAGTCTATAAGCAGACACTGAGATATAGAGTTCCTCCCTAGGAAAAAAACATGGTCTGACCCAATTTACCACTTTACTCAAGTTACTGAGAATTCTATTTATGTCATTTTAAACTTCACCTTTACATCCAGGATACCAGGGTTAAACTAAAAGAAAAAACTACAAATGTTTTTTTCTTGGTTATGTTCAGTTTCTTCTAGTTATTAAAATTCAGTCTTCTTCTGTTCATTAAAATTACATCTATAACGCATGCCCTTGTTATTCAGATCTTCTAATATTATTCACAACACCCACCCAATTACCCATACTTAGCAAATCTAAACGAAATCAATATCTATCAAATGGAATCATGCTCTTCTTGCACTTTATTTCTTAGTCTTAATCAAATTACTTTTATTCCTCCTGTAAGAGCAACATTATTATGCACTTTCAGTACCTTTATTAACAATAGTTCTGAACCTACAGAAATTTCTTCCTACATGTGCATTCTAAAAACGTTCTTAGTGAATTCACATTAGTCAAGTGTCACCTAAACCCACTTGTTCATACTAAAGCAGATAGTTGATGTTCCGTGGAAGTAAGCTGGTGAACCTCTATCTGTATACCCAGTCTATCCTATTTCTATCCGCTTTGCAAAGAGATTTTTTTTAAGTGACTGAGCATTCCTACTGTGCTTGAAAGAATCATTAGGGAAAAGATCTTTTTATGCTCTCAGCTGTGCAATTATGCCAGCTGATTTCAAAAGAAAGAGGGTAAAGGAATCAGTGCCCTAATCCTGCATAACACAGCAGGATATCTGCCAGTTTGTGCTGTGTTTTATGCTCAGCAGCATGCCTCCTAGTCTAGCCAACCTGCATCAGCAAGATGGCTTTATTGCCAAAGAAGTGTCTGGAACCACTTGCTTTGCTTTCCCTCACCACGTCATCCAAGTGGACACATCTGTTAAGAGCAGGATTTTCCCCAATAAGTCTTATAATTAGTCTTATGCTTCATTTATCTGCCTAAAATGTCCATTTACCAATGTGACCTTTTTGAATGACTGTCTGACACAGAAATACCCTGAAATATTATTTTCCTCTATCTCTTATTGTTACCAGACTCTCCTAACTGACATTTCACCTTGTCCAAAGCAAAAAGTGGGAGCAGACTTTTTCAAAGGAGGTGATAGTTATATGGAAGCAACTGATCACTAATGTACTCTCAAAGGATCTTGTTGGGGAAAGGAAGCAAAAATGTTTGCATAAATGTGAAAAGAGAAGGGAAACACATATATTCACTTCTGATACATTTGCATTGACATGCAGCAATCATTTAACTTATCTGTTTTACTCTTCTGATGAGATAAATTTTCTTATTTCTGACTGCAACGCAATACATAAAGGTGAGTACTTTGCTCATACAAAGCTAATTTTTACTGGCTTTGTTTTGTTTTGTGGAGTTTTCTTGTTTGTTTTGTTGTTGTTGTTTTGTTGGAGTTTTTTTGCAAATGTCATATTCAAAATTTGTAGAATGATAAAGATGGTGGAATAGACTTGACTTTTAAGTTTCTTAATTCAGAAAAGCAGTTAACGATATGTTTACTTTTTACTCTCAGAGCAGAAAAAAATCATAGAAACAGTAAGAATTAAGTTTTCCAAGGCAAAGAACATTCTATTAGTGCTTTCATACACGTATAACTGACAAACCATCTGGGCTCAGGAGACTGAGGTTATGCTCTCTGATGGCTTTGTTTTAGGATGTACTAATCTATTCATTATTGAACAGCCATCTCAAGAAACTGGTTCTGTCTGTTTTTACCTGCAAGAATATTACTGGTTTTGGCTTTAGGATCACAAAAAAGTTCAGGCTGACAGGGAGGTCTCCTCAGGAGGTCTGCTGTCTCAGATCATGCCCAAAACAGGCTCAGCCATAAGGTCAGACCAGGCTGCCCAGGGCTTTGAACAGCTGGAGTGTGAAACCCCCCAGTGTCAGAGGCAGACCAACCCTCCTTGACCTTGGTTCCATGGATAGGCTACCTCTGTGGGGAAAAGATTTCTCCTTATCTCCAGTCTGAACTTCTTTTGTTTCAGCTTGGGATGCTGCCTCTCACCTCTCACCCTCCCTTCATGTGTACCTGAAGAGACCAGGTGTGCCTGCTCCATGCTCAACCACCAGCTGCTGTTGGATGCTCTGAATTAGTCCCTTGTCAGACTTGGCCAGCACCAGCCACACAGCTACACCCAGCAGGCCAGGGGGTCCAGCCCCACCTTTTCAATGGCCTCTACAAAGCATGATCATAATTGTTGCCATTCTTCTTCTATTGAAGGCTTCAAATTGGAGTTTCGTGGTTTATCCTCTGGTGAGGGATGTCAATGACAACAAGACGGGTTTCTATAAGCAAAAGGAGAGATTAGGGAAAATGTAAACATTCTGATGACTAAGGTGAGGAACCCATTTACACAGGGCATGGAAGGAGCTTAGCTTCAGAATGCCTTCTTTGCTTCATTCCTCAGTCTAGCAAGACTGGCCTTCAGGAATCATAGGCTTACGTACATTCTTCATGCTTACATACATTTACTTTCAAATTACTGTGTATAAGACCTTATAAAACTGAAAAGCGCCAGTTCTCTGAATGCTTGATGCTGTTGAAAACATTTCAAGTACTGTAAAGTGACAACACTTGTGTAAATTTCACTATGTCTCTCTACCTTGCACATACAACATGATAAAACAAACATCTAAAATACTGTTTTCTCCTGAAGATATCTAGCTGAGATTTGCATGAGAAAACACTTTTGAACCCTTTTCTTTCCAGATGAAAATATTAGCTAGCAGAGCAGAAGGTTATGAAGGGAAGGCTCTTTTTATAATTCTGTGTTTATCTCTAAGTATTCAGAGCAGTTCTATGGATGCAACAGGAGGGAGTGCACATAGAAATGGTCTTTCTATGGCAGTTCTAGGCCTGTCAAGGTCACCTGCCCAAAATCCTTGGTTATGTGACTTTCCACTAGAAGAAAGGTTTACTTTCCATTAATAGAAAAGGTTTACCTTTTCCTAAACAAGAAAAAGATGCCTTCTGAAATATTCAGATGCCTCTGTAGGTGTGTAGGAGGGAGAGGTACATCCATAAGAGAAGTTTCCCTAGGGCGTCTCAAGTGAAGCAGAAGAACAATATTACAGTTTATAACAAATAATAATGTTTCTTCCTGTTTGTATGGAAGGAAGTTACATGTAAAAATAAGGAGCTCATTAACATATAGCATCTTAACTGTACAGGGCTTCAAAATCATAGAAGAGATATACCATTTATTTACTGCTGAAACTGGTTGAAAAATAAAGAAAAAATGTAATCAAACTACTACAGCTACTGAGAAATACTTGACATAACTGTAGAAGCTAAACTTTTCTACCCTCATGCAAAAAAAAGAAATACTTTATCATAAAAATAATTGTTGTACATGCTTTTGTAATATATAAGTTTCATTGCTCATCAATTACATTATTAACTTCTTTACTTTTAATGTCAATAAACTTTTAGTTTTGTATCTGTTCTGGTAGAGGAAGGAATTAAAAATCTCAACAACAAAGAAGATATGATCTGATAATTTTATTGTTAGTATAGACTAGAAATGTGTGTCACTCTAAGTTGTATTTTATTAAAGGAATTGTAAAATTATTCCTCTAACTAGAATCCTGAAAATTTACTTGAACGCATAAGTAAGTAGCCTTATTTTTACTTTCACTAGGGCCATTGGGAGCTCTTTTGAATATCAAGCATTTGGATTTTTTTAATCTCCTACATATTGAATTAGAACTGAATTTTACACAGATATTTATGTATCTTCCTATACACACAAACACACACACACACACACACACACACATATATATATACTCTAGTTCATTGCTTTTCTCCTGTATTGGAGCAATGATGAAAGATTTAGCAGACGCAAGAGTAAATGACCGTTAGACATAAATTCTGATTGATATTGCAGTTTTCACAAGTGGCATTTGCTCATACTTTTGAGTTTGTACTTGCTAAAATATATCACCTTCAAAAAACCTCAAACCCTTCCTTTTTTTATCTGAGATATTTGCTGTAGCATACTAAGTATTGAAACTCATTAGATGAATGTGGCAATTGTTTTTGGAGTTATGCTCCTTTTTTTTGTTGGTTTCCCCTCCTCTCCCTCCACCCCATAACAGTTGGTCTGCAAGTGTACTGGAATATGAGATCTAAATGAAAAGTAAAACATATATTTGTTTGAATTAACTGGAGTCTGTTTCCCTCCCGCTCTCTCTCTGGGCTAGTTAAAATGCAAATACACAAATAGCAAGCACTTTCACCCACACGCGCAGATAAACAATAATGCCACTTGCATTGTTAAGTTTTGTGGCTTTTACAAGATTGCCAATTATTAGCCCTTATTTTCCTACAAATAAAACTAAAGAATCTGTTCTATTTGTTGATGTTACTTTAATTATTTTTGTTTGTAGTAATAATCCTACTCATGCCTTAACTGTTAGATTTCCACTGTTCTCCCAAGGTAGTTTCAATAAATGGACATCTGTTAGGGAGTACTCAAAAAATAAAGTATTTCTGCAACAATGAGTCTACAGTGTAATAACTAGTAACTACTCATAGGACAATAGGTCTTTTAGGCAAAGAAAGAGAGACAAGGTTATTTAAAGTGTTAGGCTCTGAAGACAAATGGACATGATTCTGAGCTTGCTTACACTGAAGTTGATGGGACTGTTAGACATGCTGTTTTTATCTATCTTGTACATCTTCAGCCTACAAAAGCTAGTTTGTTCAGATCACTAAGCCGCAGAGGACTTAAAAGTCTCTTACTAAATGGGGGTGTGGCCCACTGGCCTTTACTCAGTAAAGCCTGTATAGCCAGTGCTTGTTCAAACCCCCATTTTTCACAAAGACAATGAACTCCAGTATGCAAATGCCAAGTCAAGTGCCAAAGAAATTTCCCTACTACTTTGTAGCAGTTTCAATAGTTAATTTATATTTCTCTGAAGGCTCCAAGACAGATTCAGATTGTGAATGCTTAAGTGTCTTGTAAATGGATGCTGTGTTTTATTTGCTTTCAAGAAGATGTGTCCATATGGGCTCCTCTGTTATTTTGCAATAAGCAGGTACCAAATCACCACCTTAACCTGTGGCAAACAGAAAAGGTCACTATTTTCCTGAGCAAAGAATCAACAGGTTCTGAGCAATTCTGGAAGGATGCAACCTAGCTTTAAGCTGAAAACTTTTACCATGAAAACAGTGATGAAAGAGATCAAAATAAGGAGTTGTTATGGCAACTGGCATGCTGAGGATAAGTATATTGATAAGGAATTACAAACAGATCCAGAAAAAATGGAGGAATAACTTGGATTGCTAATTAGGAATTCAGTCATGCAGTTACACATCTTGAAGGGTGTGAAATATTTCCCTGGTGAACATCAACTATTTGGCTGGTGAGCACTGACAAAGGTGTTAGTGCCTGTTTCCTGCCCACAAGACACAGACAGAATATCATATTGTATTCTGAGTTGCACCGAGTCAGGCACTTGTCTCTGACATACAAAAAGCAAAGCTCTTTGCTTTCCTTTCCTGTTTCTTCATGAGACATGGGGAACTGCTGGGCAACAAACCTAAAGGTCATCCTTTCACATCCAGGGCCCTGAGGAGCATGAATAGAACAGGCTCTGTCACCCAAGAATCTATTACTGATTTCTCTTTCTACCACATATTCCTACAAGACATTATTTCCTTTTTTTATTAGTACCTGTGTTCCACGAGTTTGTCAAGGCTTTCCATAGCATTTCTTTTACAGATGACATTAAAATACATAGTCTGTGTTTTAAAAAGCAGTTTACTAAAGTTGCAGAGCTAATAACTGAAGAGTTAAGAAGCACCAAAATTAATGTTGTGTTACCACATCTGCCCTCTCTGCAGTGCAAATCTGTTTTTCTTCACTGGACAACCACTGTTGGAGTGATGTAGCTGTGAAATCAGATTACATTGTGAGGTACAACAAAATTTTATAGACGTACTCCTGTTTCAAGCATAGCAACATACATCTGCTTATCTACCTGTTGTTCTACGGTAATGTTGCACAGGAGTGCTGCTGCTCATGCAGGTACTTAATAAAAAGCAAACAAAGGCATAAATACTTAAAGCCTAAAAATTTGAAAGAAAAATAATAGAAACTTGGTATTGCAAGAACTTCAGTTTTTAATCTGAATTGTTGAGCAAGGCTTGCATGTGGATTGTCTATAGACTTAGTCTTCTCTTTTCTGATTAGTCTGTAAGACTGCATTCTAACAATGAAGATTACTCTTGATCCTGGAGTCACAGAAGACAACAAGAATTGTAGACAGTTCTTAATGTTTATGTCTTCCACTTCTTTTAGTCATAACAAACAAGTCATAAAAAATGTAATATCACTACCATACTAAATTTCAGCAGAGAAATCTTATTTTGCAACTTTCCACTAGAAGGTGTTCCTTCAGCTATAAATATTTCCTCATCTTCAGTACTGTATTAATTAATGGCTTTTTTAGGATTCCTTAGTCTCATCAGACTTCTTTTTCATAGAATCATAGAAACATAGAATATCCTGAGTTGGAAAGGACCCAGAAGGATCATCTAGTACAATTCCTGGTCCTGCGCAGGACAGCCCCAAGAATCATGCTATGTGCTTGACAGCATTGTCCAAATGCTCCTTGGACTCTGTCAGGCTTTGTACCATGACCAGTTCCCTGAGGAGCCTGTTCCAGTGCCCAGCCACCCAAAGGTGAAGAACCTTTTCCTAGTACCAAAACTAAACTTTCTCTGACAGAGCTTCATGCTGTTCCCTCAGGTTCTGTAACTGTTCACCACGGAGAAGAGATCAGTGCCTTCCCCTCATCTTCCCCTCATGAGGAAGCTGTAGACTGCAACGAGGTCTCCCCCCATGTCGCCTCTTTTCCAGGTTGAATAAGACAAGTGACCTCAGCTGCTACTCCTGCGGCTTCCCTCAAGGCCTTTCACCGTCTTTATTGCCCTTCTTTGGACACTCTTTAATAACTTAATATCGTTCTTATATTGTGGTGCCCCAAACTGCACACAATATTCAAGGGGAGGCCGCCCCAGTGCAGAGCAGAATGGGACA
>VZRE01011168.1:0-13286 GCA_013396775.1 Cephalopterus ornatus | reverse complement strand
AGGTTCATGCAGTTGGTGATTACCCAGTCCTCTGATTTGTTGAGGATGCTGTGAAGGGCCTCTCTTCCTCTCTTCCTTCAGGGGAGTCAACAGCTCCTTCCATTTTAGTGTCATCACCAAACTTACTTAGAGTATATTGGAGTCCTGCATCCAAGTTGTTTATGAAGATGTGGAGGAGCACTATTTTATTTTATTTAATTTGCATGAGTCTGTTTATTTTCAACTTAACCTGATTTTCACAGACAGCTGATCTGGTTTTTTTGTTCCTTTTGACAGTGAATATTCAGTATCACATATAAGAAGATATTAGCTTTGTCTTGTTGTGTTCCCAAATAACAGAAAGCAACTTGATGGGAAAAACTTTCTAGGACTTATTAGTTGAAAAGCTGACTTGATCTCTAATGTAGAGTATGCTCCTGTCTGTCAGTCTTTCTTTTATAGTTAAGAGTTTTTGTTGGTAAAGCTGTTGCCAGCTACCAGCTTCTTTCATACTGTACCCAGAAATTCTCTTGTTACCTCAGTACTTCTCATCCATCATAAAGCTTGCACCTCAAGTCTTGTGTTAACTTTTGGACTTCTCACTACGAAAAAAAGGCATTGAGGTGCTGGATTGTGTCCAAAGAAAAGCAACAAAGCTAGTGAACATTCTAGAGAACAAATCTTATAAGAAGGAGCTGAGGGAGCTGGGGGTGTTTCACCTGGAGAAAAGGAGGCTCAGAGGAGACCGTGTCACTTTCTACAACTACCTGAAAGGAGGTTGTAGTGAGGTGAGGGTTGGCCTCTTCTCCCAAGTAGCAATCTATAGAANATAGAACAAGAGGAAATGGCCTCGAATTGTGTCAAGGGAGGTTTAGATTAGGTGTTAGAAAAAATTTCTTCAAGGAAAGGGTCACCAAGCATTGGAACAAACTGCACAGGGAAGTGGTGGAGTCACCATCCCTGAAGGTATTTGTAAGACATGTAGATGTGACTTTTAGGGACATGATTTAACGGTAGACTTGGCAGTGCTAGGTTAACAATTCTAGTTGGACTCAATGATCTTAAGAATCTCTGGGCAACCTGTTCCTGTACCTAACCACCCCCATTGTGAGTAATTTCTTCCACATAATCTAAACCTATGCTCTTTCAATTTAAAGACTTTATGCCTTATCCAAGCACTACATGCTCTTGTAAAAAGTCCCTCTCCAGATTTCCTGGATGCTCCATTTAAGCACAGGAAGGCTGCTACAAGGTATCCCTGGAGACTTTTCTTCTCCAGGCTGAACAACCAGAAATCTCTTAGCTTTAGAAGAGGTGCTCCAGCCTTCTTCTTACCTATGTGGTCCTTCCCTGGGCACATTCCAGCATGTCCACGTCCTTCTTATGTTGGGGGTCACAGAACTGAATGACATACTCCAAGTAGGGCCTCAGAAGAGCAGAGCAGAGTTGGTCGTGTGTTCGTTTGTCACAGCACTTTATGCAAATAGCTTTGTCTGCTATCTTTGTCATGAACAGACCAAATCTATAGTCTTTCACAGAAGCATGAAGCATTGTATATGGATTGATGTGAGAAAAACAGAGGTATTGTGCAATTCAGCAGGCATAATGTCAGTTTGCTGAGGAACTTAACTTTACAAGAGCCTAGCTCTGTGAATACTGTCAAGCACCATGTCAACCACTTGTAGCAGTTTCATTAGCTCCAGTCAAACAGAGAGTCTGAAATCACTAGCTCTTTGTGGCTAAATACCTAGATACAAAGCTTCTCAAAGAGAAAATACAGGACGTGATTTCTTTGTAAATATGACACTTATCATCTAAGGTGTAAGAGAAATACAACCCACTGCTTTTCCAGTACTCTAATTGAGCTGAACCAGTGTATACAGAGCCAGTTACTTGCAGCGACATTGTGTAGGAGAGATGGTTTTTTTCTACTCTGGTCTAGGTTTCCTCAGCTCTATTTGTCTGCTGCACAAAATCCTTAGATTTTGCTAGCAGTTATCAACATATTTTAGGAAAATTGCTGTAAAAAATTCAAGTCTAGCTCTAATTTCAAATACATGGGCATTCATGACCTTACCAATACCTAGTGATCCCAAAATTATGTAGGGAACTAGACCTACTGAGGACTTTGTGAAGATGATCAACCATAGGCATGCCTCAACCAACCCCTCCATTAGCAATAAAAATAAACAAATAGATCATTGTCAAAACTAATGAGGAAATAAATCACTTTTTTTGTCAGTTTCTATAAAAGCAAGACAGTCTGTGGTCTTTCTTCCCCCACTCGCTCTGTTGTTTTCCAGGAAAAAAAAGGAAACATATGGTGATCATTGGAGAAAACAAATGTGTAGAGAAGAATTTTGATACAATCTCAGGTGCAATTTAATTATCATGCAGAAGCTATGTTCTTTGGTGAAAATGTATGCTCTTCATTTTTAGGAGAACCAGGCTTGTATATTATGCCTTTAAAATCATTTCTATTTTCATAGGTTTTATTCTGGTCTTGATAACAAGATTTCTCTGTCTCTTTTAACTACATGTATAAAGCATGACCTCTATTTTTTGGAACATTTCAGAAATTTGCAGGATACTTGGAACATGGTACTTTTTAGCTAACGTTTTGTAACTGAAAGTACAGTTTTGTGGTTTTGATGGAGGAAATTCAGTTTCTGAGCAATATATTTATTAGCCAAAGTTGACACTAGGCAGTACACTTGGTTCATGGCAACTTGACTAGGAACAGTGTTAGGTCTTGACTCCATAGTAAACCCATCAATAAGTTCCTACAGATGTACACAAGAGAGGAGGGTTGAGGGTGTCTGTGTGTGCATTTATATTTATGCATATTCGTTTTGCTTTATGGACAGAAAGTAAAACATTTTCAGCTTCTCAATCCACTTTATTGCATTGTCTAAGAGTATCTCAGTATTAGGCAGACATCATAGTGAATAAATGAAAAACTTCATAAGAAGGATTTGAAGTCAGCCAGAATTGGGAAGGATATATTAGTAAGATTAAATGATGTATAACATGATCGTGTAGTTTAAATACCGTACATAAAAAAGGTTGTTTTCCAGCTGCTTTCAGATTCTTTACCCATAACCCTGGCAAAAATCAGCAAGCCTGGGTCACCCAGCTAATGAGCAGCACATTTGCTTGGTGCCAGCAAGTCTGTTAACACTGGGTAGGCTTCCTTTTTCCATGATGGGAAAATGAACTATTGCTAGCTTACTTGTGGGTAGAAAAGCAGACTTATTACCTTTGTTATCTGAGCAAGTTCTTGACTTGTTCTTTCCTTCCTGTCTCCTTGAAGGAAGTATTTTTACTGCAGCAATCTCTTCTCTGCACTGTTGCAAAATATACACTGTTTGAAATATTTGCTATTATTTAATTTAAGACACTAAATATTATCTGAGATATTTGTTATACTTTAATCTTGACAAATTTTTGGCCTATGGCACTAAATAAAACATAAAATCAATAAAGATTAATGACCTCTAGACAAAATATAGTTGATTGACTTACTTCAGTGCCTCTACGGCAGAATTCTAGAAGTTGACAGTTGGACAGACAGTTGTACAATTACACTTAATTTCATACTTTTACAGAACTGAAAATATTTCAGAATTTTCTTGCAACAGTAAAAAATTTATATGCCAACGTCTCATGAATTTTGACCCCTCTCCTCTTTTGATGTGTTAATTAATCCTCCTATTTCAATTATAACCACACTGAAAAGGAAACAATTTTATAGAAAGATAACAGATGGATTTCAGACTCCCAAATCCCCATGACTACCCAGTAGAAGCTGAGTACCTAATTCCTAATATTGCTTTGAGAAATCTCTCCAAACATTACACAGAGTAGCCCATATGTTTTCAATTAGATCAGTAGGGCAGGCTAAGTTTGCTCAGCCCTCTCACAGGCATGGTTTTCAGAAGAGGCAACATTTCAAAGATGTGAAAACTCAAACCCCCAAACCTCTCCATATCATGCGTGCTATGGACTTTATATAATTAGCAGATACGTTACAAATGCAAAAAGTTTGTTTTATTAGAATTAGTTAAAAAATGACAGGAATATGAGCAGAAGGGCCCCAGATTAATGCAAATTTACTCAGATTGAGTATTTTCAGTGAAAACTATAAAAGAACTGCCGTCAAAATCTGCTCGACAACACCACCAGAGATTTTTGCCTTGTGAGAATTTCCAAAGGTTGTATCTTTACAGAGCACAATTTCACGTGGAAGTTAAGTTTGTGGTAGAGTTGTGGCTGTAATGCTGATCTTCAATGATAAAAGAATCTTCACCCTCTTAACTATATAACCTAATACTACTATCAGTGTATTTTGGGTTAACTCCGGTAAGCAGCTAAGCCCCACACAGCCTTTCACTCTCTCCCGTACTGTGTGTTGGGGAAGACGGAAGGGTATAAATCCAAAAACTTTTGGGTTGAGATACAGAGATATCAGGAGGTAAAGCAAAATCCATGCGCTTAAGTGAAGCAAGTAAAGAATTCATTCACTGCTTTACATCGGCAGGCAGATGTTTTAGCCATCCCCAGCAAAGCAGGGATTCATCACTTGCAATGGACACTTGGGAAGACAAACACTGTCACTCTGAATGTCCCGCCTTTCTTCCTCTTCCCAAAGCTCTTACTATTGAACACAATGCCATATGGTATGGAAAACCCAGTGCTCAGCTGGGGTCAGCTGTCATGTCTGTGTCCCCTCCCATCTTCTTGAACACCTCCAGCCTATTTGCTAGCGGGTCTGTGAGAAGCAGAAAATACCTTGTCACTGTGTAAGCACTACTCAGCAGTTACTGAAACATTGGTGTGATCAAGTTTAGGTCACAAATCACTACATAACCCCATACAAGTAACAATAAAGAAAATTAACTGTATCCCAGCAAAACCAGTACAAAGTGCCTAGAAGATCTGTCTTCCAAGGTAATAGAGGTCAGGAAACAAAAAGAGGATTTTTGACCATTTTTTTATAAACATCAGTTATTTAAATACCAGTACATTTAGAAATACACAAGGAAATTAAACCATTTTTTTCCTCTTCTGTGTGTTTTATAATTGCAACAGCCATGTGATTTGGTTATAAATATGACATCTGTTCCCAGAGCTGAATTTGGCCAGAGAGAGGAATTGATTTTTCTCTACCCAGACAAAGCTGAAAAATACAAATTATAGCTGGACCTTAGAGAAGAATATTTTGGTTTGTGTTAACTGTGTTACTCTTGCAAGATGGAATGGAGAGCTGTTCTATCTAAACAACAGTTTAGGGGGAAGCTGTAAGCTTCTTCATAATTTAGTGAGTTGGCTACTGAATCTAAATTGTGTTCTATCCAACTCAAAGGAATTTTGCAAGGAAAAGAAAATAACAGAATAAAAAAGCTTCTTAATGCACATGGCTTTTTTTTTTTTTTTTTTACATTGCAAATTGAATCAAATCCTAAATTCTACTTTTTTCCTTAGGGAAGAGGAGGGGAGAGGAGGGGAGGACAAGGAAGGGGAGGGAAGGGGTTGCATTAGTGGCATAAACTTAGGAACAAATTTCTGTTCGATGAATTCCGTACTACATTTTAGCAGTTTATGTGCTCTAGACCAGAAAGAAAAACATTCTTGGCTTCATTTTGGAACATTAGACCAGAAATTATTATTTTCATGAGTATAATATCTTACTTCCAATGTAACAGAGAATCTACTTATCTTAAGAAAGTATCCCAATATAAATCTCTTTATAAGTCTCTTTTCGTAGGCTATTTTTACTTGCTTGCTTCCTTCCTTCCTTTCTTCCTTTCTCTCTCATTTCCTCTTCTATGAAAGCAGTAATATTAGTGAAAAAAAAAGATTTAGTATTTGGAATTAATTATTATAGAAGTTTGTAACGTCTACTTTTCAAAGTTCTCTCATGATGCAAACTCCACCATAATCCTAGCAAGCTTTTCTCATTTTGTGTCTCTAATATGAAAACAGTGTTAATGTTTTATTTTCGTGCTACCATTCTGTTCTTACTGAAATTTATAAATTTATTTTGCATGATAAGAGATCATCTAAGTGAACTAGGCATGCAGTTCTGTGTCTGTTAAACTGGGGATTTTTGAGCAAAACACTTCCCCCTTCAAAGCTGTAACTTAAGAATCATTTTTATGAGGGACTTTGAGTCTTCACATAAATAATCTTGCTAATATCTAGACAATCAAGTGATATTCAATTCTAGTAAATACCTTGTTATTTTTCATTAATGCAAGTTCATATAATCATTTGAAGAGAGTTCCCAGAGATAACTGTTGATTGCTGGTGAGAAGAGTCCTTTTTCTACTTCTTAGCCATTCTTCAGACATACTGTTTCTCTTCCTTTAAAGCCATGGCCACCCAAACCAAAAAGAAAATGTAGAAAAATATCTTTAAAGTATATCTCTGTGCACTGCTGTCTTCTCTATCTATTAGTAGTGGAGACTCGGTTATGAGTTTTCTCTAAATCCATTCTTATTCCTTCCTATTTCTATCTGCTTACTACTCAGTGTTTTGATTTAAGCCCGGCTGGAAATTAAGTACCATGCAGCTGCTCAACCCATTGCCCTCTCTCCCCATCTCAACCCAGTGCAATGGGAAGGAGGCTCCAAGTAAAATTTTTAGGTTGAGAGAATAGTTTATTAATTGAAAATAAAGTAAAATATGGTAATAATGGTAAATTATAATAATAATGATATTGAAAAGTGAAATACAATTGCTCAACATCCGCTGATCGATGCCAGACCCCTCTTCCTCAACCCAGATCTGCCTTCCTTCCAGGTAACTCCCCCCAGTTTGTATGCTGCACATGATGTTCTGTGATGTGGAACATCCCTTTGGTCAGTTTGGGTCACCTATCCTGGCTATGCTACCTTCCAGTTTCTTTTCTGTACCTCCTCACTGGCAGAGCATGAGACAAGAAAAAAGTCCATGACTTAAAATTAACATGACTTAGCAAAAAAACCAAAATATCGGAGTGTTATAAACACCATTCTTATTCCAAATCCAAAACACAGCACTGTAACAGCTACTGAGAAGAAATTAACTCTATCCTATCTGAAAGCAGGACACTCAGTCACAGAAGAAAGCTGATGCCACTCTTCTAATTTCCTTCCTATTGATAAGAAATTGCACCCTTATGGCTGTAAACATACTGCAAAATTTGGAAGGAGAAATGCATCATGACCAAATACTTTAATAGCTCAATTCCTTACAGAAAAAGGGGGAGGCAAAGAGTAAATCAAGAAACTGGTATGCAGAGCAAAGTGCAAAACAGGGATCTTACCTATGAATAGCTCCAGGATACTGGTTAGTAAATTAAAAGTTTATCTAGTCTTTTCAACAGGAGAAAGAGATGACATATAATGCAACATAAACTTGGGGCCATTATAATATGATGTATTAGTTGTCAGATTTCACATGTTGCTTTAGCAGATGTTCTGTATCTCTTCAGAGGTCACCCCAAAAAGACATAGGGTTAATGATATTAATCATTAAATTCTAATAAGGTTTGTCTGCAGAGGATGAAATAAGAGATCCATACCTGAAGATGATAGAATTCTCAAACTGGGAAGAAAGAAAAAAACCCCACATTAGAATAAAAACCTGAGATATGAAAAGCTTTCTTAGCTTTTCAGGTGCAAAAGTACCACATGTCATATTTTCTACACTTCCAAGGTACTTCATGATCATACAACATATCAGAAGCTCAATAAAAATCCACGTGGACCCATTTCTCTCTGACTTGCATCCTGACAGTGCCACATAGTAATTATAACTATGGGGAATAACTGACTCCTCTGAAAAACAAAAATAAACTTTAGCATATAAAATAT
Organism: Cephalopterus ornatus; assembly: GCA_013396775.1. Classification (NCBI taxonomy): domain Eukaryota; kingdom Metazoa; phylum Chordata; class Aves; order Passeriformes; family Cotingidae; genus Cephalopterus; species Cephalopterus ornatus. The sequence goes on along the minus strand of VZRE01011168.1, from coordinate 5,448 downwards.
CATTACAGCTTGCTGTTGGAAAGTTCAGCTATCTTTTGTAAATGTGCTACTCTGTATAGTGAATCTCATTTCTCTTCGCCTTTAAACTCTGAAAGTATTAATATTTAAGCTCAGCTATTCATCTGTACAAATCCCTGTAGCTCTGTTGTCTCTAAAAATTTCCTTGGTCAATTTATAATACCTGCTTCAGAAACATGTTCTGAAGATTGGTGTCACTCATGCAAGTTATATTTTAGCTTTACGAGATTATTTTTCTAATGATGCTGAACGTGTGTTCAGCTAGCCTCAAACAAGACTTAAAGCAAAAACTCATAAAAGCACAGGGAAGACATAATAACAATGCATCTGAAGAAAAAATAACTGACAACAGTTCAACAAAATTATGAGTACTGCTTCCCAGAAGGTGGAAGGTATATGGCAAGGAATTGTTTGAAAACATAGAGAGAAAGAAAGAGAACAGAGAAGAGATCTTCAGAACCTGAGTTAGAAATAAACATAAGTATTAAACTTTGTGTGTATAATCAAATATTTGTATTTGTGCAATCACACAAAATATACATATATATATATGGGAATTCATTTATATGTATATATACTTAAGTGTATGTATATGAATGAATTCATATATAGATCCATTCTTTCTAAATATGAAAAAATTCTCCCAAATAGCAACTTTCTAATGGTAACATTAAATATTTCTCCTTTGGCTTGGGCTTGTCACAAAAATGGTGTCTGATTCTGAAGATAGCACTCACTAAACGTCTTCGGTCTTGCTTTTAATCCATTGTCAGTACAATGCTTCATTCACATTGCTGTTGCAACTCTAAGCATTGCATAAATTTTATATATTTTTGTGATGAGACATAAGGTATCATAAGAAAGTAAATTCTTTGAACAGAAACTTGCCTGGAAGAAAAAAAAAAAAATCTGTAGGAGTTCATAAAATCATTAATCATTTTTAAAGACCTCCAACGTCATCAAGCCCAATAATTAACCTAACAATGCCAAGTCCATCATTAAACCATGTCACCTAAGCATTGCTGAACGTTCAGGGACAGTGATTTCACCGCTTCCCTGGCGGCCTCTTCCAGTACTTGATGACTCTTTCAGTGAAGAATTTTTTCCTAATATCTCTTCCAAACCTTCCCTGGCACACCTTGAAGTAATTTTTTCTTGTGCTGTCACTTTTTATGTGGGAAGAGACCACCCCCCCCCATATTTATTTGTTTATGTATTTAATACTAGTTTATTTATAACAATATTGTTTCTGGTGCCAGATCTCTTTTTTCTTACTTATTTCCTTTCCTTAGTTTCTCTGGGATTTTTTAAAAATACTTTCAATGTTCAGCAGTTGTTAGGAATAACAGCAAACTGTTAAAAAATGAATGTTTGAGGAGTCAAATGTATTTGTCAAATCATGCAAAAAGTAATACAGCACTGTATTTAATTTTCTACTCCTTTGCCTTTTGTCTTTCCACTATGTTAGAGAACTTATTTTACGTGTCATTAAAAAAAAAAAAACTTCATCAGAAATCTTAATTTGCATTGATTTATTGTACCAGTGTAGTCCAATTTACTGCATGTAAAACACCTTCTTCCAGGAAAGCAATGATTGACTTCATCTGTACCTTGACTTGAAAGATGTGAGCAGAGTACTTGTAGGGAATGTGTATGGTAAAAACTGTATGCAAAAGCTCAGTTACAGAGTTAAAAGCACTGAGAAAATCCCTTTTTGTAACAGAATAGGAGGGTGTCTTGGGGTATTGAAAGCTTGTTTTTTTAATTCTTCACATTAGGTTTACCAAAATGACAATCTCATAATCTGAGGGCAGCTGTCTTCCAAACACGAGATGCACATAGTTTAAGAAAAGAGTTACGACAGTATAAGGAAATCTATTTTGATGGTATTATTGAATACAGCTATAGAAAACTAACTAACTAACTGACTAACTAACTAATTAAATGAATCCAATGTGATGCACTGTGTTTTAATTATGCTATGTCTTGAAGGAACACATGATTCTTAATACTTGATTGGCGTTCTCTGTCTGTTGCCAGGATCTAAACCAGACAATGCAGGTTCTTAAGTGCCAAATGCCTTTAAAAGGCTCTGTTATTTTCACTCACAGAAATAAAGAATAGGGTTACTTTTAAATCAGAATAAGTGTGCTTTATGATTGTCATGGTTCTGAAAGAGAAAACAACTTTTTAACATATTTTTCCCCTCCAAACAGAATATATACTTTAAAAAATTAATTTGTTATGTTAGCAATGTATACAGAATGTGTGCTACCATATATATTAAGAAATATCAAGATATATTTTGTGAAGAACTGTATGAAAATGTAAATAAATGCAGTATAAAAGTCTAAATAAGAAGATACATAGACATTTTCCCTAAGTGATTCCTTGCTTTTTCTTTGAAAATTCTGAAGTATTATCACTTCCTTTTGTGAATCTATGTTTGCAATTTTTAATCAAATTATAGTTCTATATCTGTCCCCTATCTCTCAGATGACTAACATTTCCAGTAGTTTTACCCTTTACTGAATTTAATTTAATGGCTTTGTCGATTAAAGTATCACCCATAGATCCTTTCTCAAACATGGTGTAATATTGACTTCTTGTCTCATGCCTCCTCTGCTTTCAATTAGCTCTCCTATACAAGTAGAAGATTGAATTAGTATTTTATAAAGATGAAGGTAAAAATCCAGTACTTTGATACAACCTATTCTCAGAATGTTTTAGTGATCTGACAGACTGTGTAGCTGGTTCAAGAAAGCTAAGCTGCCTCTCTCATCTGGTTGTTTGTCAGACATCACAAAGTGCCATTTTGAGGCATATTTCTATGGTTTTTACTTTTCTCTACTCATATCTGTGTTATGAATTTAAGATATCCAAACTTCATAATGGTGACATTTGAAAGTGTACAAGGGTTATAGTTCATGTGGAAACACGACAGAGTTTATGAAGCAAGCACACCAATGGCGATCTTTTTCACTATTTTGCATCCATATTTGTGAGAGGTCTCTGTTATGCAGCTTTTTCAGAGACTTTTGTTTGTTGTTTCCTCTTAGTTAATGTGTTTTATTTTGGATAATGTTAATGGGTTTTCTTTTTTGCATGTAAAGTATGAAATTATGAGGTTTGTGCACATTTCTCTACATTCATTATTTTCAAAAGGGTAGAGGCAATGTTTGCTACTTTCTGAAACTCTCTTGGAGAACTAAAAACAGACCTCTGATTTTAAGCCTCAAAATTTGTAAAAAAACAAAGAAAGCAATGAACAAGGAAAAAGCTAACAGCTGCTATTCTTCTTCATAAAGGGATTTCCAAGTGTAGTTGATGAGAAGAAATCTACTTGATTTTGCAAAGAGGCTGCAGTTTCTCTAAAGTATGATATACTTTGTTTAGTTCTGAAAAAGGCTGGCTCAGACTCCAAGTAAGGTTTCAAAACCTTAATGGTGCTAATTGTCTCATCAGCCATGGGAAAAGGAAAAGAGAAGAGGCATATAAACTCTGCCTTACTGAAACTGAATTGTCATGCAATTTTCTCAACATTATTCTTAGCATTGTTTAAAATACCTTGACTTATCAAAACACTGATTTAATACAATTGATCAAAACTTGTAGGAAACAAAAAGAATGCTGTATTATCTGGTTATCAGTAAATGAAGATGAAATATAATCTGGCTACAATAGTGGGTGAAATTATTCTGCATCATGAGGTTTTGCTCAGAATGTACCACTGAAATAAAAAAGAAACAAACAATCAAACAAAAAAAAAAGTAGTTTTATAAAGTCAGTATCTGCTTTAAATGGAAATTTGATAAAATAAATGTCATGAGATGTCAGTGTTCTCATGGGACAAAATCAAATCTAATCAACATTTTGAGCATTTACCCCTTTCCTCTCAGAATGGAGTAATCTGGATAAAGTGTGTAATCCTCCTTTTCAATACAACACTATTGCTTTTACTAAGACTGAGTCTAATTTGTCATCATGATATCAGTGATCCTAAGCATATTTTGGATTTCATTATAAAAGACACCTTCTGCAGCCACAGAATTCCAAGATAAACTTTACTTTGCTTTTTCTTATGGAAGTTTCTCAAGCTAGTATTTTTGGAAGTTATTTTGGAAGTATAGAATCTTATATACCAGTACTTTGAACAAAACATGAAGCATCCATCTATTTTGTTCTTCTCCCCACTGGTAGTACATCTCCACCCCTGGTGAACTGTGGGTGGGTTTGTTGTTTTTTTTTTTTTTTTTCTGAAGAAAACAAAGCCCTAAAACTGGATGTTAAACAAAATACAGCTTGAAATATATCTTATATGGTTTGGGGTGTTTTGTCTTTTTTTTTTTTTTTTAATTTACTGTCTAGAGATGTTTTTAACATTACTACTGATTCCTTTTCTTTTAGAATTTTAAACAGAAGAAAACAAAGCCAAAAAATCTCACTCAAACTGATTGTTAACGTGTTGTTTTTCCCCTCTTGTATTTTAAGGAATTAGAATACCTAGATTTTAGAAGTCTGCATATTCTACTGCTGTTGCTGTTGAAAACAAGAAACATAAATGATGGCAAAAGCCCCTAAATTTAAATATACAAATACAGTATATGAAAAATGTAATATTTACTTAAACTTCCCCTACTTGACCAACATAGCATGAATGAAAATTATTAGGTCGGTGGTTTGCACTGAAAATTAGTCCAGGTGTAAGTGTGATACTGGATCAACTAGACTACATTACATACTACATTACATACATACGTGGCAGAATACTACTGTATTTTCAACTCAGTGCTGTACCGCTAGGTAAATATGTAAATAGTGTACTTCAGAATTCCTGTGAGATTACACAGTATTCAATTATGATTCAACACTGAACTGTAATGTCATCTTATTTGCTTCAAGGAACAAAACATTTCATATGTGTATACTATTGTTATGATTATTAAGTTGTTAAAGCATTAGTTGCTACAAATTCATATACACTTCTTTTTAAACCAAGGGAGTACTTCTTTAAACAGGGACAATTCAATGAATAATTTGTGTGTCTCACATTTTTGCCTTTTACCTCTCTTGAAATGCTTCTAAAATCATGGTTGGGATCTTCTGTTCCCTGAAAGAGGTGAGAAAGAGGTGTCTGGTTTGCAGAAATTTTGGTTAGAGTTAGGTTCTAGAGCTAGTGCTCTAAAAAGAGTAGATTTGGAAGGCTGGGGTTGTTTTCAAGAAATTTCCTCAGTGGGTTTTATTTATGCTTCCTCAATGGTTTTTTTAATGTATTCCCCTTGTTGCCTAAAAGGCTGAGGAGAAAAAAGACTCCAGGCCAATTTAATGTCGGAGATAAGAGGGTGAAAGTTTTAATGAGCCTCCAGGCTTCTGAGAATACAGTCACACGCGTGTGCAGAAAGCAGGTGTTACAAACTTTTATAATGATTT
>VZRE01011167.1:118753-247482 GCA_013396775.1 Cephalopterus ornatus | reverse complement strand
GGGCCCAGAACTGGACACAGTCCTCCACGCGTGACCTCACCAGTGCGGAGTACTTGGGAAGAATCACTTCCCTGGATCTGCTGGCCATACTGTTCCTGATACAGGCCAGGATGCCATTGGCCTTCTTGGCCACCTGGGCATCCTGCTTACTCATGTTCTCATGCTTACTCATGTCCTGTCAATCCAAACTCCCAGGTCCCTTTCCACCTGGGACATTTTTTCACATTTTACAGATGGAGAGTATATAGGGAAGTGAACTCCATCTCAGCCAGACCCAATACAGGAAGTTAAATGCCTAATGCAGAATAGCATTTTGACACCGAAAGAGGTGTTAAGTGAACATTAAGTAAATAGGATCAAAATCTTTGTGAGGTGCTGGTTAATCGGCACAGCGTATTAATTTTTAACTTGTAATTTCTGAAAGGATGAAGAGAGCAGGCCCTCTTGTAGGTGGTGTTGCAACAGAGTTCAGCATTATCTGTTTCTTAACAAAAATAAGTTTAAGAAGCACATCCCTTGTCCAAAGTTCAGACAATCTAGGATCAATTCCCACCACTGACTGAGAAGGTTCAGTTCTATTGTTGAGAGATTCAACTCTCTCACCTCTCTAGGGAGTGTTGCTGCCTGCTCAGTGTGTCTGTGTATCTGGGCTCCACTTGGGACACCATCTGTGTTTTGCAGCACAATCCAGGGTTCTTGATTCAGCTTTTGCACTCAAACACAGAGGACTCTGCATAAGTCTTGCCCTAAAGTTTCACAACCATACAGTGATGAGGCAAGAACTACGGCCCACATTTCCCAGTAAACAAAACTCGTTTCTAATGGTTTGATCTGCAAAGGCCCTCTTGCTTAGTCTGTGCTCTAAGCACTCGGCTTCAATGCCTGCTATTATACCCCCCAGAAATCTACATGGAACTATTCTAGAGACTTCAGCAAGCTGAGCTGCTCAATATAATATCCATTCTGATTTTTCCTTCAGAGACTTGGGTGTATTCCACTTGAGCTGGTATGAAAAAATGTAGAGAATTGGATCATATTTGTAATACAAAATGGGAAAATTTGCCTTCTTCTGTTTTTTGAACAGGGAGGAATCTTGATAGAGCTAATGTAACAAGCCGAATGTTATAAAGATGAAATTTACACCTAACTGGGGATACATTCCCTCAACATAAATCGTAGTGAAATCAGACCTATGTCTACATGAGCGGTTATACTGAATTTCTCACGTCTTGTTTCTGACTTCAGTAGGAAGTTATCTTAGGTTTTTTGTTGCTACTTTACCAAATAAAATTAAATCCTCTGTAGGTTGCTGGCAGAATTTCAGATACTCAAGGTTGTTCCTGTAATAGCTCATACCTTGCAATAATGCACTAACTTGTGATTTTGAAGGCAAATAAATTCTGACAAAGAGAGGGAGTGGGAATGTGTTTTTTTCATAGAATTTGTGGACGCTATTTCACAATGACTTTTTTTTGAGAGTAGCATGGGGTAAAAGTACCTCAGCGTATGCTGTATATCTCCCATTTTTTTCTGATTTACAACACTTATAATGCTGCTGCTTCTTCTGAGAACACACGCAGAATCATTCTTGAGGAGAAAAGACAATGTAGAAAGAACCATGTTTTGTCAATGTCGCCTAAGGAGACTTTCTACTGTGCCTTTTGCAACCGGACTTGTCTATCTCGCATGGGCCTTTTTAGCCATCAGCGCTTTTGCAGTAAGCGTGGGTAGAGTCCTTCTCAAATCTTCATTCGCAAAGCCTAGACATGATGATGAACAGCAATAAGCAAAACCTTAATATTCCTAGAATATTAACAGAGTTATTCAGATAATGACTTGGGTAATAAAGGGGATGATCTTATCCTTTGTTCACTCTGGACAACACTGTCATTAGACTGCTAAGACTTTGAGATCATTCACTGTGGTAAAGAAAAGAAGATAGAGGCAAAGAATGGAAAGAGAAAGGAAGTGGCATGTTCAGTGCCAATAGGTAACTGCGAGACTTAAGACATTAATGAACAAAGTCCTGAATTTCTATGAGTTTAAGAAGTGGACATCCTCAGCGATGTACTAGATTTCCAGAGTTCAGGCAGCAGAAGGGAGAGTGCTCAGCTCTCTGTAGTGTTTCAGCTCAGATTGTCAAGGAAAATGGCTTTTGGCTGGAGGGCTCGAATATGAGGTGCCACGGCTCAGTTGGCTTGCCTGGGTTGAAAGTTGCCACAGAGAGGTGAGAAATAGGGCAGGAACAGAAACCATGGCTGTAATACTTGCAAGAGTTCTCATGTCCTTTCTCAGAACACCAGATAATCAACAAATAACATAAGAAATAATTGGTGCTGTCTGTAAGTAGTTATCATGCATTAAAATATGGGGGAAGTGGATTATACCTTCACTATAAAGACAAGTAAAAGGTGGATAAAATATTTTTTTCCCCTCTCCACAGGACAACAAAGGTAATTCCAAGAAGCCTGTCTCCTTTAACTTTTTCTAAAATGTATAATATTTCTTAAGGCATGTCCTTAGGGATAAAATTGATTCTAGGTAATACTAGGTTAGTATAGCTAATTTTTTCCTTCAGTCTATCAGCCTATACACTACAGCTACCTAGATCCTTCTAGAAAGAACAGAAAGTAGGTGTCCTCAAGGTCCACGAACAGAGTGGAGTCTGACTGAGTTAGGGAGCCGTGTGAAAAATAACTATAAACACTATGAAGAGCATGGCAGCAAAGATCAGAGTAGACTCATCCCTGAATTTGACTCTTCTGTATTTGACTGAGGCTGGTTGACTGAAATTATAATTCAAATTATTCTGCTGAAGTATCAGAAGCAAGCTTGACTTCTAAATGTCACTGATGTTTATGTCATTTTTCTAATTCATATTGGCAGATATTTTGAACCTGCATACACTTCAATCCCTGTTGAGATGTCAATAAAGGCAGATGGAAAATAGAAATGTCCACAAAAATAGAGAAGCTATGTTTTAAAAATGGTATCAGCATTTCTAGGAAGACATTTTGTCTCCTGTTGCTGAGCTCCATCCCTAGGAGAAGCTATCAATAACCAAAGCTAAAAGAAATATAACAAGTGAAATGCAAATGTTTGGTTTTGGAAATTCATGAAAGATTCAGTCTGAAGTGTTTTATTTAAATTAATATAGATTAGAGATGTTTTCTTTTTTCCCCTCTATTTGCTTTGAAGAAGCAGTAATTTCTTTATTAAGATAAAAAATTTCTAGTATTAAAAGCCTTCAGATGAAGGAAAAGAGGAAACCTTTAGTAAGAGGAAAGCTTTAAACCTTTTGAGATTTCACGCACTATTCAGTAAGATGAAAGTAACATTTTTAAGTCTTAGGCTCACTTATAAGCATTTTGAGGTGTGCTGTTACCACATCTCATCAGCTTTTTGCACTCCAGAGCCATTTCAAATCTTATTGTGGTATGTTTGGAAATACACTTAAAAGATTATCACTTAATCTAGTTAAGTAAGTTTGACTTCAAGCAAGTGTCTGTCTGTCCATCCAGCTGCTTACTGCTTTTTGTTTCTTTGGAAAAGAAAGGAAATGAAAATCATTGAGAAAAAAGGGACAACAAAGTCTGATCTTATTCAGTTTTTCTTGCAGCTGTGAATTTTTCTAGACAGACTTTTTAGTAGATGGATTATTGCCATTAATTCCAGTGGCAGCCAGGCTGTTTCCGGAATGGCTTATTTTTTATGGTTGACTTTATTTTAAATGAAAAAGGTTCCTGGCTTTGAAGAACAGAAGTGAAAGAAAGTTCTGCCCTCAAGTTCAAAGGCTGCTAAATGGAATCTGACATGCCACATTTCCAGTTACTCTGGGAATGAAGAGAGGAGGTAGAGATGCACTTTAAGAAGGTGATGGGCTCCTATAGGTATAGCATCTCATCTTAATGAGACAGAGGAGTAGCTACACCCCTGTACAGCAGTCTTGTCTCTTGCCTTTCAGAACATAACTCTAGTCCTGATCTCGAATAAGCTATCTGTTACTGTGGCCTATACAAGTTTGAAGTTCATGGACAAGTACAGATATATTGTAGATGTGTATCCAGAAACGGCAGCCAGCTAGGGGCTGAACTCCAGGTTCTCCAGTTGTTCATGTAGTTTGCTAGACATCCCACTCCTTCCACTTCACAGCATTGGACTTGCAGAGACAGAGCCCAAATGAAAGCCAGAAAATTAGCAGGAGAATAGAGAGAGTGACAAATTGTACTAGAGAATGGAAGTAAGGTTTTATGGACTGTCTTAACTCCAGCATTTCTCAAATTTTCACCTTACATTCTTCTGAAGAGTCATTAATTTCCTAGGTTTTTACAGGAAAAAGATAAGTGAAAACTGAAAAGAGGACATTGATGTGGTATGGTAGGAATAGAAACAGCCACTAAAAATTCTACTGGGTAGCTTTGAAGACAGAGTACTAGTGCAGCTTCTGTTGCTCATAGAAAGGTTGATTCGAAGTCTATGATGTCTCCAAAGATGCCTAGAGCTTCTGAGGGCACTCAACTTTTAGCATTCATACTGCATAGCACAGAAGAGTGGGAAGTAAATTTCAAATTTTTTTTTTTTTAATTTTAAAACTTGTGGCATGGGCCTCAGGTGCTTAAAATCTTTTTAACCTTCAATGGATTTCACCAGAACACCAGCTCAGGTAACAGAACCTAATTTCTGCCTTATGTTCAGCTTTCACACTGTGAGATACCAAAGAAGGTGGTTTAAAAAAAACCCAAACAAAAGAGTTGCAACCACAAAACCCATGTGTTAACTCTTTTGTTAAACTAAAGCAGTGGTGAGTTGGAAGTTTTCTGTATGCTTACTTTTAAAATTGGAAGATCTTAAATTGCTTATTATATGGACAGCAGTATTTCACAGTTGGGGAAACAGGTAAGGTGACTGCAAACTCATTCAGTAAGCCCAAGAGTGGGAATAAAATTCAGGTTTATTAGATCCCTTCCTGCAGCTCTGACCACTAGACATTGCTACTATTGTATATACTATACTGTATACTATTTGGGTTCATATTGAGGAAATATATTAGACACATTGGCTCAGAATTAAAAGTACACTTTCTGCAGAGGGGAGGAACCAGGCCTTGGCAGTTTGACAATGCAAGAAATGGAAAAGAACATTTAGAATGGAAATTCTTATGCTATAGCTTCTCATTCTTTCTCTATGCACAAAGGTATGTCTTGAAGTAACTAAACATAATTAAGTTGTTATACTGTTATTTTAAACACTAACATTTCATTTGTATTGATAACTACTTGCATGTATGTACATGGTGTGATCCCTGCAAAACTTACTAATTGTGCTTGGCTCAGGCAGCAATGACAGTGAAACATTGCCTGAAGGAAAGGTATTGAATTAGAAACTATTTTAATTTAAGCAGAATTGACCTGCTTTCAGCTGGGAGAGAGTTCATTTTCTTCTCAGTAACTAGTGTAGTGCTGGGTTTTGTATTAAGTGTGAGAATAATAAAACACACTGATGTTTTAATCGTTGCTGAGCAGTGGTTTCCCTAAATCAAGGACTTCTCAGTTTCCCGTGCTCTGCCAGTGAAGAGGTGCACAAGAAACTGAGAGGTAGCACTGCCAGGACAACTGACCTAAATCTGCCAAACTACAGAGCATCATGCTCAGTATACTGGAGGTTGGCTAGAAAGTGCCAAGTGATGCTTGGGGAGGGGCTGAGCATTGGTCAGTGGGTGGCGAGCAACTGTCTGGTGCGTCACTTGTGATTCTTGGGTTTCATTCCTCTCTCTCTCTTCTTTTCATTACTTCCAATAACTGTGATACCAATCTGTGATGATGCTCAGCTTGGTGCATTTTCTGCCATAAAACCCCACCCAGTAGTGAAGAAAATGGAAGAAACAGGAGAGAAGTGAAAATAGAGTAATGACATGAAATGGAAGACTTGCAATAGCAAAGCAATGACCCTAAAATACCTTTTCTCATCTATATGCTAAACATTTGGATTGCACTTTGAGTTAACAAATTCTTGGAGGTCTCTATCGAACTGTAAAAATAAGCACCACAAATGCAGCCAAGCTAGTTCATTTAAATAAACATGGAAATGAGACTATTTCAGCAGGTAGATAAATATTGTAAATATTTATGCTTGTAAGAATAATGATGACAAAACCCCACAGAAACCAACTACAGAGACATTTCATGCATCCATGCATCTGTGTATTTTCACCTGTGATCTACAGTGGATGTTGATAGCAAGAATGCATTGAATCTTAATTGTTACTACTATCCTTATTCCAGATCTCAAATAATAAAGGACACCTGAATCACCTGTTGTTCATATCAGATTGTAGGAGAGCACTGCAGGCTAAAACTGCTACCTTCCTAGAAACAGGTTTTATTGACAATACTGAGAACACTGAATTTAGGATATTCTTAACAAAAGTTCCTCTGATGCCTTCTAAGAGGAATTCAGAATCCTACCTTTTGCCCCTACACAGAGCTCTAGAAAACAGCTATCATATAACTCCTCAGTTGTAATAACTGAAATTTTATAGACCTTGATGAGATGGGTTTGCCCTGCTGTACATCCTATTGAACAGGAATGAAGCCCAAAGAGATGTCAGTCAAGGAACTTTTGCAGGCAGATTTTTTTTTTACCCTGAGAGCTGGATTTGGCTGAAGAGATGAGAATTTTTAAAAGAACTTGCTCACTTAAAATAACTTATTCTGCTAACTTAAGTTCTTGTACAAAAACTCAGATTGGCTCTGGCACTAAGTTCAGACAGTCTGTGCTGTACTGAAGAGCACATCCTGTTCTCTGCACTAAGATATCTGACATGTCTGGACTCGTATCTCAAAAGCTACTGTATTAATGTCAGAAGAATGTAGGATACTTTCTTACTTTTTGTAGGAGATGGAAATGAAAGAAAATAGTTGAACTTTTCTGGTATACACTATGGGTGACTGAAGTCTGGAAAATAGCTGGATAGGTCTTGTAGCTATAAATAATGAAATTAAATGATCTAATCTTTTTTATCATTGAACAACATACCCATCCATTTTCACTATCCTGATGCTCAACTTCATCTCTGAGAGCTAAGACATTACAAAAACCACAGGAAGAATCATATGGTAAAGATACTTGAAGAAGAAATATGTGAAAAGTCAGGCAGGCAGCACTAAAATAATAGAAAAAAAGAAGGAAAATAGAAATTTAAAAGAATTGACAATTGCACTGATGCTGTTTCAGTATGTGATACTCATATGGAAGATTAAAAGAACAGATGGCAAGGGAGAATGAATGCAACAGCCATTCAATAGTCACTTATTTGTGCCTCTAGAGACTATTGATAATTTTTCCTCATCCCCTGCCACTGAGAAGGGTAGGGACAGGGGTAATAGTCTTCTCTATCATCTAAGCAGAGCTATCAATACTAGAGACAGCCCTAAACTGTCTGATTAAGATCATGATCTGTTCTTCAAGTGTTCAAATCCTAAACTATGGTTGGGAGAGGGATTTTTCTATTCAGTGGCGTATGGAATCTATCAATATTAGAAATACATGGGCAAAGTGTGAAACAGAAATCTGTATTTGGACTCTGAATGTAGTGTTTGGGGAATAAATAGGTGGTGCACACTTGTAGTTTGGCTCAGACTCTTCTATTCAAGACAGATATATATGGAGATACAACATCTAACAATATAAACCAATTCATAAACCATATATCTTGATTATTTTTTAAAATTAGAGAAATGGAGGTGCAACAAGAAGAAGGGACAGAGGAATCCTAGTGTAACAGCTGTCCCTCTCAAGAAATGGATCACAGAAATCATAAATACCTCCCCAGGCATCTAATGCACTGGTCAATACATGACATATGACAACCTGAAGTGATGGGGGACATCTGGTCTGGAATGTTTGGGTTTTAAGCAGTGGAATTAATTCAGGTTGAAAAAACCCTATTACTTTCAGATACATCTTTATGTCAGCAACAGTCATAACCTGCCTCCTCTTCCTTCCTCTCTCCCTCAAAAAACTCAAAGAAAACAAAATAACTCCTTGAGTGCTGAGAGGAAAATACTGCAATGAAAATATGCACTGGTCTTTCCAGCCTGTAAATGTATGATAGAAATTTCTCACTGTCATCTAGAACCAGCTGACTCACAGGAATGGTGAAATAGAAGCAAGATGGCAGTGAAAGGTAAATGCAGGCATCTGTTAGAGATATTTCAGCTACTTATGCCACTACTGATTGATTCTTTGTGAAGGGTTGATTGCTCCCATTTCCAGTGGCTTAGGAAGATGTTAACCTCTTTTTTAAAGACCTGTACTTTTGTTAGCCAACATTAAAAAATAAAGATGAGACATGCTAGGAGGGAGCCAACTTGCCCTATCTGGAAAGCATTTCTTTCTTGGAGCAGCTGAGAACAGATGAGTGACACTCAGGAACTAAAATAGTATTTTCAGGCTATTGATTCAGTTTGGAGCACAGTGTGAGCTACAATTTATCATCTACCTGTCCTGCACTCTCCTGATGGAACTTCTAGGTCCTAATTTCAGTTAGAATCAGCATCTTTGATCTGTATCTGCTAAAAAGAGCGTAAGGAAGTGGGGAAGTGAATTGCCTTAGTTCCTGTGAACACCACGAGAGGTCACTCCAGCTATCTAGACCATAATTTCTCACAGCGTGTTAAAGGGGTTGCTAGAAAGGGCTGCCTGTTCCTCTCTGAGCTTGGGAAAATTACCTTTTCCAAACAAACAAATGGTTTTCATCACCAGAATGCATTTCAAAGGTTATTTACAATTGATTCATAAAATAAAGAAGCTTAAGGAAGGGTTTGTATGTTTTAAATATTTTACTGATCCAAAAAAACAAATGAAGGACTGTACAAATATGATATACTTGGATTTGAATTCTAACACATACAGACATATAAAGGCAGCATCACGTCTTCAGACTTGAAGAACTGAAGGTCTCCCTTTCTACTTCTCTTGCTCTCTGCTTCCTTCCACTGCTTTGCACACCCTTGATACAGGTTTGAGAAGAAAGAGGCTGGCAAATAGAGTGCTCCTCTGTACCCTTTGTGGTTCCAAGAAGGATAAGAGTTGGTGGCTGTGTGAGCAGGCTCCGGTGATTTGTGAGAACTGGAAGTTTTTCCCAACAGGAAGTCAACAGACAATGTTTCGAGTTTTATATCTTTGAGGTGCCTGAACAGTACAAAGCCAACAAATCCTTATAAGACTCACCCCTCTGAAAGCAAAGCAGTAAGCAAATAAATTACATTCTAAACAAATCCCAAAGCTATGCTACTCTTCAAAATCCTATCCAGGGATACCTACAGCTCAGTTTTTGCCTTAACTTCGATTTGTTGAAGCATCAGTTTGAAGCACCAGTTATACTGTGAATCTGCTGCACTGAAAAGATAGCCAAGTTGAAGTCCTGGGCTCCTGGGCCTCTGTTTATTCTGTGAAGCCTACTGTACACACAGCCAATGCACCACACAGCTTACTTAGAAAAACTCCAACTCCGTCCTACTTCCTGTCAGTCTTTTAGACCTACAGCTTTCCTTTTCCATCGCATCTACCTGACGTGATGGTAAGCTTTGCAATGCAATGAGTTGTTTGCTTAGACTGGGATCTCTGGTCAACAAATAGTATGGTAGTGTAACAACACAGTTCACAGAGCTTCCAACCAAGACGCAAAACACTGACCCCTGCTTACCTACACGGCATGAATTTCTGATAGATCAGACCATCAAGTCTGTTTGATAATGCATGCAAGCTTGAATGAAAGATTTTACATGAAAAAAGTGAAATCCTTAGTTTAAAAGCATACATTAGTCACACGTTGGCCATGGGCCTGGGTGTGAGACACTCAAATCCACCTCCAAATATTGGTTTAGGACTCTGTGTCAATCATTGCAATTATTCAGTCAGCATGATCTACCTGATAATCATAGCCTCCTGCTCACCTACAGCTTTGCAAGAAAGTCTGACACTAATTTGAATTTTTTCAAAAATGCCTCCAAAAAAAGCGCAATGCAAAGAATGAGCCAGTGAGTTTGCACCTTAGCCACAAGACTCACATAAAAATGGCTTCCCAGCTTATGAAAACACCCAGAACATGAGCTCTCTTTTAGGCTTTTTTCTATGTATTATATTTGCGGTTTTGGAAGAAAAATAGCTTAATTCTAACTGCAATCATACAGAGTAAACAATGAATAAACACCTCATAGAAAGGCAACTTCATGATGCTTTTTCTGCAGGGAGGATTCCTCTCACTCTCCAGTGTTGGCACACACTATGGCAAACAATGCATAATCCTGCGCTACTGCTGAGCAAAAGACCATATGAAAAACTGCTGAAATAGAAGTGTTTTATTTAATAATCCAGTATTTGCTGTTGTTGTACGATTATACAATGGCAACCAGATTCTGATAATGGAGTTTGGATTTTCTGGTGTATAACTTCTTTTAAGTGATACTTTTATTGCAATTAGCTCTAATGCTTGAAGAGCATTTAGCATTGTAAAATGAAACGAATGAATGTGGACTAAAACTCCCTGTGTCATATGAACTCTATATATCAAAAAGACAGCTGATGAATAACTCTGATATAGTGCACATGGCAGAAATGGCAACCACTCAATCCTCCAGCACTGGGTGAACCTCAGAACATTTGAAAGTTTTGTTTTGATCACCTTCCAGAAAATGAAATTTTTATCCCTACACAGCCCAACGTCTTGGAGTCTATAAATCAAATATGTTATGAACAGGTTTTCTTGTAACTCTTTTGACACTTCCTGGTTTCAGACAAGTTGAAAATGCCATGAGAAAAGCCTTAGAACCAGCATGTTCTATTTTTTTTTTATTTGAAAATTACTCATTTACCAATGCACTACAGTTAATCATGTTCTTCTCATGTGCAGGGATGCAAGGAATGCAAACAGGCTTTAAATGCTGAGATTTCATTTGGCTTGTAGGATTAAAGTCCTGTGCAGTTTAGAAGTTTTTAGTTTCAATGAAGCTCACAATTCTGTACTGTATTATGGAAACTTTAAAAAAAAATGGACAAGTGAAGTTGGCAATCACATCTGTTTTTTTGGCAAAAATTGTCCATATTTTTTGCTCATAAGCAGTTCAGATTTATCTTAATTCTTGTCTAAAACCTTCTGTGCTGGACTGTAATCCTTGGAGACATAACTACAGCTTCCTCATGAGGGGAAGAGGAAGGACAGGCACTGATCTCTTCTCTGTGGTGACCAGTGACAGGACTTGAGGGAATGGCCTCAAGTTGTGTCAGGGCAGGTTGACACTGGATATTAGAAAAAGGTTCTTCACCCAGAGGGTGGTTTGGCACTGGAACAGGCTCCCCAGGGATGTGGTCACAGCATCGAGCCTGACGGAGTTCAAGAAGTGGTCGGACAACATTCTCAGGCACATGGTGAGACTCTTGGGGATGGTCCTGTGCAGAGCCAGGAGTTGGACTCTAATCCTTGTGGATTCCCTCCAACTTGACGCATTCTGTGATTCTTTGATAATTATCATACCTGTCACTTCCCACCTTCCTCATCCTGCTTCCCAGGAAATATTGTAGTTTGTCACTCTCAAACTAAAATGGCTAAATTTTACCTTATTTCTTCCTTAATTTCCAAAGTCTGCTCACTCACATGCTATATTCTGCTCCAGAGAAAAAGGAACCACTTTTCCCTTTGCATTTCTGCCCATGATCCAAAAAGCTTGTGTGAATGCAAAAAGAATTGTCATGTCTATGTCAGCTGAGTTACATTAAGCTACAATCCTCCTTTTTGGTTTTTAACTTCTTTCCAAAAACTGACCAGATGAAGTCCTTACTAACCAATGGATGTATGGCTGAGTATTGATGAGGATAAGGTGTCTCATAGAGACAGGATAACCTATTTTGTTGAAAAAGCACCAACTTAGCGTGGGTATTATGAGCAAAGATGACTTGCAGTTGCTAACAGAATCTTCAAAAATACGGCTGGGCTGAGTACATATAAGAAAATCTGTAAGTTTTACTTTCACTAAGCCTAAAGAATGACTAGAGTATTCTCCTACAGCAGTGGGTCTGTCTCTTCTGCAAATACTCTTCAAAGGCAATGATCAGCCATATTCTGTATTTCAGAAGATGTATAATTAGCCTTGGAAAAATCTTTTGCTAATTTTGCTATTCCCTTAGAATGTCAAGTTCAGGCATCTCTCAACTTTGCAGCTCACATCTTAACTGAATGGTAAAAGTTAAGCTTCTCAAGGCGTGCACAGCTATAATTCAGCCTCTGGTTTCTAGGGATCAAAGGTCAGCACATTAATCTATTTGGGATAATTCATAGAACCTCTTTGGAGAAAAGAAAAATATTAACATAAAAATAAGCCATGTTTCCTGAAAATGAATCAGAACACTTTATGATATAGAACAGTATCCCAGTGATGACCCAAAGCAATTAGTTTAGTATGTTCAGGCTCAGACTTACTCTACTCCAGTCCACTCCAGGTATTGGAGGTCTTTTGTTAAAAGATTTTTTTGGAATAAGCAGTTTCGCCCTGATTGTGAAGTCAATTGCTTAAAAAGGAGGAAAAAAATCTAAGAAAATGTTTCTGAACAGCATCAGAAACAGCAACAAAAGGTTTTACAACAATAAAAATGTTATGTGAATATTTGCTGTAGTTTGAAAATGATTGACAATAGTTTGCAGGGAGTGTAAGAGGTTTTTAACAAATGCTTTTCAAAGTAGGTGCTAGTAAAGCATCACAGAACTTCGCAGAACGCAGCCTCAAATGTCTAGAAGTTGAAGCTGACATAATTCATATCGTTTACATCAAAGAAAGATTATTTTTGTATAGTATTTTCACCTACCCCCACTTCGTCACTGACGTTTAATTATTTGTTTAGTTCTAAACACTGCTTCTTGCTATCTTTGCATAACTGTTCTAATGTAGAGTGATCAAACTTCTAGTTTAAAACAAAAGAGCTACCAAAAAGAATGCAAAAGAAAAATCTATATGACTCCATGAGAGTGTGGAGGGATTTAAATTATAAGATGGTGGGGCTTTGCTCATGGCAGTTCTCTGCTATTGCATGTGCATTTCAGAGACTAACAGAGACATGGAACTGATTTAGATGAGAAGTTCATTGTTAAGCTTGGGATTACTGTCAAATTAATTCAGTTATTGCTCATAACATTAATTCCACCAATGTAAAGAGCAGAATTGAGAGAAAGAATAAAAAGATGAAGCACGTGTATGTGCTTGCATGTGTGTATTTGTATCTGTTCATGTGCAGTAAGAGGATTTTTTAACCTGTCCAGGTTTGTTTTCTCAGATGGTGAAAGACATGTGAGAGCTGTCACACTTACACTATTCCCCCCAAAAAAGATTATAAGTGGTCACATTCTCCTCTCTACTTCTTCCCACAAATTCTCTGAAAACTCCAAAATCCAAATCTCGGTGAGACACATGACCTGGACTGACACAGGCACAACTGAACAGGCACATGGCAGGAAGCCTAAAATACTTTGGAGGTTTTGTGGGTGGATATTGCCTTCTGACTTAAGAATTGCGTAAAAAAAAAAAAAAAAAAGGTAACTCTGTTTTTAAACCATGAATCATTCTGATCATGTTGATGGGAATAAGTCCATTGCAAAGAGCTGATGACCTAGAGAAGATATTTTCCATAAAACTAAATAAAAGAAGTGCGATTAGCGTATGTCCAAATATAGGAACTAAGGTCATGATGAACTGTACAAGTCCCAAGGAACATCAAGTTGTATGCAGGGCCATATAAGAATATGCTCTTTGCATCTATCACAAATTTTGTGGAAACGTTCCACATGCACAAAGGAACCGCAGCAACAAGTTGTTCGGGGACTTGATTAGCATGGATTCATTGTCTCCAAGGTGCTTGGCTGTGCTGTGTTTTTACTGCTACGGAGAAGGACTGCTGAGAAAGCATATTCCAGAAAAGATTCCTTCTGCGCTGCAGTACTTTCACAGGGGATCCACTAAGTCAATGAGAATTTTGCATGGCACAGCATCATTAAATATCCGAGGATTAATTCAGTTGCCTCACTATGAACTTGGTACAACTATCAGGAGAAATGAATAGTGAAGATGACAGAATGATCTTTTCTGAATCCCTAGGCTGTCATGCAATATGGATAAATAATGAGAAATAAGTTCTTGGCAAATGCTAAGTTTGGCTCTTGAGAGCTTAGACATAATGGTAATATGATATTCAAAGAGTGCAGTGCTCAGTCAATTAGATGAATAGCCTGTTTTTGCTTGTCCTTGTCCAATAAATTTGAGAAGAAATGACATTAAAGGAACTAAATTATTTCTGCAAACTAGGTACTGGAACCTGGCAGATGACCGAGTGATATTAAATGATTCTTCATAGACATGGCAGTTAGGAAGGGGAAGCTGCGTGATTGCAATGCAGTGTTAAACAAGGCAAGAAATGCCTCATGTAGTCACAGAGTTAATCCAAAGCCTTGTTTTCTTGCTTCTTCTCTGCCGAAAAGCTCAGCTGCTTATTAGCCCTAAATTAGACTTGCCAAAATGCAGAAACCTGTTGGTCTTTTCTGTCTAGCACTATGTGCTATATAGAATTCCTGTTCTGCTACCCTAAAGATAGCACACAAAAAAGCTTTAACTAATAACGTTTGATCAATACACATATATAAGCATGATCTCCTCAAACTGCCAGCTGCCCTAAGGCCACAAAGGGCAAGACAATATAAAAAACCAAAATTGACTTGTGCTAATTCCATATTAATTAAGCTTCTCTTGACCTGTCTTGTGTATTCTTAAGGAGACAATGGAAGATCTTTGCATGCAGAGCAGCAAACATTCTCTTTTGGGATAATTTCAATAATCTCACTATATCAGGAAGATTCATGCCCTGAATTCATGCCCTTAATCAAGTTGCAGCATGTTAGGGCAGTCTAGAGAGGGTGAATAAAGCTATTATTCATTTCTACATGAAAGCCAATATCATAGCTTAGCACAAGGCAAAGGGTACAAATTTGTATGTTCTCAACTACAAGCCTTTTTTCCTCCCACTGCACAGAATATATGATCCCTGTTTCTTTACCTTCTATCATAACTTTTTAGCCTTGAAATATTTTCCATGGTTATTCACACATATAGTATTGTAATAAATGTAAACTGAGAATCCAGCTATCAATAGGGCAATCTCCTAAAGGTTTGTTTATGGCTGAGGTAAACACATCAGCAAATATAAGGCTGTCAGCTTGTATGTTGCCCAAACACCATCAGCTCGTGCCTCCACCTGAGGTAAGGCAGTGGCCACTTACAGTGATTGATTTGGGCCATTAGCTCCAAATCAAAGTCAGTTTCAGTTCATCCATCTTTCTAGAACCTCAACAAAAATGTTATTTGAAAATAAACACTGGCTCTTCGTCTCTTTTGTCAAAAGAGCAGCAGGGAGCTGATCGACATGTCACTAACTACATCTCCATTTCTGCTGCCACAGCAGCAGCCTCCTGGAAACTGTGCTGCTGAATCTATGTATTTTGTCTACTTAGAGTCCTGAGGTGCAGGTCTGGAGAAGGAGAGATTGCACTTTGCAGTAGCACTGAAAGAAAGGTTTCTCATAAAGTAAAGTCTGATGAATGTAAAAAGCAGATTTTGATACTTAATCTCTCGGTGCAGCTGACCAACATTTGACTCGAGGTCAGGAAGCAGAGGGAAAAGGTGTTTTTAAACCTCTTTTGAAAACACTGGAGTATCACAGCAATAACTGCCAATAAAATAAAGCACCTGGGAGATATCTCTATTATATAGCAACGTGACTCTGATCCTGCCTTGGGTGCTGAACACATAGGGATTCACAGGCCACTGTAACCGTGGTACTACCTGGACCTGACCTACAACAGAAATCAAGGTGACGTGGAATTAGAAGTGGCTCTTCGTCCCTTGAGGACGGCTTTAGAAAGTGATAGGTTTATAAAGTATTGGTTAAAAGGGAGTTAGTTAGTCACTGGAGTCTCTCCAAAGGCCCGGCCTCAACACAATTAATTCAAACCAGCATCTCTGTCTGCCAAATCGGTGTTTTCGATGATAGGCCTGCAGTATCAGGTGTTTGTAGGTGCCTGAGTCAAGGATTAATTCTGGGGATGAGATTTAACATTTTTTAATTGCTGAAGTTCTGTCTGCCATATTGTAGGGAAGCTGAGTGCCAGGGGAGGTCCAAGCCTCACCTTAATGGATACAGAAGTTCACCAACCTCTCAGTGCAGAGTTGTGTCATGTACTGAAGCAAGGCTTCTCTCTAAACCAACTGCTATTTTACATGTGTTGTGATGTTTCCCAAATTCTTTTTTTTATGCTTCATTATGTTTTAATTTAGAAAATGATATTTTCAAAAAAGGTACTCTTCTGCTGCAAGGACCTGCAGCTCCGCCCAGTTTTGATTTTGTTAGGGTGTTCTTTGTTTACATTTGTTCATATTAAGTTTTCACAGGTTTGACTAAAAGACTCCTCTCAAAAAAAGTATGAATCAATACTGGAATTGGGTATTCAAGTGTGGAGGCTTACCACAGCCCTTTCTTCTCTAATATCTCCTTAGATCTGGCTCTCCATAATTCGCCTCCCTTTGACTGCCCTCCCTAGCTTTGATCTGATAGGAGGCAGAGGGGCTTCTGAGACTGTGTGGATTATCTGAGGACTCCTTCCCAGAGCTTTACTGCTAAGAGAGGGCAGTTTATGCTTGGGGAAGTATAGTAAATATCTAAAAGAAATACGTTTTAATGGGATCTTGTTACCACAGTGTGTTTTCCCCTTTTTATGTCTTCAACAAGAACAATGGCAAATTTCCAACTTCTTATTTTTTGACTGAGAATGGGTGTGTAAGAATGTAAGGGGCTAAATAAATGTGATGGGGAAGCCACCAAAGCTTGGGCTGACTGCTCAGGCTTTAGAAAAAGAGAAAAGGTTCCCTTGTACAATTTGCTGTATAAATATGTATTGTGAACTGCAGTCAATATTTTTCATTAGCATTTTAGGAGCTGATAATTGTTAACAGGAGGTCTTACAAGGGAAACTTCAATGTTTTGGCCCAACTTTCTGGGCTGCTGATTGGCTTGTCTCAGTATGAAGTCATGGAGAGACCTCTTCCTGCCTTCTGTTGAGAAAAGTGAGGATTTAGTATAAATTGAGAAGTCACCTCATATAGAGTGTCAAAAGTGACCTCACTGTAGCTGGTGCAGCCAGCTGAAGTCTGATAGAGCCTGCCATGCTTTTGCCGGGTCAGATTTCTCACCTTTTGTTATTTGAGCTTCCTCCTGAGAGCCTGGGCTGCCTAAAGGGGTAACACGACATTCCCTTTCTTTGCGCTTTAATCCAATGAGAGGGGCCTTGCTTTCTCACAGAGGGTTGGGATACACACTAAGGTTAGCTGAGCAGCTGTGAAAGTGAGGTGAAGATCAAGACTTTGATCATACATTTCAGTATGAATGAAGCCAATAAAAGGGAGATTATCTTTCTTGCTACTTTTCAAATTTCTCATCTGACGCAGCACTGCTTACACAAGCTTGATGCAGTTGACATGTCTTTGCCCTATCAGGTGCAGAAACGTTTGGTCTTCTATCTTAAAAATATATTTGCAGAGAGTAGGAAGGGAGGAGGAAAAAAGCGAAGGAGAGAAAGTCAGTTTTGATGGTAGCAGATGGGAGCATGTCAAGTAAGAAATGCAGAAGTACTCTGCTGGTTGCAGTCTGGCACTTCAAAGCAAAATGAAGAGACATTTCAAAGAGGATACACATTATTATTTGATTAAGATTCAGCTTCCTGGATGAAATGTGCATGCAATTATTACCATGATGATAGTAGGTTTCATAAGAAATGTTTATTATCTCTTTGTTATTGGTTCTTATGAACAGTGGGTTCAGCCTCCAGTATGAACTTCCACTCTTTTTCAAAATTTGCATATATGGGTGGGGTGTCCAAACCTAGCTATATACTTTCAGTTTTCAATACAAATCAGCATCCCATGGGAAGTCTATCCCCAGATTTGGGGTGTGTAGAGAAGTTACACTCGGACAATATTTACACTGTACCTTCTTTGCATCTCTTACTGATGTCTTTCTTTCTTCCTACTCTCTTAGGATCAAAATCTTGTAAAGGTGGTGAAACACTGGAACAGGTTACCCAGAGAAGTGATGGATGCCCCAGCCCTGGAAACATTCAAGGCCAGGTTGGATGGGACTCTGAGTGACTTGATCTAATTGAAGATGTCCCTGCTCATTACAGGGTAGCTGAACTAGATGACCTTTAAAGCTCCCTTCCAGCACAAACCATTCTATGACGCTATGGCAACTCAACATGGACTCAAACAGAGGACTTTACCTCTTGTCTTATTTCCTCACACTGTTACCAACAGTTGTGACATTCAGGGTTTTTAAACCTCCCAATTTTATATTCAGTGTCTTTAGAGACAGCCCTGCTAACAGTCCTCAAATTTTTCCTATTCAGTCCTGCCGCGAACCAGGAGGAGGACTTACTGTCTATATAAACCATGCAGATTCTACGTGACTTTCTGTGTGGGTCATGAATAGTCTGTCTTTGAAGACTGACAGGGACTTTTCACCCAGCTAAATGAGGGTATTTCCAATCAGATCACAGAAAGAACTTTAGGAATTCAAAGCCTAGACATAGCATTCATTTTGCCACATTTTAGCTTGCAAATTATGCTGCAAGAACAAAATTCTTAAAAATAAACTGTTCTCAGTTAAAACAAATTTCTGAGGAATTCGATGTAAAGGATTTTGTAAGTTCAAAATCGAGGCCAAAAGCAGAGACAATCCAGTTTCTACACATTTTACGCGTTTGTGTGTCCCCAAAGCCTCTGACGAAAATTATAAGAAGTGTGAGACCCAACACAGAAGTTCCCAATCTGAACCAGACCAGCAGCCTGTTCTGCCCAGAGCCATTCCCTCAGCAGTGGTCAATACCAATTCTTTCTAAGGAAGGACCAACTGGTGGTCACAGATAAGTCTCTGCCATAGAAAACTGTCTCATAACTTCTGCAAGCAGGTTAACTATGTCTAAAATACTGTTTTCTCTCTTTTTTCTTTATCTTTTAAAAATTTTTACTATTGCAGACAGAAGTATTTTTAAATGCAAGTAACTATTCACTTTTTTCCCAACCCTTCTGTCTTGTGGAAAGGAATGTCATAGGCTAATTACAGTCTTGAATGAAAAAAACCACAACAACCAAAACCAAAAAACCGAAACAATTCACTGGCTCTAAATTTGCTGTCTTATGTTTCTAGAGAAGCTCTTTTACTTTGATATCATGAAAGAAAGGATTGGAAAAGTTTCTTTTATTTACAGTGATCACTGTTCTCAACACCCTTAACATACTTTCTATTCATGTCTAAAAAGGAAGAGTTCAAACTTATGCAGCCCAAATCCAAATCTACTCTGTTCCTGTGTAGGAGTCAACGCAACTCCATGAAACAGAGACTTTGTAATGTTGTTTATGACTGAAGAATTAGACAGTTACTATTTAAAAAATTTTGGATTGCTATCATATTAGAAGTTGTCAACAGAATAATACCTTTTCCTTTCATTTCATCTGTTTCTAGTCATATCGCTTTCTCCAGGAAAAAGCCAGAACAGGTTTGAAAAGAGTCTAAACCACCTCAGTGTGTCCCTAGGTAAGGAGTCTCCATCCAAGCTCTTTGAATGTAGCATAAAGAGATATCACAAGCATCAAGTATGAAATATAAGCTAAAAACCACTGAGCTTGTTTATTCTTAAACTGGTCCTTTATTCTTTCTGTTATTCTTTCACTGGTAGGGATCTTTCTTTGCTTAGAGCAGTAAATATTTTTCAATACTTTCAATGAACATGTTATGTTGTTCATTTTCTATCTTAAGTCACTTTTATAGGAAAAATGGAACAATCTGTGGGGATTTTTCCCCTTCTATTTGAAGGTTTCCTAGTGAACTCAGTGCCCAGAAGACAGGTACTCATTTAACTAAGGCAGCCATCCAGCAGGTATCATCTGAAGATCTCTTAGCTAAGAACTGCTGAGGACGCAAATACTACATTGTCCTTCCATACAAATAGAAGGTCCATTTAGACAACACCTTTACTATTCCCACAATTTAAAGTCTTGCAATAGTGAATACTAATCACACTTATTCCTGTGTAAATGAGAAAGGTTTATGAATCTTTGTGTAAATACAAATCAGGTTATTTTTAATGCTAATGCAGAAGCTGTATTTATCTCTGTATTTATCAAGTTTGCCTTTTAACATTTTTTTAAAAAGCAAACAATATCTGTAGTTGCATAAAGGAGCCATGATGTGATGTCTCTTGGAGAAATGGAAGCAGAGAAGAACTGCAGTAGAAAAATCATTAAGTTAAATTGATTTTTTTTGCTTTTTTCCCAAAATAATTTAAGTATTTTGAAAACCATCTATAAAGCAACTCTATTAAGACCTGACTTTTTATTATTCTGTCTGCATGAAAGCATATTTGTGTCCTTATGCAACTTAAATTTACAATTTCTGTCTTGATAGTGTGGTTAATTTTGTACCTTGATGTGATTATCACTTATTATAATTCAGAAATGCTTTTCTCAGGTTTTTCTGTGTTTTGCTTTTGTTCCTTAAGATCAGATGTTGCAAGTTTTAAGACTAGTGACATACATGGGCAGGTTTTAGATGAGTGAAAGAGGCCACTGGAGTTTGATGGAAGTCGCATTAGGCTTATGTTTGTGAAATCCCTTATTGGATTCCCACCTGTAACGGTTTGGATTTGATTATTTTGTTGAATGTTCAAACTTTACAGTTTGTAGTTTTTTGGTTTTTTTTTTTACTTTTTTTTATGAATATAAGGGAAAGGGAGAAGGGAAAAGTTGAAATGTTGAAATGATTATATTAAAGTTGTATAAAAAGATATACATGTATTTATATTTATATATAATTAGAATATTATGCATACAGAAGAAGGGATTTTGAACACTTTTTTATGGTTTTGAAGGGAAAAGGGAGAGGAAAAAATTAAAATAGATATATACAATTAAAATTTAGGAGTAATTAATAAAGAATTAATAAAAGAAAATTTTATTTTTTTTGAGATAGTAGAATTGTATTAAGTGATTGTTGGTATTTTTTGGTTTTTAAGGTTTATAAGGTTTTATTGGGTTTTATTTTTTTATATGAGTAGAGTTGATAGTAGAGAATTTGGTTTTGGATTTATTGGAAAGGAAAAAGAGGAAGAGGCTTCTCCCCCTTCTCATTTATACCCTGGTTTACGTAAAAAATCACTTGGAATATTGGGAAGATGACTACATCCTCGGTTACAACTTGGCTATCAAGGAAGGTCTAAAATCAAAACCACTACACCACCTGTCTGGTCTCTGGCTTGGAGTTCTTTGGATTCTCTGAAATACTGGTATTTTAAATGTCTACTAAGTGAACTACATTTAAACTCACTGGTTTCTATACTAGTCTTCAGTAACCAAATGGTGTTAGGAAAAAGAAGTTGAATGGTCATTCTTGGACACTGTGCTGGGAAAGGGGAAACCCGTTTTTAAAAATTGGATTTTATAGAATCTGGGAACCTAGAATGAGAAGAATTACAATGTGAAGCCTACTGGGGGCTGCACAGAACAAGAGAAATACTAAAGGAATTTATTTTCTTAGCATAGCATTATGTCAACTCAGAGGAAAAAAAAATCACTCAGCTGCTTGCCTCAGAATAGCCGGATGTGAAACCACTGGTGCCATCCACTACTTGATCCCACTGACAGATTTATTGCTTGCTGCAGTGTTGCTGCTGTCCATGATGAAAATGGCAGGTGCACGCTGCTACAAAAGAGGATTTCTGTCTCAAAATTCATCTCCATGCACATGTGTGACTAAGAGAAGCTAGAGGTCACAAGGGGACAGCAGTGTTTAGAGCGACTTACAAAGAAATGTTGCTATTTTTTTAAATCTTCCCAAGAACAACCTCCTTGCTATTCCACGGTTGTATCCCAGGGTAGGGAGGCTAACCAATTTAGTGCCAGCTGAAATATATCAAAAAGTAGAGAGCGGCAATACTTATTGGACAAATAAACCGTATTCCTTGTGTTTACCAAAGAAAAAATATTTCTCAGTTCGAAGGAAGATTTGATTTATAAGCCTAATAAAATACTATACAGAAAATTTCACTGGAAACAATGAAAAAACACTGAAATGTATTAAGTGGGGCCAAGTCATAGCCCAAGTTCTAGATAACCCCAAAGGCTTATGAGTGCTATAAATCTGAACCTGGATTTAAGTGGTGATATTAACTGAATGTATCTTTTCATTACTATGTAGATAATTACTGTATCTCATTATGTCTCTCACAAACTACTCAGAGTTCAGTCCTTTTACTTGTTCTGAAATGTTTGACTTGGCTATGAGTCTTTTGCAGCCAAATTTCCACTTGTGCCAACTGAAAAATCTCTTGCCTTTTTCCTGGCTTGACTTGACATTCAGTTCGTAATTTCACTGAAGTAGAAAGACTGTACTTGGAAAGAATTAGGTTGAGATTGCTCCATTTTACTTCTATGTCAAAAAAGAAACTCTTGAACTCTCAAAATTCTTCAGTCAAGGTCTTTTGAAGAGAGACTGAAATCTTACATATAGATTTTAGAACTATATCTGGGTTTTAAACGCCCAGCATTTGAAATAGAGGAACTAAGCACACTAGACAGGGTTCAGTGAGTGGAACTGGCCTTATTTCTATTTGCATCTGCCTAAGAATTCTTCAAAGACTTGTGAATATAATTTCAATGAATTCTTGAGGCCACTTCTGTAGCATAATGATTCACTTGGACCAGACTGCAATCACCAATGATATTACCTTATTTTTTTGAAAGAGCGATATAAAAACATTCTGACAGAAAAAAATAATGACATTTGCATACAAATTCCCCTGTGTACAGCATCAGCAATCTTGCTGAGGGTCCGCCGATAATTAAGCCATACAGTCCCGTATTACATCAGCTAGCATCTCTTGCACAAAAGGGTAAGTCTGGAGACATATTCCAAGTAAAACCCTGAGGCCCAATCTTAACACTATCTTGTAACAGTTTTATTTTACTATTTTCAAATGCTTGCTTAAAAGGAGTTGCAGTTAAATGCAATCATCAAGAAGGTAATTTTGATATTCTCCACCCATCCTCTGGTATTATTTATTCCCAGGAAAGACAAGAAAAAGCAGATTTCATCAACAGAACAAATGCCAGAAATGAGAATATGGTTCACTGTTTCTCTCGGATATTTTTGTTAGAAAACAGAGACAAATACTTTTTACACCTTTCCCTCTAAAAGTGGATCTATTCATACCACACATCTTTCTGCCATGTGTCAAACTTTCCTCTCCATCTGCAGCTGCCTAAGGAAGATCTCATTGAACTGGACTGTAAATTTTCTGTTACTAGTTCCACAGCAATTTCATGCAACACATGTAGTGTGTTGATAATATTCAGCCAATTTTCATTTCTAAGTATCTTTAAAAAACTGATGCTAAGTTTAGAATAATTAGACATTTCCAAATATGATCATGACAAGTACAAATGTTTTGCAATTGGTGTGTGGTATCTGCTCAAGAAAAAAGGCAGCTCTGTTCAACTAAGCAACAGATTATTAAAACACAATCAAGATATTCATAGGCAAAATCTAAACTTTTCGTAGGCAAAGAAACTCATGAGTTCTCTTCCAAACCTAATCTTGGACAACTTCATAGTCTCAGACTGGGTTTTTACTGTATTACAAATTAACAACTCCTGACTCAACACAGAGGAAAGCCCCAGAGCGAGAGGTACACATTTTCACCAATCACTATGAACTGGTAATTTCAACCCCACCTGTAGGGCTCATAAACCATGAAAAATAGGCTGAATTGTAAAAGAAAATAGTAAAGAATCAGTGTGTACCCATGGGAAGAGCTCTGCTGAAGAGCTCTCCATCAAGAACACTCTCTGCATGTTGACCACTCTTACCCCAAGTCAGGTCAAGGCTGAACTACCCACTGTTTCAAGATGCCTATAGGCATGAGCTAATAGAATGTTATTTACTGCCATGTCTGCTCACATATCTCTGATCTCATGCAGTTGCAAATAAAGAAAAATATGACTAATATATTTTAAGCCCAGAAATGACCATTGTCATTATTTTAGCCTGACCTTCCATTCTAGTAAGCGTCATAGGACATTACAGAGTTCTGTGCGCAAAAACTGTCATTTGAACTGCATCGAATTTTGCATAAAGATGGACTATTGTGCTTAATTGCATATGCTGTTCTTAACTAGGTAAAAAATTGAAATAGGAACTGATCAGTGAAAAAAACCTACCAGAGCCTGCTACCGCAGTCTGTTGGGAATATATGGAAGGGTGAATACTGAAAGCAGAGGCCGGAATGACAACAGAAATTAGATCTGAACAGGATTTTAGAAGCTAACCCACAGTAGCAGTTCCTCCCAAAGGCTAGAGTAATACTATCTTAAAATAGTGTCTGATTCACTGAATGAATGACAGAATTCCTGCTGACTTAAATAATTGAGGCCACCTTTTTCACACTATGAAGCAAACATAAGGATTAATATATCAGGAGGATAAGACAAGAATTTTTTTGTTTTATGTTCTCAGGGCAGAGTTAAGGGTAAAGATTGTGATCATGGCACACAGGTAATCTCACATGCTTCACAGCCACAATAATTGCTCATTTAGGATTGATTTAGCAGAAGATATAATAACGTGTATTAAAGTTGATAAAACATGCTTTGAATCCTTTATTGAATGACTTACACTGACCTGTGTTCTTCAGGAAAAATGTATTCATTTGTGGACTGTTTTCTATCTGCAATTGGGAAGGCTTAACGTGGAAGCTTTTGAAAGAGTGCATTTGAAAAGGTAAGGGTTCAGTAATGAAGACAGAGGCTACTCATGTGAGTAACAGTGAACAGACACGTGCTAGATTTTGATCCCAAACCACAAAATCTTATTTTACTGTGCTTAAGACTACTGAATTTTTACTTTCTTTCTCCTTTCTTTAGGTTTTGTAATAATCACTAATTCACACTCTTTAACATTGAAGATACAATTTTGAAAAAAAGAGAAAATCACTAAGCGCACACAACCTTACCTGATTAAAAAAAAATCCTATTTCAAGAGCCCTGGATACCACAGAAAGTTGTATGATGCCAGTAAACAGGAAATTAAAAGAAGGATGTGGACAGCCAGAGAAAATTCAAGTCTCATAGGACCAATATATAAACATAATGAAGTGCTGGTGGCAATTTGGCATTTCTTTAGCTTTGGGGAATTTGGTCAGGGGTCTAATTGTGCTGCAGAGAGGAAAAGGTTTGCAGTGTGGGGATGTGTTAGAAACTGTCTTAAGAGTTGGAGCTACGGCATTAGTAAAAAAAGGAAAGAGAACCAAAGAGTTAAACAACAAGGTAATGAAGGACGGTGTTGTTTATGAAGGGCTGAGTCAAACAGACAGCCACTTCAATAAATGACAAATGTCCCAGATACAGAAATGTGAATATGCTCTTTAGACAGAATCCTAAACTGATATTAAGGTGGGTCTGCATTCTTAGTTATTACTGTTATCTACTGGTCAATGATACCATGTATACACTGGAGATAAATATATAAAGATGGTTGCTTCTCCAGAGAGCTTCTTTTCTTAAGAATGTTGCTCAAGAACTGCTGAAGGTGATTGAAATGTCTAGTCTCACCTTGATCTGTCCCTGTTAAAAGTTACCTGTGCTGCATATTGCAGTAACTGAAAAACTGCCATCTTTACATTCATTCTGATCAGTGGCTATGCGCAGAGGTTAAAAAAACAATCTCAGCACTTGTTGATTTACCCTTGACATATAAGAAAAGAATAATCATTCTTAAACCAATTCAAAAGGAGTATTAGAGCTAGAAGAAGCGGCTTTGCTAATTCAGAGATCTTCCTCTGGTCAGTCCAAACACACAGGCCCCTTTCCAGAGAGATCTGATATAATTCTTTCAGACTGGGAATAATAAAAATATGGTTAATGTCAAGAACATAAGCCTGCCTTTCTTTTTTTTTTAAATAGGTGCATCAAACTTGATAGATGGCAGAAGTCAGAATAAGTTTCTAAAATATGGAACTAGAATTCATGCTTTTTATACCTTGATCCTGTTCCCAAGTAAAAATTGAGAGGAGTTTTGCTGCTGACCTCTGCAAGAGGAGAGCAAGGCCTTCAAATTGCATAGTAAAATATTCTTTTTTCCTTTCTGTTTTAATGTCTATATAGATGTAGGCTGGAGTAGGATGAAAGTGTCAGTTTTTACATTTAAGGATTTGTGCTTTATGAGCCTTGATATGTTAATGCTTCCTCTGGGGCTATTCTGGATGAGTGCATTGCACAGGTGGCCCACTGCAATTTATAGACACAATAATTGAACAAGAGAAATAAGAGACAAGAGTGTTTCCAGCACATGGGATGCAGCTGGTTCAACTACTTTAGCAGGAGGCATAACTTTTGTATGACAGAGTCCCTTTCTAAAACATAGGAAAGAGGACTTTTTTTCATGGAGACCCATGTCCTGCTTTTTGCACTCACCCAGCTTCCTTCACATACCAGAGCATGCTCTGAGAGCTGCTTTGTTATGCCCTTAAATGAGCAATTTAGTCTACTATAATTTATACTGCTAAGGAACTCTTTTAAAACAAACATCTGCTAAACTAGAATTTGACTTAAGAAACGCATAACTCCCATGAGCTGAACAGTCCCATACAGAGGAGCATTAAACTTAGCAAAGTAATAACGTAATGCAAAAAAGCAAAACAACTGTTACAGTTACTATTAAATAAAACTAAGCTCAACATTTTCATTGCTCTCCTATCAGCTGCTTATACGGTTAACTTGGACTTTCAAAGTTGCAAACTGAATGTCTTGACATATGACAGAAGTTTTTCGTGAAGAAAGTAGAAGCAGCTATTTATCTACAGCCATTTGCCTTTCTTAAATCTAAAATTACGAATAAACAAACAATTGCTACTGTTACAGAGAGAACCTGTCAGGAAAAAATTCTAAACTAGGGAATGATATGGAGCAAATATAAGAAGTATTTAGGTTTCTGCCCTTTTTTAAGAAGAACGCTAATTATATCTCAAAAAAGGTGATTTTATTCTATTAAACAGTAACAATTAAAAGACAAAAATCAAGTTCTGATTACCCAACAGCATGTGTTATGATACTACAAGATTTTTGGTGTTTGCGGATGGAAGGAAGAATCTTTTAGCATTTCTCTGATGCAACTATTTTTAAAATTTATTAATAAATCTAACATGAAGGTATGCTGCCTTCAACATATATTCTAGTAATTAGTGTCCTTTATTGTATCTTGATGTATATCAGATACAATTTCTGTTAAGGTTATTTTGGAAAAGAGAACCTTAATAACTATAACTCAATGCTTACACACGAAAACTGGTTTTAGTTTTAAAGTTAATTGAATGATGTAGTCAATTAGTGTCACTTAATTTACTGCTTCTTCCTCTAAAAAGTAAATAAATTACTGCTTAATATCCAGAAATTTTAATTTGTCTCTTGTATGTCCTGCAACAGTACAATTTTTAAGTTTTCTGTACACAGATTGGAGATATTTGCTCAGCACACATGGGATGCGGCCGTGAATCACTGACTCTGGTGTACTTCTGGATTTACACAGTTGTAAACAACCATCAGTGTAAATGCATGTTCTTATCCCATCTGGAATCTAGTGCCAACTTTCACAATCCTATTTTTGGCCAATTTTAATTATTACCATATTCACATGAGGTATAATTTCTTCTGTTTGACCACAGTTTACATAAAGACGGGGGGAAGGAACCTTATCATAGGTTTTTGGCATTAAGAAAGTACTTATGTGTATGTATAATAATTATCATTAAAATATAAATTAATCATAGAGTCTTCACGAACTTCACTTAACATCAACAAAAGAATTCTGCACACCAAAGTTAAAATAACACTGACAGAGGTGGTAAATTTACACAGACTCCACCCCTCATCCCTTAACCACAATAATAACAACAAAACTTCCCCACAATTATTTAAAACAGATTTAAAACATAAAAATTGTTACAGAAGTCCACATGTTTAAACATCTTACTGGACTGGGACTAAAGACATGGAACTGAGATTAGACAGAAAAAAAGAATGCATAACTTCAAAACAAACTTTTTTTTATACATAAGAAGAATCTGCAACAGGCATGTCACAGATTTCCACAACAAAACGTACTTATAATTTTTGTCAGAAGGATTCCTACATTATCCCATTTACTCCTCTATGGCAATTGTTCTGTCCGCTCATTGTCAGAAGGTCAGCGGAAAATGATAGCCATAGATAATAACCTGATAATCTACAGAGCTCTATTTCATCCTATCACAATTTGATTTTTGATTTAATAAAGAAAAAAAATGCTTGAAGTAACTGGTCAGTTGGAATGATGTATAATTTTCCAGGGGCCTCTACAAATGTGATGGAGATTTGCTAAAGATCTGTCATTAAAACAGGAAATTAAGCACCACAAAAGTGCCCAAGAAAGGCAAGAGGATGTCCCAGTGGTAGCAACATTACTGGTGTTCTATAAATTTCCAAATAATTCAATTGCTTTGAGACCACAGTGTGGCAGAGTACTCAAGTGGATGTCTACTATTAAGCTCACAAAATAAATGACATCTGCCTTGACATCTTGCTGTCTACTATACAAGCTTCACTGGGCAGAACATCCTTGGCAGTTACAGGTAGAACTTACAAGTTTCCAGTCTGTCTCATATTTTTATATGCTGTTCTTATTTCACAAGAACAGCTCTTTGCTGCACTATCCCAACTGGGCACTAAATGCTCCAGTTATCCTTGGCAGCTGCACAACCATTACCATGACTTAATATTCAACAGCTCCAAGCATCTACCTTTTCTAACCAGAAGTAAGAGCCAGCCTATTTCTCTATCTCAGGGCACATCAGGTAGAAAAAGAAATATCTGCTTCTTCATTCAATGTCAGTTACTCATTTTAATTTTATTAGGTGCTTTAGACAAAGGCTGAAATTTTTACATATTGTAGTTTTTCTCCGAGGCTGCAAGCGTAGGGACTATACTGAGGCTTACTTCAATTTATACCATGCTTAAACCCACAAAATTTAATTTCTATAATGTATTTATTATAATCAGAACTAAACCCACAAGCAATAGCGATGGACACAATTATGTTGTCATGTATCCAAGTGTATCTGAGTTTCTTTGAGTTCTGTACTCAGCCACAAACTTAGGCCAATGCATGCCTCTATGTATAAGAGTTCTCCTAATTCTAAAAATAGATGATTCACATTTTTCTCTGTATTGCAGCAAATTTACAATCCAGTTAAATGCTGTTTATAGAAGAGAGATGAAGAAAATAAATTGCTCCATCTCCATGCATTCTTCTCTCTCAGCCTGAAAGCAAACAATTCTGCTTTGCTCATTGATTACCAAAATAGTTTCTTGATGACTTGTTAATTTGATAGGTCAGGCAATTTATTAGGTGTTTCCTGTGTTTCCAGCTACAGTCTGCGCTGCAAGGAAACAAGCAGTGTCTGTGGCATGGAAGATGAGTCTGTGTCTGATGAGAGCCATGTGTACCAAACTCCCATTTTTCATAAGTGCTGTCATTTTACAGATGTATGACCCTCTTCTCCTGGTTACAGAGGAGGGGGTGCTGGGGGAAGATAATGTACAGGGTTCAGTAGAGAAACCCTTGTAAGCAGAAACACAAATCATGTCATGCAAACCAGAACAGGCTACAGGACCATCACATCTCTTTGCAGAAGACAATAACAGATAGGACAGAGAAAGATGGAGTCTAAGATGATTAGGAAAACAGGAATGGTTAATGGATAACAGCAATGTGGCGCCAAGCAGTTCATTCCATGTCATAAAGATATGAGGCAACACAAACAGAGAGCAGGTAAAAGGTCTTTGAAATTCATCCAATCAATGCAGATGCAGAGTTGAGTTCCCAGCATATTTGACAGAGAATAATGAAGACTGTGGAAAAATTAATGTATTTCAAATTAAGTCTTTTGTTTTATTAGAATCTCTTATTCTCAGTATGCAGTATATCATTTCCAATTTGAAATTACAATTTTGGTTTTGTTATTTTTTTTTTAAACATCTCTTCTCTGCAAATTCTAATCACTTTCTTCTGCCTTCAAACCCAGGATTAACATGTATCTTAGGAAGATCATTTCTCTTTTACACCAGCTTGAGAAACACTCTGAAACACATGGCAGTAATTCCACCCCACTCCTCACCTCCTGTTGAGGTCCCTACTGTACTGCTATTGCTGCAGAATTTGACGGGGTCCCAATGCATACTGAAGGCATAGAGGGATCAGTACTACTAAGAACCAAGAAGGTTCCTAAAACTCTATTGCATGCATATATGGGACAAATATAGGCATTGTACTATCTGAAGATTTAGAATTAGTATGGAAGACAAATTAATCTCTAATTCTACTCTGCTTCATTTAAGGCACCTATTTGTATTTTTCTGGTTTAATAGAAAACTACTCACAAACCCTCAAATTTTCATTGGCAATTTGTGGCAGACCTGTTTTGCAGTATTTGGCACACGTGTCACAAAGTAATAATCCTGAAAGACCACTAAGAAGTTAATTTGTGAGGATATAACTGTTGAGACATCAAGGTTTCAGCATGCTTATACATGAAAAATGCTTGGGACTAGGCTATGGTTTACATAGCCTAGGTATTTGGAGGAAAAAAACCCTCCTTGAAGTCCTTACTGTTCAGAAACTTGGATCCCCGGCATGCACAAATTTGCGAGTACATTGTGGATTTCGTACAACCATCAGGTTCTCAGCAGAAAGCAGCAAGAAACGAAGTAAGGATATGCCAGCATGTTTTGAATCAACCAGAATTCGTTTGAAAATCCAGTAAGAGTTTCATCTCTTTCTTTTCACATAAACACTCCTTTGTAAGAAAGGTACTAGCGTGTAGTTGTCGTAAACTGACCAAGAGTAAGCAGACGTAAGTAACCCAAACCTACTAGTATTAGATGACTCTTCAAATCTAAATGACAGAAAATACAGGAACACAGCCAACAGGCACTCCAGGAACATGCTTGTTTTTCACTAAATCTACTCTGGTTGCAAGTGTTTATCCTTACTCAGCCAAAGATTTCATTGACTTCAGTGGAAATTCTGACTGTACAAGGAATGAAAAGTTTTTTTGCTCCTGTAAACAGAGGTTCTCTGGAATTGCAGCCTGCACATAATAAACCTCTGAAACAATTCAGACCCATCATTCTATTTCACTGTGAACAGAACACCAGTATATCTGAGTTAACAATAAACATAGGCTCTCCTCCCACTCCTATTGAAAACTATGGCAAAACTCCCAGTGACTTCAATGGGAACTGTAGCAGACCCTGAGGCTTTCAAAGACCAGACATGCAATGTTTTAGTGTCCTGCCTACTCTAACTACAGGTCAAACCTTTGGTTTTGTAAAATACAGAGGAGAAAAAGAATGTATTTTCTGCCTAGATGATGGGAAAAAAATGTAAGACAGCACTAACAGGCACTTAAAATAAAAAGTGCTAAATGGAGAGCATGAACCTCATATCACACAGAATCGATTTTATATACTCATCCTATAATAAAATTCAGTCAATATAATGCCTTCTTACAGGTTCAAAATCACTAAATGGCAGCTAAGTAGCACAATTTACCCCAATCAATTACATATAACAGGTAAATAGATCAAAATAAGTTACATCTAACCTATTATAAAATAAAGAATGTTAATTATTGCAGAACTAAGACTAGAATTAAACACAGAATTATGTGTTTGCTAGATAACAAAGTTAGGAAAACATAAGACTAAATCTCTGTATGCCATGATTACATCACATTTGATAACACTGTCTAAGATGCTATTGTTTATTCTTTAGATAAATGTCCTAATCAATAGCTACATGACAACAAAATAAGAGTAATTAAGAGAGGTGTATTTGCCTCTCTATTGGTACATATCTGTTGAAAGCAAATAGAATTCTCATCAGCAAAAACTACTTTCAGTCTAATTTGCAGTTTTTCTTTTGATTTATAGCTTTTAGAAATATCATGTCAGGGATATGGCAAATATTCAAGCGTTTGCTTAGCTAAAAGATAAAGGGCTATAAAGCCAGCTGAGATACGACACAGAAAACAAGGTTTAGGATAGTATGCTCAAAACTGTAGGTCACCTTTCTTCAAGACCAGAAGGAAGTTCTTGCCCAAGGCACAAGGGTTTATGGAGAAGGTCCTCTTAAAACGATGGTTCTCCATGTGATTTTTTTTGTCATTGACATCAGATAGAGCAAATTCTAAAAAATAATAGCTTTATATTACTCCATTAAAAAAACTGGATTAATACTCCATTTAAAAATATTTATATTAAGAAAGGCCTATAAGGGAAGTTTTCACACATGAATCATCATCTTTTACTGTGCTAGGACCTTTAAAAATACATAGACTTGCTGTGAACTGACAGTACAGAGACAGCCAAATGCTTTTGATTCTCAGGGCATTTTAAAACATATCTCCCCTGGCAGGAATACCATTCCAGTTCAGTTTACCCCTACCTCTAACACTTGCTGCAACTGTCTGCTGAATCTGCTATAATTCAGGACAGTAAAATTATCTAGGTTTAAAAAATACAAAATGCTCCCAACTAAATTTTCTTTCTCCTCATCTCACCTAAGATCCTGAGGATTTAAAACATAATCAAAATAATTTCAGTGGCCTGGTTTATAAGCCTGGCTCTCTAGACAGTTACCTCAGCACAGCTGAGGAGGGCACAAACTGGGATGTTGGATTAGGAAGCTAGAGGAAAGGACGACAGAGAACTTTTCATAGTGGTTTTGCCACTATCAAATCCATGAAAATGAACTACAACCTAACTCACTTTTTCACTTTGACAAACTACGTACTAAGCAGAAATAAGCATGCAAAGAAAAGTTCGGCTCTGCTTAAGTCAGGGAGTTACTCATCACTCCAGTGAGGATTTCACCTCTTACATCTAACAGAATTTGTCTTACCATGCAGGCAGCTGAGGGGGATGGTATGCATATTTTCTACCTGCTATGAGTGCAGGGCCTTCCCTGTCCCTAAAGAACACAGCTTCTGAAGATCAGACCCAAACATTTGTTTTCTGTTCAGTATTCCTGGAATGCCCTCATGCTTCCTTGTGCTTCTTAACTATTTGCACCTCACAGTATCCTATCTGTAAAGTGGTTTAAAATATCCCTCTCACATGGCATCAATGACAATTTAGATTCATGCTTACCTTTGAGAGAGTAGAATGAAAGTTAGTACAGTATACATGCCTGGTTTTCTTCCCACTATTCAGAAAAGCCTGTACAAAGCTAATACTTTGCATTAGTGATCTTTCTGTGGGACAAGGAATGAAACTAGTGAATGGAACTACCGGTGTCAGATCAAAAGAGACCCTCCATTCACCCTATCTCCCTAATTTATTTTTGGCATTATCTTTTTCCTTCCTATCTTTCCAAGGCCCAAGGCATCAAAATTTACATTTTCTTTGTGTTCTATCCTTAAGAAGGAAAGGAAAGGGGGAGCAAGAGGGGAAAGCAACAGAGATAAAAGGAACAAACAGCTCTAGATATCAAGCAGTGTAACCAATTCCGTAACATTAGTCTGTCCTTTTGAATATTTCATAATTTATAAACTGGAAACACATTATGCTTTGACTTTCAAACAGCAGCTGAAATCACATGCCTTTTCTAAACCTTTTAAGGGATAAGGAAACTGATGGAGATAAAAGAATATTCACTTGTAATTCTCAGATGATCCTGGTAGTGTTCAAAATTTCTATGGCAGGTGGTGTGGAAGGGATTTGGGAGGTGGTGGAGAGAAAAGATGAAAGACATTTGGAAGAATGCTTGAGAACAGTTTTAAATCTTGTGAAAATGGGTACAGATTCTCCCCTTAATCACTAGAATAACACCATTACCTGTTGCTTTTTAAAGGCTTTATAGTTTTAATGGTGATATTAAGCACAATAGCTGCTGTCATGTATGCAAAATCATAAGAGGAGATTTTCTGCGTTTCTTCAAAATTGCCATTTTTTTAAGTCCTACTCTGCTAAAGGGCCATATATTTAATTCATTTGTGACAAGAAACTGTGATTCAACTTGCCTTAATGTTCTGTAGTGCTTAAGGTAGGCTTTGTATTACAGTTTGAAATTCGTTGTCCTTGGTGAAGAAAGACTGCAAAGGAAATAATACACCAGTGAAAGCAGGCTGAGAACACATCCATCCGAATGAGAAATTCAGCCAGCTATTAAGAGGGCCAGTGGCTACTAAGATGATAAGCCC
This sequence comes from Cephalopterus ornatus, assembly GCA_013396775.1. Classification (NCBI taxonomy): domain Eukaryota; kingdom Metazoa; phylum Chordata; class Aves; order Passeriformes; family Cotingidae; genus Cephalopterus; species Cephalopterus ornatus. The sequence continues at coordinate 213,050 of VZRE01011167.1, read as the reverse complement.
CTCTATCTTCAAGCACAGCAGAACAGAAGCCCTGAGCATGGCTTTGCATGCAAGATGTGAAATAGTTCTGTCCCAACTCTCAGCCAGAGCTCCAGCATAAGAGACAGGCAGTACAGGGATACTGTACAACTTCAGCCCTTGAATTCTACAGTGATAAGGCAGACTCCCAGGATTAACAACCCTGTCAAGGATAACTCTCTGAAGTGCTTATTTGTTTAGAAGAACCACCTCATTCATCACTGAGGAGTGATAGAAATGGAAGTCCTCCGACACAGTATCTGAAGTCTACCTGGATGTATGTTTTCTTGGTATCATGGAAAGCAGGAGATTGCTATCTGGTTTTGAAAACAGTATTAAAATGAAATACATTACTTGTGTTTATAATGCCTGGTTTCTAAGGTGTTTATTATATTTCTTTTCATAGAAATATTGCAAGCCAACTGATGAGCAGAAGTATATCTATATGAACACAATTTTAAGAACAGCAGTAAAATTTAAATCAACACACCTCCCCCCTCCTTTAAGAGAGGCAGATTATATTTTGACTTTCTCTGAACTTTAAATAGATGTTTCTGATAGTAATTAATGACACTTGTCTGGTAAAATTACAAATCTGATTTTTTGTTAAGCTTCATTTACATAAAGAGAGAATTCAAGTAAAATTTGTAATATAAAAATCCTGAGCTACTCATTTAAAGATTTTTACTACATGGAGTTATTCCATGAACGGTCCTATACTGCAAGATCAGAACCAGTTTCTGGATTCCTCAGACCTGGGGTCTTACTCACAGCCCACCCTTCCTCTGTATCTTACTTAAACTTATGGTGAGGAGAAAGGGTCTAATAAAAACATATTTTAAGAGCTGTCAATGACTTGTAAATACTTTTCTTGGAGACCAGAAGAGTAAAATGAGGATGGTAAGAAGCAACACATATAAAACACATATAAGAAGAATATAAAACACTACAAGAAATGCTGGGAAGCAATTCCTCAAAAGGTTGGAGTTGGAAGGACCTTACAGATTATTTAATTCCAATCCCCTTGACATAGGTAGGGACACCTTCCACTAGACCAGGTTGCTCAATTTTGTTATCAGTCTCACGCTTCATAGGCTGTTATACTACATTAAATGTATCAGGAGAAGAAAAAAATACCAATCCAAACAAACAAATCCAACTCGTATTCAGTGTTTCATTAATTTTCTCCCTCTCTTTTCTTTTTTCTTTTTCTGTCAAAGAAACATGTATAGGGTATAGAGAATTAAATGACTGTGTAGGGTATTGGCACACTCCTAATCCAATAGGAGAAATCTGTCAGTAGGGGACTTCACACATTTCAGTAAGGGAAAGAATTATGCAGAATCACTGATTTCAACACAATAACGGTGTGACTAGAAATACTACATTCTGTCAATAATTTGGTATCAGAGTTGATGCTGACACTGTTTCTAAAATTAGAAAGTGATATATGTTGTGCATGATGCAGTGCCAATCCCTGTACATTAGAAATCACCACAGATTTCTGCTACACTTCTGATTTTGTGGGTTTTTTTAGAAAACATCTGATTACCCCTGACTATTCAAGAACTGCTCCCTTAGAAAGCACTAATTAAGATACTGAAGAGTCTCATCTAATATTTATACTTCTGGTGTTGCACTAGATCATTTTGCAGTGCATGAACAGCGTCATGAAGAAGGAATTAGAAGCAGTATAGCTTTGAGCCTCAGATAATCCTTCACTGATTAGTGAGATTCGCATCATCACCTATTCTGAATGCACTCCTCTCAGGATGTTGATAAAGCCCTTCAGTATCACAATATGGACTTCGAAGCACAGCTACAGCTTTTCTACCCAATCAAAGTGAAACCCTCAGTTCACCTGGTTAAGCTAGCTAATCCTAAATCGGCTTTTAGATTGTCACTTAACAACTCTGAGGCACTCCAGAAGGATCCCGCACAAATCCTGTGGTAAATGAGGCCTAGGCTGAGTGAAAATGAACAAACAAAAAGCTTTAAAAATGGACAGCAAATTCTTTATCTAAGGCATATTTTTATTTCTTTAGAGTAAGAATTAAGACAGTTCTGAATTAGGACAGTTCTGTTAAATTGGTCTTTAAACAATGATGTGTGCCTGCTTAGATTTCAAATCATGACATATGAGTACATATTAAACAGCAAACTAATGCAAATAATGTGCAGAGGGTTTGATGCTTTGCAATTTTTGAATATGTGGACTATGACTAATCATCCAAAATTACAGGTTTTAATAAAGAATTTGAAAAGTTTTTGTAGTTTGGACATATTTGTTGGCTTTAAAAAGGTCTGAACAATCGGAATTTATTGATGAACTCCCCAACAGTATGTAATTATCTTCTGGTGACGTTTTTAGCAAAAGTTACACTCCAGTGTTAGTGGCTGTACCTTTCAGGAAACTCTGCCGTCATCTAACGCCTAGTCCTGCACACTACAGAAACTGTACTGAAAACCCTTCATGCATTCGGAAGAAAATTGTGTCCATTGTAGGCAAGGACCATCTGTAAGCTGGCAGCAGTGTGGCTGTAGCTGCTGACTGGTGAGCAGAATGCAAGAAAATGCTTGCATCTGTAACTAGAGATGGGTAATAGGTGCTGCCCAAGTATGTTCGCGTTTAGGCTTCTTAGATTTCACAGGCTGCACTGCAGAATTATTCCACCTCAATGTGAAATCTCATACTGGAATTTGTAGTAAGGTAATAATACAGGAAATATGCTCTGAAATTATCTTAGAATTAAGTTATGTTGTAACAAAGAATTACTCAAGTCTTAAAAATCTCCCTTTTGTGGTGAAATGAGGGAGAAAGATTCCCAGCACTACCTGACAAGTGAAGGCACTCAGAGCAAAAGCTATCACTGGCAGAGAATAAAGGTCTTGCCATCTGAAGCAGATCACTCAAGTACCAACACCAGATTAAAGAGAAAAAACACACAGAGATCTAAGTTTATTATCTTTCATATTGAATTGTTTAGAAATAATAAATAGAATACACAAACACTATACCATGGTAGTTTATTTTGTCTTGTGGGAAGTTTTAACAGTTTCTAGGATTAAACAGCTTTCCCCTTCTGTGAGGGGTCTGATGTAAACTCTTGTACTGAGGCTTAAAGTCTTATAGGGATTAGAAGTTTCCATCAGTCAGTCTGTATGTCAATGGATAAAAAGATGGTTGCTGCTCTGACCTGTTCATCACTCTCTGGAAAGATGCCATCAAACTACAGATACATTTGGCAATGCTGGGGGAGGAGAGGGGAGTGAGAGAATAAGGATATTTAGTGAGAGAAGTGAGTTCCTCTGTGCATTAATGTTGCGATATTGAGGCAAAGTCTTAGAAATCTGCAAACCAACTCTGCATGTGTGCATGTTCATGTTGTAATTGAAGCTTCCACTTTATAATATCCTAAGAATTATATATGTTTGCCCTTTTAAGAGAAGAAAGAAAAAAGGACTACATTTATTTCTGAGACAGGTTAAAACAGCCTGTGTTGTTTAACATGCTTGCTTTATGAGTCTGCTGAACAATATATGATTGCAGAGTTACATATCAGTTCACTGAAGAACAGACCAGAAAAATGTCTATGAAAATTACAGTAGATAAAAGTCATTGTTAAGTTATCTAATGTCCGTTCACCTGAACAAGAATAATAATTACAGCACTTTTCAAATCTATTTTGAAATAATTTTTAAATCAATCTCCTAGAATTTCTGAAAGCTGCAAAACCTCTCACTTAAATCCAGTATATTAGTTTTTTCTCTGTAAATATGAATTTATTTTCAGTGGTCCATTAATCATCTTTTACACTGAGATTCCTTTTTCTACTTGCTTAAAATCATCATCTTAGGTACTTTTAGCTACTTTTTAGAAGCACAAAATTGTGTGATTTGCAGGTGCAGTATTGAAATATCTTTAATGAGATTCAGCATTTTCTAACACCTGATAAATTTCACTTGTGCTTTTGTTTCTCACTCTTTAGATACAATTGTATCCATCTCTAAATTAATACTTGCAAATATTAGAACTACTCAGGACTAAATCCTGAAATACAACATTTAGGCAGACAAAATCCTTTTTTTCAGCAATGGGATTCTTACCTCAAAAAGAAGTGACTAGGAAGGATTTGGAGTTTGTCTGCATTTTGGCAAACTTAGATTCCTGCCTCTAGTAATTCCCTTAATTCAGTTGTCAGGAGAGAGTACCTGTAACAAGATTTTAACTATAAATTGAAGGGAAATCTGTTCAGAAGCATGAGAAACAGCGGCTATTACATGCCAGACCTTGAGATTATGTTTACTGTCCAAGCATTGTTAAGGTATGTGTAGGTAGCTGAATAACCCACAGAACACAGGCTGTTCTTTGCATACGAGTTCTGCTCTGCAAATTTAAAGAAACCTGAAAGCACTGCTAATTTACATGTTCTGAAATATCCGGACCATACTTAGAGGAAGCTGAAAGCACTTCTAATGTATGTATTCAAAAAGGTGGTGGCCATATCTGTAAAAGAATAAAACAAAAATGATGGTATATGTTCTGAAAAAAAGGCAGCTTTGCTTAATTAAGGGAAAAATGTAGCGGACTCTACAGGCATTTTCACTGTGGCCATATACCTTAAGAAATATATTTATAGGCCTAAAAAAGGTTTAATGAAAGGGATCTAGCTGACCGAACTTCAGATGACCACACTGGAGGTGGGGGCCCCAGCAGACTATTTTCTCAATATCGTCTGTAAAGAGTTATAGACAATTATTCAACTGATGTATTTCAACAGCTATTTCTGAGGTGGCCTGCACTGCACTCCCCTCCAAGACCACAGACCACCAGCAGCAACCAGTTTAGCTGTAGATACCTGAATGTGGTCCAATGAGCCCTACTGTGCGAATGCAATATTTGTCTTCCAGATGAGAATGTGGGAATAGACAAGTAAGCCCAAAGAGAAATAGGTTGTTTGTTGAGGTTTGTAAAAGTACCCTTCCATGATGTATAGGAAGCTACACCAACTTCCATAGCTATACGATATGGTCTATTTTGTAGGCTGTGGCTCATCCACTTCCATTTCAAGATTCACTAGAAGTTTAAGACTGCCTAATGCATGTTTTTTTTGAAAATGCCATTTAGAGATCAGCTATAACTATCTGGCATATAGCAAGCATGTCACATGCCAGAAGTTGATGATGAAGGTGCTCAGGTCAGGGGTGCGTCTTGTCGCACCCTGTTTGTAGTTGACCAAAACAAGCTAATAAAAGTTAACTAGGTTAATTTTTATAGCTCTTTCTATTAGCTGAATGCAGAGTTTATCATTCAGAAGAAAGGTAGTATCATGATAGATGGAAACCAAACATTAAGCCCAGACAGCACAAACAGAAGCCAAGCATAGGTCACTGGACAATCAAATCAGGCAACAACAATGGTTTAGGAGTGATTGGGGGCATAGTTCAACACAGAGGACAAACTCATCAGTTTGCAGAAAATAGAATATTCTTTTGAATTTTACTGATTAATCTTTTTTTCCGAAGGAAGAGTTGAGGAGCCTTTTGAAACCTGTCAACATTTCATTCCTCTTGTCACATTTTCTAGAGAGGTGGAGAACTCCTATCACAACCTTTGTGGTAGGTCATTCTGTGATCATCAGTATCTGATGGGGTAGAATAATCCTGTTACACAATGGTGTAGGTTATAATCCCCCCCACCAAGACACTAGTACGGACAAAAAGGGTCAATATACAAAGAAGAACAAATCAGCAGAAAAACTAGGCCCAAAAAACATCATAGAAAATGGTTATAAACTAAGGCATGCTTATGTCTGAGATAGATGCTGTAAGCATTGATTTCTTGGCAGGTTTCCCTCCCTATATGTCAGTATTGAACCAAGCACTTTGGAACAGCGTTAGGAATTTATATCCTGGGTATGCCATCTTTTAGACAAAATAAAATCAATATCTCAGCTAGTCAGGATTTTTTTACTGCTTGTTCCAAAATAAAATGTCTTTATCTCCAACCTTCACCAGATCCCAGATCCTGTAATAACTCATTTCTCTCTGCAGTCTCACTTAGATCTTCAAATTTGCATCGCAGTCCAGTCACACTGAGTATGAAACAGTGATTACAAACTACCACTGTTCTTGTGGCACCACACTGCTGTTTAGTAACAGTGAATTTGCATGGAGTTCTATTTTGTGATAAATACACAAAGAAAGGCACATAATACAAGTTATGCTACTAAAAGTTATGTTCCTGTAAAATGTCCATTTATAAACCACTGTTAAAAGGGTCTTTTGATTTCATTCGTCTGTCTTTAAATGTTTCCTATTTATGAACAGAGCAAGCTCATCTGGCATGGGCTAGCACAGTTTCTTCAAAGGAAAAAAGGAAGAATATTACCATTGTAATATACTAGTGAATGAAAACAAAACCCCAACAGGATCATAACCTAGGACTCTTAACGTAAGGGGCAACCACATTTACTAAGCCTAAACAGACACTTGCAGGAATAAATTGAATTTATTGTCTTCTAACTTGAAAGAAAGGAAGAGAAGTGAAAAGCTTAACATTGTATTCAGCAAGATGTTCTGGAAATGGTAAAAAGAGAGAAAACTTACTGATATTGATGGCAGCTATACCAGATGCATTTGGCAGTTGCACATTGTCTAGCTTACACATATGTTTGTGCATACTTATATCTGTTTCTTTGCACTGCATATGTTCAGTTGCTTTGAGCAAAAAGTTGCTTATAAGGTAAAGATACACCCTGTGAGTGAGGCAGAAAATAAATTATGGGGTTTTTTTAATAACGTTCTTCAGTTATCTGAAGCAGAATGTACTATAAATGCAATTTTAAGCTCCTAATTTATGGAAAATTTCAGTGAAATCAGATTTTGTTCTGAATTTGCGCGGAATCTAGAGCCATCTCCACTCTGTCAGAGATGTCAGAAGTAAGATATTTCAGGTTGGCAAGTTTTAACATAACCCGGATTCCAGGTGATACTGGCTTGTCTGCAAAGCTGTTTTTAATAAGACAAAAATATCACTGGATAGTGAAGCTGCACTTCACAAAATCTGGGGGAAATTTTCCACTGACTTCTTGTGATACCAAGTTTTCATCCTGTAATGGAAGGAATCTTAGGAATTCAAAATCCATGCAACTTTTGTCTCTTTGTATTTGCACTGAAAAAAAAAATGTTTGTAGCATATATTGGGCAATTTTCATCTAAAGAGACTTTTCAGCAAAATACAGATGCCCATATGTATTAACAGACACTGTTTCTTTCTTGTCTCTCAAACCCACCCTGAATAGCAACCTCCCCTGAATAATTTTACCCCATGCAACCAGGACTGGCTCACAGACCCAAATCTAATTCCATGTCCAGATTCCTTCTCTTCTGCTTCAGGACACTCTTTGCGGCCCCTAAAAAAAATGCTACTAGTGGAAAACATAGGGACTTGTCATTCTTAAGTAATAAACCTAATTCTAACCTTTCTAATAAAGCACAAAGAGATGTTAAATAAAAAACCCCTACAAACAAGTAACACCAAACCACCAAAAAACCCCAAACCAAACCAAAATAAGAAAGTGCATACCTTAAGGTAGGTTTCTAATCCTGGACGAACATGCCTGTCATGGCCAAATTTATTAGTTAAATGAGAGCACCCAAATTCCCAATCAAATCCACGGTTTGGGAATCTTACTACAGGTACTGGATTTGTAGTTTTTAAGAACTCAAATTTGAATTCTGAATCTTGCTACTTTAGCAATTGCAACATGAGGTTGCACTGGGACATTTTACAATCAACATTTTCCAAATAATCTTATTACTATGTTCAGTGATTCTTGGAAAAAGTAAAAAGTTTGGACACATAGATCCAGAAACGAAAAGGATAACAAGATTCCACAATATTTTGCAAAATCTTATATGTAATTTGACAATTTACTTACTTCAAATCCATTCTTAATCTGTTTTAACTATTCTATCTCTGTTTTTATTAAGATGCACCTCCCTAGTCATAATAAGCAGGTGACCATACCACACCAAAAACTGTGAGAAGAGGATCTGGCAAAGCAAATAAATAACCCTAAATAAGAGCAAAAATATCCCACTGCAGGAATGCAGAATTCTATTTACATCACTGGCATTCTGGAAGGCTGAAGTATTTCACAGGCAGTACCATATGCTAAAGAACAGAAGACACTCATGGGCATTTTAATGAAAGCAGGGAATTTGCCTTTGGAAAATTTTCATGTGTTTGTGGAAACTCACAAGCTTCCCATCATTTTTAAGCATCTGTGATTTTCTTTCTCTCTCTCTCTTTTTTTTTTCTTTTTTTTTGGTAACATATGGAACTGTCACTTAAAAACATGCCCTTGCATCACTATGAAATGCATATTTCATTTCTTTAATCCTCTGTGGCAGCCAGAGAGAAAACATATTTTAAAACCTTCTGTATTTGTTGTGTATTGAAAGGCATAGCTTGAGCTTCCTGTACTGCTTCAAACTTGAAGCCTCCTCCCCAGTGATATAAAAATGGCTGGTAAGCATTGCTTTTGGGCTGCAGCAGTTCCTATGTCTGGCCTTAAAACCCAGCTAACCTCATAACTGAAAGAAAAAATGAACAGTAAGTTTAATGTATCAAGGCTTTCAGATACAAATGTCAGTATCAAAAGTCCAGGAAGAAGTGTGGAGAAAAAGAGACTCTGTTCTGTGATTTCAGAATATTTTATGGTGCAGGGTAGAGCTAGACCTTCCTCTCACTCCATTGTGTTGTGTACAGGTTATGTTTGAGCAATTTACAAATACAATATTACTACAGAAAAGGATTTGGATATGAAATATGAAGGGTGAAAAAGCTTCCAGGTGGAAAATATTACTGATTCCAATATGCAGTACAATTATTAGGAAAATGTCCCACTTATCAACCAGTACTTAAAACCAGTATTGCTTTGTAAAACTATTTTCATTAATCTAATTAAAGAGCTCTGAAGATCTCTACATTTTTAGTTTGCATAAAAAATAAACATCCTTCCCTCAATCTCATAAAATTCCCAAGGTACAAAGAACCTGCCAGCATTATATATGTTACGAATATACCTCCAATAAAGGAAATATTATCAGAATTTCTTCAAAGTGCCTCCAGTCCCTTCACAACTTTCAGGTGAAGATACCAGCTATCTGCCCTGTAAGCACACTTCTCAGCAAATATGCATATACTTGGGAAAAATTAGCGTTCTCCCATAGTTCTTTTCCACTTGTAAAACACCACTTAGGGAGAAGCAGCTAAGCTATCCCGAAGTCTCAGATTGCAAATGTTATTCAGGTACAGACACAGAAGTTGCCTTATTTTTCTTCTCACATGTTGCTTACCTACGTCATTACCAAGACAACACACAGTTAGCCATTAACAGCACAACACATTAAAGAAAACTGGTAATTAAAAATACCCCCCCCCCCCGCGCGAGAGCTTGTCAACTCATTACATAGTTTTACACACTGACATTGAAACATGATTGCCTATGTGCAACAAATAAAGTATGCTTATTCTTACTGTGCTTAATTATGTGAACATTTCAAACTGGAACTCTGAATCACTCATGGTGAACTGTACACGTAATTTTACTGAAATGAATGGGCATAACAAGGTTGAGCACGTGCAACAGTATTCACAGGCTCTTCTAAATCACTAGTTCATAATGAGTCACCTTCATTATACCCACAGAAATGCTACTGCTAGCAGAGTTTTGAAAGTACCTACAAGAATTCATTTTTGCCATTCAAGCTTAACATGTATAGCTCAGTCTTTGAACACACTGGGATGTTTATATAGCTCCACACATAATATACCGAGACAAGGTAAATCCCATCTTTTCTTTCTTGTCTTTCAGGTATTTTCAGTGGTTTCTTTGTGTTTGTCGTTCTATTTGAATTTTGCAATCCAAATTCTCAAAACCAGCAGAAGAGTAAACAGAGGCTTTGTGATGTGAAAAAAAAAAAAGGCAGATGAACAATAAATAGCAAATAATGCAATCTTCTTTTGCATTTCTTCCTTTAAAGAAAATAAATTTAGAATGAAAGCTTTTATGAGAAAGAAAGGAAACACTGAGGAAAAAATGTGCAAAACAAAATGATTTGAACTGGTTAAGAAGAGGTATTCAGTATCCCTGATACATACTCGAAATCCTTTGTCAGGATGTTCTCAGTGTTTTTTTGCTCAATGTCTGTGGGAATTACCTGACTATTTTCAGGCAGCAGCTGTTGAAAAGACAACCCCATGGCTCCCATCTCTGTCACTGCAGTCCATTCTGTGGACATTCTGTGTCCAGCTTCTCAGGGCTCCCTTTAAATGAAAATCCTATCACTAAGTAGACTGAGCACTTTCTTTCTGTTTCTCTCTAGATGGCAGCATTTGCCTTAAGGACTTCCCTCTAGATAAGGGCTCAAGAAAATTACTGTCAGGGACTGGAAATTTTTTGCCATTTGTTTTGGTTTAATTTTCGTACTTTTCACTGGGTTTTTTGTTGTTTTGGGTTTGTGGGTTTAGGTGTGTGTGACTTTTTTTTTTTGGTGGTGGGCAGCATTCATAACTCTTTACTTTGATAACTGAAGTTGCTTTAGCACAAAGAGTTAAAAGCTAAACATCCCAGTGCAATTGTGTGTATGAAATCAACATACAGTAGGAATTCAATTAACAGAATAAAACATGCACAGAGTAAGCAAAAGATCTTAAATGGACATGGATTAAAATTCACGAGTTGAAAAATTCTCCCCAAAATTCCAAGCAAATCTGGGACAATGTTTAAAGCCTGAAAACAGTTGGGCTTGCTTTACTCTCAGTTTCTGAAACTGATGTAATTCAGTATACTGAAAAACCTTGTTCTTGCATCTTCCTCATTTTCATACAGACCCAGGAAGAAGCAGATTTATAAAAGGCTTATTTCTGAGGATGAACACACCTTTATATTTTAAAGTCAAACTTGGAAACATTTGATATTTGCCATTTGCTAAAACTCTGATCTCCTACTCCATACATTTAGGGGAGGAGCTCAGTGCAGTTGCACAGCCTCATTGATTTACAGGGACTAAACAGAGGTCCCTGACTGCAGGCAAGGAGATTCAATTAAGAGACATAATCTACATTGTCAGGGTGCAATAAACACTGCATAATCAGCCTGTCAAAACTGTGCAGATCTGGGCCTCACAGTTTAAGAAGGATGTTAAGGTACTTGAATGCATCCAGAGAAGAGCAACAAAGCTAGTGAAAGGGCTGAAAGGTCATGTCCTGTGAAGGGGAGACTAAGGATTTTGGGTTTGTCTGGTTCGGAGAAAAAGAGGCTGAGAGGTGACATTGCTCTCTGCACCTTCCTGAGGAGGGGAAGCGGAGAGGAAGCTGCTGAGGTCTTCTCCCTGGGGTCCAGTGACAGGACACACAGGAATGGCTCAAAGCTGCAGCAGGGGAGGTTTAGAGTGGACATTAGGAACCATTTCTTTACTGAGAAGTTGGTCCAACACAGGAAGAGGCTTCCTAGAGAGGTGGTCAAAGTCCCAAGACTGTCAATTTTTAAAAGACATTTGAAAAATGCCCTTAATAGCACACTGTAACTTTTGGTCAGCCCTGACATGGCAAGGTAGTTGGACTTGTAGTTCCCTTCCAACTCAAAATGTTCTGGTTTGTTCTGTTCTGTTCTATTCTATACCATTCCTGACTCTCATATTTGTTCTTATTATATTCCACTATCCCACATGTTCCTGGTGCTTGCTCATTACTACACATAGCTATACATTTTGACAGTTCTTACTGTAGTCTTATTCATCCTTCTAGTAATTCATTACTAGATTCCTTACTTGTACAAAACAGTTACACTGAAAACTGCATAATTTTTTATCTGTAAGAGTATGAGGATGGGATATCTGCAGCTTGAATTAAATCAAATAAATGATAACTACCTAAAATGGGAAAAATCTAGTTTATGATTAATGCATTTTTTCCAACTAAATGCTATTCATAAATAAAAAGACATGTATTTTATTAAGCGTATGCAACATAACGATCTTGTTGCCTTTCAAGCAGGTGGTAGCTGCATTATACATCTCTCTAGTAAATTTGTCCATCTCTAGTGTTCTCTGAAAAGACACACTGCAGTCGTAAGTAATTTTCACATGTACTCACAGTAGGAAAAGTGTGCTATCAGTTGTAGCAATTTTTTAATAGACATTTATAACTCATTCCCTATTTACTGCCTATTACCATGTATAGCCATTCCAACAATGTGCCCATTCTTTCTAACTTATCCGTCAGGCCTTCGCTGCCAGCTCTGAACCTCACACGACACAGAAATTTTTTTCTTTAAATGAGCCCCAGCCCCGTTTTTCTCATGCTTCCTGCTCTTGTCCCCCCCCCGCCATTTGTATTTGCCTCTTAATCCCCTAAAACTTCTGGACTATTAGTGTTTGACCTGGGATGGCAAGCTGAGACCATGGATCCCTGACTGTCACAGCCATAGCATTCCCCTGGATAAGATGGGTCTGCTTAAGTTCTGCATGCTGGTGTCTACTTGAAAGCTACAGCGTAAGGGAAGATGTTGGCATCTCACTACTTGTTATTAAAAACTGAGAAAAGGAAGAATATGTTAAAATAAAAAAACCCAAACTAAATATACGGTACAAATGGGCCAAGTGTTAACTCATCTAGCAAAAAATGTTAAAGTAAAAGCATAAAAATTTAATGCTGTAGCAGTTTGATCCAGCCTCCCTATTTCATCTGCTTATCTCAGCCTCATCTGATGAATGCCTAGCCATTCAAGAATTTATTTTCCCCTCTCTCTCAGGAGAAACTTCTATAATTATTTTTAAAAATAGTGTTGTGGAGACTTGATGGCCAAATGCCTATTGATCATGTGGAAAGATTCATTCGTCTTCTGACTTCAAAGGCCACAGTGCTGTCTAAGGAACTAAAACTGGCAGCCAGAATACCAGGGGAGAAATAGATAGGGGTAAGGAGAGAAAGATTGTATCTCAGAGTGTGGAAAAGAAACGATCATCTTCAAACTCTTCAGTTAAATCACAGCAAAGGTACAAAGCTACTGCAAGGTGCCAGACTTGCTGGAATATCTTTTGAAGATAATAGGAACTATTTGAATAAATAGGCCATAAATCTACTTGACAAAACAATCTATAAAGTTACAAAAGCAACAGTTCTTTCTCAAGTTGATAGAAACAGAGAGGTCATGTTTAATTTAATAATCAGGCAATCCGTGGACATTAAAACAAATGGCAAACTCCAGATACATATTCAAAGAGGGCAGAAAAAGTCATCATATTAAAATCAGATGCCATCTGCATCACACATCATTTCTTCCTGTACTCTACTCCTGCCGTGTCCTGTTTTTTCCAGCTTTAGAAAGATGTTTCTGTTTCTTCTCCCTCTGTTGATATGATCCAGTTAAATCCAAGCTTTGAAGACACTTGCATCAAACATCAGTGATTACTTGATTTCTCAGCATATAAATCTAACTACAAAACTTACTATGTAGGACTCTGTTACGAGGTAACTTTTTCTATGCAACATTTTTACCTCAGCTGCTATTTGCCCTGAGACTTGCATCAACATAATACTGTCAAAGCTGCTCTCCAAGAACATATTAAGCAATTATTTTCCCAGAGCAAACTGATAAAGCAGCAAAATGATTAGACAAGGCCTTTCAGATTTTCAGTAAGCAGCTTCAGTGTAAGTTCTACTCCAAGCAGCTTTCAGGCCACTAATTGCTTCTGTTCACCTGCTTAGAGATGATGCTCTCTCTTTAACTTGCCACTCTGCCAGCTTTCCCAAACTCTTCTCTGCTTTTCAAGACTTTGTCCAACACTTCTACAGCAAGAAAAAGTTCAATTCCTAGTCCTCCTTCCCTCCACCTCCCCTGACCCTTGCAGCACAGATGATCTGCAGAAGTGAACAGAAGGGGCCTGTGCATCTGAGCAAAGGGCACAAGCCAACCATGACAGCAGGCAGCAGTGGCACGAGTGGCAGGCAGCCTTCCTGATTCTTAAAGGCTGAATGAATCAGGACAGGTCATACAATAAAAGAAGTTCATCTGATAAGCACTGTCTCATCCCACTTCTGTGCAGCAACCTCTTTTCACATCATGGGAGGCACAGTTGGGCTATTACCTTAGCCACACCTACTGTTGCATTTCAATCAGTCCGTGACTAAGCAAATGTCCTGGTTTACAGGTTTTGGCATTACTTTGGCTTGGTAAATCTCCTCAGTCTGAGAGTAATACTAGGTTCTCGCACATTCACCTCCTAAGTCTATGCCACCAAAAGGGAACCCCAAAAATCTGCTGGGAGGACAGCAGCTGCACAGGTTCTGCCTACTTCTACGGGCACAGCCAGCCACTGGGAGAACTACAGCACATGTTCCTGCACAAACCCCCATAACACCTGGAATCCTCTCTTCAGATGTTTAATTGCTGAAACCCTACTCTGCTATATGTCAGAAAAGACCTTCAGCAGAAACTCTGATAAAGGCTTTATGCATTAATGAGATTATACTACTGCACACACAGTTTGTGTGCTTATACCTTGCAGGCTTGCTAAGGAAAATGTTGCAATGTGGCATTTTGAACAGCTACTACCTACTACTGAATGGAAATGTTGATATACAACTTAGGAGGCCTAGTTTCCAATTTGGCAAGAGTTTACTATACAGTATCGAAGGGACTATGTATTATAGCTGCAGGTGAGTAGATTTTAATGTCTGTAAATTGCGTGGTTCTGTTAACTAGAAAATAACCAACATAAACACAAATTCAGAGAAGTGGAAGAATACTAGCCAAACTGATTCAGCTGTGAATTTCCTGACCTGCTTCACATGAAAAAAGCTCTATTTCAAAGGCATTACAGTCAGTTAGCACTATCTGAATCTTGCCTTTACTAAACTGATTTTTTCAAAATCCTAAAAAGAGTGTTTTGCATTGCTTCATAATTTTGCTTTCCACTTCTTCCAAGAGCAATAATTACTCCCATTTATTGCAACACTGTGAGAACTTTTATTACATAGATATAAAATTTCTGTTTAATACTATCCTTACCATTTACAGATAGGCACAACAGATGATCTTTGTATGCAGCTGAATGATACATGCATATACATATAGAAAACACATAAAGGAGAAAGTCCAAGTAATATATTTGCTCTTACAAAGTTAAAATAAAAGAGCCATCCATCCCCTGGAATGTTTGATGCTGCACTGAAGTTGAAGACAGAGAATGGAGCTTGCAAAGTAGCTACCTAATAAGTGATCTTAAAATCCGCGTTTGTTTGTGCAACTTGATACACAGGATTGCAGTTAACAGACAAGGCTCTGTGTCACAGGCAGATGTGAGTTTAACACTCTGTGATCTTTACCAGATGCTCTGAACTGGCTCTGGTCTTGGACCTATGACAGTTTTGCCTATCCACTTTCAGATGTCACCAGCCTCCACTAGCAATTAAGGGATTGTCTTTCCTTGCAAATGTAGGGTTTTACATACTGTTTAGGTGACTGACCTTGACAAATCAAGAACTGATCCCACACCAGTGTATTCCCACTGGCCAAAATGGAACTGGCGTGAATAGGTATATGTGAAATGGCTATTTGGCTCGCAGGTTGAGATATATTAAATGCATATATTGTTTGATTTTTTAACAATAATATGGAAAAAAAATTCTTAGCCTTAACAGAGTGGAAATACAGAATTGGGTTGTTTCCTCTTTGATATTTTTCTTTACCAGTAACAAATAATTTTGGCTTCTCTGTACCTCTCTATTAAAATACTTATAACAACACACTTTTATCTGTTCCTTAAGGCTAAAGAGGTTTTCTTCTTTTCCCCTCCCTATTTTTCACTTAATGAAATAGAAAAAAAAAAGAATACATCAAATACTTCTTGATTGTAATACAAAAAAGAGTTACTGCTTTTCAGCACACTCCTTTCTTCTCCTCTAAAAAATGTTTTCAATACAGGGAATGTAGTATGGAAAAAATTGGAACATATGATGAACACAAAAAAATGAGCTTACTGTAGAGACCAAGTGATATCAAAATCACAGAAGCAGAATAAGAATTTAGACAGACAAACATTAAAGTCATGTCCCATATCTTTCATGGAGTTATAGAGTTAAAATATCAAGAAGGCAGAAGAGTCTGTTTATAGGACCCTGAAGTTTTAAAACAAATCTTGGGATTGTCTAGTATATGCCATAATAATTTCCATATCCTGATTCTCTTGAGTTCCTACAACTGCATTTTGATAGCTTGATCCAAGAGTTAGTCACAGTAAACTGAGAACTCTGAACCTTTGCAAAAGACTATAACAGTGTTTCTGCCAGTAAAAATATAAGAACAAAGTACAGACCCCACTTGGCTCAATCCACTGCTCCTCCCCTCCCCCCCTTTTCTAAAGTGCTCCTTGCTCATCTTTGCCCTGGGACATTACCCAGCAGACTGATTGCTGAAGTTCACATGCTTTTTATCCATTAATAGCCTATGCCAGAAATACTTCAGCTCTTCCTGGAGCTGAGACACAAGGCTGTCAAGACAATGGCCTGGCTGCTCATATGCACCCAAACCAGTAGGTGTCTTATCAGCATTCCTGAAGGCAGCAGCTGTGGAGCTTTGGAATGGCATTGGCCTTGTCAGTGGTCTCTCATCTCTACTACCCAGTGTTTCAGTATGGGTCTGGGTGGATCACTGAAAGAGTTCCCAAGAGTGCTACGGTATGGTTTTGCATAGCAGACAGTAGAACCAATAAAACCATAAAAGACTATACCATCCTCATCCCCCCACATTGTTATACAAAGGTTGTTGTTTACAGATGATGTTAAAAGAGATGCCTGATACTTCATAAGGGAAGACAACTCCAATACCCATAGATATTAAGGAGTCCTGCACTGTCCATATCCCAGAAATCCCCTGGGCTCTGTGGGTAACAGAAGGATTGTCTAACACGAGCAAGTGATTCATGAGGTCACTTTTGCAATTTGGGCTCTGCCTTGATGCAGTTCTAGGGGTCTCCTTGACAAATAAACACTCCCCAGTATCCACATTGGCTTCAAACACTTGAGAAGAACGAGTTATTCTAGTAGTAAAAATGTACAGAAATCAATGGTAAACTGAAGCCTCCTTCTGTAAGTCACGGTCCATTCACCTGAGTTACTATTTCCCGTTTCAAGGTTTTCATTAAAATATCAGTGAATTTTACGGGTTCTCAGGCCTTGTCCTTCTGGTGATCACATACCAAGCTGCCCAAATAAAAAACTTCAGGAGAGTTCCAAAGGAGCATGAAGTGCAGATTGGCCATACTAAGAATGTGATTTGCTGAAGAAGGCCAGAAAAGCTTATGCTGATTTTAGGCCTGCAAGTTTGTGGTTTGTTAAAGTCCAGCAGTGTGGAAAAACTGAACTTTAAAAAAGATAAAAGATAGGTTTTTTCCCACATAGAGCTGGTGGCAGTGGGCTATTTTCCAGCATAGGTGTCCAAAAGACATGGAGTTACCTCTACAAGATACCAAATAGGTTAACAGAGCGTTCCCTGCTCTCTTTGCTTTCTTCTGTGCTGGTATTCATTCTCTTATATTTATTCCTTTCCTTGTATCCAAATATCTTTGCTCCATGTTCCAGCAGGGCATTGCAGAGTTTTGGGTGCACTGAGACATCTACAAGCAAATGCCTGTTCACAACAGGAAAAATCATCCTTGCCTTTTACTCAAAGTGATGGGAAATTGTTTTCATGATGGGTATTCTAAACCAGGCCTCTACAGGCATGGAAATTATTAAAACTCACTCTAGCAAGACCATTATTATGGAACATAAAAGATATTGCTGCATCCTTTGATCATTCTTTCTAGGCAAAAAGCAGAAATTATCATGCCAGTCTCAACAATTTCTGGACATTTTTGAAATGCAGAAGAGGGAAACATAACAAAAGACCATGTCACTTCATAAAAGCATGGAGGACGAAAACATGAGTTCTTATTTTCACATCCATGTCAAGCAGGGATGTTTTTCTACTTTTCCAATCTTACTGTATCTTCAGCATGTAGCTGTGAAGTTTGTGAGAGGCCTGTATGGCATAAGCTATACAAAGTCTGTGGTATGAATTGAATTTTTAAGCCAAAGATAAGATGGTGCATGAGCAAGAAAATTTGATTTATACTAGGAGAGGGGTGAAATTAAGGTGAGAAAGGGCCGACACAGTACAACAGCTCACAGAGCAACCAGAAAACAAGGTTATTTTTCCCATTATGCTTACAAAAGGCAGTTTGCTGCAAGTGACTGAACACTTTCAGGCACAGAGTTCTTGTACTGATCATACAACTTTTTAAAAGTCTTTTACTTCTATTGCTATCTAATATTTCTATCAGGACACTGCCTTAAGGAAAAAGGAGCTTCACTGTGCTGGATGTTGCACAAACAGAGAAAACACTCAAACCTTTTCCTGATAGTTTTACAAAGCAAAATATTTTTCTGATTTAGGGCCAAATTATTCACTGGTTTACACAAGCAGCCTTGCAGTTAGACGATACAATAGAACTAATCACCTTGTGTTTACAGTTTCAGATAATAATTAACAAGCACATTGAGCAACATTGTATATAGCATAATTAAAATGATCAATAGAAGCATGGCAGCAAGAGGGCGTGCCCGATGTGATTTTACCACATTATGCCTTCATAGTAGACAAGGACAAATTTAAGGAAGGGAAACAGTAGAGGAGTTAACTGAGACCAGCCATTGGGAAGCAAAACTGTAAACGCAGGAATTCTGGCTGGTGACTGCCCATGCTGGGAACTGCCCACAGAAAGCTGTAGCTCTTATCTTGGCAAACTGCCACCTCTCATCTCCATCTGAAGTTAGCCTCATTCACTGATATAGAAGTAACCTCTGAAATACATCAAGGTACTTTAGGCCTCTTTCAATAAATCTCACGAAAACAATTCAGGAGGGGAAGTTTTTCTACTACACTGAACTTCTGATAAATGAATGTGACCCAAACCTAGATTGCATAAATTAGTGTCTTTAAATAGCCACTTCATGGTTCCTCAGTAGCAGGTAAAAACAGAGATTTGTATTTCTCTTATAATCAACTGCACTTTAGAGCAAAACAGAAAATTATAGCTAGTCTGTGACAGCTGCTTACTGAAAGAAGCTGACTATACACTGTGAAGTGTGGATGAATCTTACCTCCCCCTCCCCAAAGTTAACAGGAACTCAGGGAGATTGAACAAGCCCATAAATCAGATTCAATTTTTTGAGGTAGTGTGTGCTGCTTTGATTCTCTACTGTGAATTAGAACAAATCTGTTATCTTGCCTCTGTTCAACATCTGCCTGTTTCAGATGGTAGGAGGTGAGGTGGAGTATCTCTAGCCCCATTTGAGTAGCAAGATATTCCAAACAAAGCATTTCTGAGGCAATTTTAGATGCCTTGGATATACAGCTGCCCATGAAGTGTGATAATCCCTGAGAAATGTCTGAAGTCACTCACTGCTGTTCTGAAATGGGATATGGCATATACAATACAAAAGTATGGAAAAAAAGGAAGTGAGAGTAAGAGAACGAGAGGAATTTGACACATTCTGCCAAGTTTCCATGAAAAACATAATGATCACATGCTAAATCTTGCAATGGCTGTCAACTGAAATGCTGTCAGGTAGCTCTCTGCTGCCTGTAGAGCCAGAGATGAGATTGGTTTAGAACATTTTAGATACTTTCACTCTATCCTGCGAAGTGAGAATACTTCCACACCTTCTCTTTATTACAATTAAACTTCTGGAAAAGGAAATAGAACCTCTGCTTTATGTCTGATAAATGAGTAAACACTTGACAGTCTGGAAAAACACTGCCTCTGGGAAATGGTCATCGTTGGGAGTACCAGCAGACAGAGTGAGGTGGCTGGTAAATATAGAAATGACCAGCATTAAACATCCATTGTCCTATTTAAATACTGGTTGCTGTTCCGATAACAAAGGATCTTCAGTCAGACAAAATTCATGCTTTTTACAAGATCTGCTTTCAAAGATACAATTTATGCGTATGCTAGACAGATCCATGCTGATTATTTAATCTAATACAACATATGGATATCACATTCTACACCTTCAATTTTGCCTCAAATTATTTGTAGGCACAACAGTTAGCAATTTGGCCTCACCTCGATTATTAGAGAGCTTTTAAAATCAGGCAGACATCTATGGTTACCTTATTATATTGTCATGATATTAATAGAATAGTTGCACAAAGACACTTATAGACAGGCAGGGAAATAGAGACAAATAATAAACCCATTCTTCTTACTATATTCATGCTTTTTAATCTGACAGTAGGCATGCCAAAATCATAAAAGATTTCCATCAACACCAGATTAGTAATGAAAATATTTCACATTCAATTCCCACGATAGATGTGGCTATAGTTGGCTTTACAGACATCTAAATCAAATTAAATGCAGTTTTTTTCTCCTTCAAAAATTCAGCCTCCAAATTTTAGTTTTACAGACTTCAATAACTCTAAGATACAATGTATATAAAATAAAGTCTATTTCACTTTTGAATTCCTCGTTGAAATTGCTCTAAGTACTACTTAAAGAAGTCGTTGCCCACTTCTTTATTCCTGTATATAATAAGAAAGCTTATTTCGTTTTTCTCCTTGGAAGTAGCATTCCTCAATGTAAATAAAACTGGATATAGGAATAGTTTGTAAATACATTGCAAACTGAGAGTAGAGATAGTTAACATTTATACTTTCAGCAACCATCTCCCAAGAATAAACTGTAGTGACACAATGGCTACTACACAGTGGCATTTACAACTGCTTCTTTTGTGTGTGCGTGTGTGCATGCGTATCACTGTGTTATGGTACATACTGAAAAGTGAATTCTTCTTGTTGGAACTCAACATACAATTAGTGATATGTTTGTATTTTACATACATTAAAAAAAGCGCTATTGATAGATATGTGCATATCCACACATACGAAAAAGCTATAGATTATGGAATTATATACTGGAATTTCTAGTCAGAGACAGCTAACTCTTTAGCAGTACTTTTCCAGTTAGTGTGTTTTTACTACAAACTTTAAATTTTTCATAAATCAATATATCCACTATAGCCTATACATAAAAATGGTATATGGACCTACAGCATTTTTTAGATATTT
The DNA here is from genome assembly GCA_013396775.1 of Cephalopterus ornatus. Taxonomy (NCBI): domain Eukaryota; kingdom Metazoa; phylum Chordata; class Aves; order Passeriformes; family Cotingidae; genus Cephalopterus; species Cephalopterus ornatus. The sequence continues at coordinate 191,844 of VZRE01011167.1, read as the reverse complement.
ATAAAAATTATGGCATGCAAATATGTTTCCCATATAATATTAGGACAATATTGACATGAAACTACTTGTATGTTTCTATTCAAGGAAAATTTTGACAGTTCTATTTTCCCTGAAGATTGGTACACAATTTTACATTTGCACTCTCAGTAGAAGTGAAACTGCTTTTCCAACCCATAAAAAGCCCTTCCATTTTTCACATAAGACTTTCTCGTCTTCCATAGAAAAAAGATGGCAAGCCTGTAGACCACAGGCCACATCTGGCTTACAAGCAATTCAGTTGTAACATTTGTGCTGAGACAAGAACATGTCATCAGCAAAGAGCGGCAGGAGAACAGACAATTTGTCACTGGTAGGAGGAAATGAGCCAGCAGACGCTACTATCATTGGGTCAGGCTGGGGCTCAACCAAGCTCCCAAGGGTAGTGCATGTGAAATGGGCTCTGGGGCACCCATCACCATTTGCCACATTCCTAGAAGGCATAGTCAGTGAAACAGAGCTCAGCCATACGATGATTTCGTATGTGGCTGGTAGGGTCAGACAGGCTAATTTGCAAGGTTAATGCAGTAACTGTAAAGCTAAAGAGGGCTGGAAGTAAATGTCACCTCCCTGTTAGAAGCTGCACAACTGAAGTCTGATTCAGATTACAGATAATAACCAGCAGCATGTACCCCAGCATGCCTAGCCCCTGTGAGAGAGCAAAACTTTCAAACCACACACTGCTTTGATATTTGAATCATATTCTTTTCAATGAACAGCACATACACCTTCCAAGAACAAGCCATTCTTGAAATTAATAACTTGGAGTAGGGTTTCCTCTGAAATTTCAAATCAAGTGCACTCTGTTCCCAAACTGGAGGCTCTAATTCTCTTGCCATGCACTCTGCAATAAATTAGGAAGGAGAATAAAAATACTAGGTATTTGCCCCAGCTCAAGGCTAACTTAAGTGGCATAGCATTAGCAAGATAGCTCTGTACTTAAAATTCAGGTCAGAGTAAGGCCAGGGAAGTAGTGTATTTGAAGAACTTGTTTAGCTAACGCTTGTCCACAAACAACCTTGCTAGTGTGAAACAAAACCCAGGTAGAACTGTAATTAATCTGCATCAGTTTATGTCAGAGATTGGAAAAATTTCCTCATTGTTTTGGAATCAGGGAAGAGGAGCTGGAAAGGTGGAATGCCGTCCTGCATATGTGCTCAGCTCTGGTACAGCATGTAAAAATTAATGGCAGAAGATATACGTTTCCTCTCCAAGTCAGATTTTTGTTGTCAATCCCATCTCATTTCGTTCATGAAATGGGCACCAGACTAGGATCCAGTTCAGTCTTTGGATTTATACCAACTCCAGCAGATGATGCAAATTTGCACAGAAACAATCTAAAACTTGGATTGCGTTCAGGTTCTTTGGTATCCTTACAAATCTATCTGGATTCACCAACTCACATTGGCAGAACTTAACTCATTTTCATCTCCTGTCTTAGCAGTATCTACCATCATAAGCCTCACAACAGCATGATGTCCTACTGATCAACTGAGGAATCTTTTTCCCACCTTAAGTCTTTCTAATTGAGAGATGATTTCTCCCACGCAGCCCCAGAACCAGGTGGTCTGTTTCACTTTGTTCCCTGACCTTCCATTTATTTTGGAATGAGACCATGATAGATTATTATTCACTATTATAATTGAACATCTTTCAATAGTGCTGCAGCTTAGCATTGTAGCAAAGTAAATATAGATGATAGAAAAATCCACTTTAAAAGAAGTAAAAGTAGGGTACCTCACTCACAATCACCAACATTTTGTGCAAGAACAAAAAAGTAAATCAGTTATTGTTAAGCTGCAGTCAGCCTCTTCTGATGTGGCATTTTAGAGTAAGAAAAATGTTAATACTTTATAACCACTGGCAATTCCCAGATATATGAATGCAGCCTGTGTGTGTATATAGCATCACATGATTTTGAAGCCAAATATCACACAGATGAAACATATGGTCACAATACTCTTCTTTTATTAATAGGTTGAGACTATCCAACTTTCAAAGGCCTGAATTAAGAAAACTGTCTATCATTCTCCGATTCCCATCAGTTTCTTTTAACAGCAGAGAGGAAAGACACTGTGCTTTGATGTAGTAGCTTGCAAAATAGCAGTCTGTCCCACCATTTCATCAAATACTGTCCACTATCAAAACAGTATGGTAACTCACCCAACTTTATTCTACATGCATTTCCTTCAGGTTATAAATACAGGTTTTTCAGTTTGGTGCTACAAATAAGCTATAAACATAGCTCAAACAATGAATTAAGGTCAGGTTTTTACTTTCTATTATCAGAGGTGAAATTAGTTTAACTTCTGCCACAAAAAGCTATCTAACAGATACTGTGGATTTAAAAGAGAAAGAAAAGGAATGGCAAAAGGGAAAAAAAAAAGAAGACATTTGCTTTAATCATTAAGCATTAGGTAAATCTGTGTATGAGGGGACCCAGTAGTTTCTCTTTTTGTATCATACAGTCAAATTCATAAAGCAGTAATTCTAAACATAAATTTACTCCCAGGCATGGCATGACTATCCACCCCTAACAGACAGGTAGATGCATATACAAAGAGCAATTGTGATGCTTCCGACTGATCACAGAATCTCTTTTACACAAATTTAAATAAATAAATAAATAAATAATTAGCTATTGTGGAAAATAGGATCACATGAAAACACGAAAAAGGAAAGAAATAGAGATTAAACTGGCAATAAAATCTTCCAGTGAAATTCCTGGAAAGTGGTTCCAGCTGAGCACTGAGTAGGAACAGTGCAAAGTCCCAAGAAGCCAAACAGTAAGTAATATTGCAGAATAATTCAATAAGCTTCAGAGATTCTTTTGCCAAAAATAATCAGGATGTTTGATCTCAGCGTGACTGGAATATGCAGCTAGGAAAAAAATTACCCCATTTCCTGCAGGAATTGTAGTACTGTGTCTCACCATTAAGGCTAACAACAACTTCCAGTCAGATAATCCCCTTTAACTGAGTTTTCAAACAATAGGGGATCAATTAGGGGGATACGTAGCTTTTAAACATGTGTAAATAAATTCTCTATTTCAAGATCAGATGTCTATACTTTAGAACTAATTTACATGGTATAATTAATAGTAAATAGTATGAGACTGCCAGAGTTGTTTATTTTTCTTTCACACTTAAATAAAATGAATCAATACATTTTCCTACCAATATTTCCCATCTAAAATGTCTTAAATATTGAAGAGAGCCAATCGCACAAGAAGGATATTCAATTCTGAATACTGGCTGTAGAAATTTCTGTCAAGATGTTTTTGACATCTAGAAAACAAACATGTTACATAGAGAGAGAGGAAGACACTGCAATGACTGATAGCAATATATGACAATGACAAATTGACTAAAAATGGGAATATTCTTATTGTTGTTTGAACTTTGCTTAGTGAAAAAGGTTGGTTATTTTCGCTTTTTCATCTTCTCTCAGGAAAAACAACATAATGGAAGTATCATCTAATGAACGAAAATTCAGCTTTCAGACAGCCCTATTAGCAAGCTAAGTTACCACAAAACTAAGTTACCACAAATACCAAGTTATTCCTAAATCCCCGACTGATGACTTGCTGCAAGCTCACTTTGAACTTGCACTACATTTTTTCTGCGAATTCCTTTTCCACTTCAATTTCTTTATTGTCTCCATCACAGATCTAACTTTAGGGAAATGTTTCTGGATTCACCATTCCTTTCTTAAAGTTAATTAAAATAAAGCTTGGCATTTTGAGTAACTGGTATTTTGCATTACAAATTAATAAACAAGCTACCACAGAATAAGAGCGTGAACTCGTAGAGAATTTTTTTTGCTTTAACAACATTTGTTCACAAACTTATTTTGCAGAAAACATCAAGTAATATTTTAAACTTTACTAGCTAACTTTCTAACAAGACCCCCCTTTATTTAGCCTGAGTGCTCAGGAGGGCGTATTTTACCACCTGTAATGTCCTCTATGCAGGTGACTGACAGATATGGAAATAACCTTTGAGAGACTATTTTTCTTCCCTCTGAAGCTTAAGACCTGGATTAAACCATGACAGTGGGACTGAGATGCTCACTCACGATTTATATACACTTTACTCACTTGATATATATGAATGTTAATGCCTGTAGGAAATATTCTGATAACTATGACTACATTTTTGTTTTAAGGGCTTACATATATATAAAAGGATATGGATGTTGTTTTATGCAGTTCTATCTCCTAAAATTTTCTATTCGTTTTGAGCAGAGATTATAAAGAAAAATCAGGACTTGGGCAATGTGACAAACCTAGGCTGAGGTCATTAACTGCATTTACAAAGAGAAAAAACTGTTGGTAAATATATGATGTCCTCTTTTTAATGATTACAGTTTTTGCAGAGCTAATGGAAAGAGAACTGTCTTAAATTTTTTCCCTCTTACATTTTCCCTGTTACATAATTTTTGCTTTTTAGACAAGAAATCTGGATGCAATCCTGTGCAATGTGCTCTAAGAGAAGCCTGCTTGAGCAGGAAGGTGGGACAAGATGACCCACTGTGGTCCCTTCCAATAGGACCCATTCTGTAATTCTGTTACCATGTAAACCTCTAGATTTGTTATGTTCTCCATTCTCCTTTGTAATTTCTCCATTTCTGTTATTTCAGGAATAGTGCAAAAAGCACAAGACTAAAAGCACAGCACTTTCGAAGAGGCCTATGTTCAAGGATGTAATGTTTGAGTTTAGGATGAATGAATGAATTTCCTATCAAGAATTATTTCTTCATCAAAAGTGTTGTCAAACATTGGGACAGGTTTCCCAGGGAAGTGGTGGAGTCAGCATCCACAGAGATATATAAAAGATAAGCAAATGTGGAACTTGGGGTCATGATTTAGTGGTGGGCTTGGCAGTGCAGGGTTAATTATTGGACTTGATGGTCTTAAACACCTTTTCCAAGCAAAAGGATTCTGTGATTCTATGCATAATGGGCGTTGTTTCCTTCAGGCAGTGAATAGGGTGCTGTTGTGCTTGAACACCATGCCTTGCAGTTGCAATTTCCAGGAACCTCTTGAAGACCTAAACTTAAGTTTCCTGAGTACTGCCATACAGGAAACTGATTAACTGGCAGCATGGTTTGGGGGTTTTGGATTGTTCATGTCCTTTGTTTTACAAGCAATCATTGAAATATAATCTTTCCAATATCGGTGCAGTCTCTACAAAAATAAAAGTTTCAAGTCCGATCATATAGTAACTGTTTCTTTTCAAGGGGATAAGTTCTACTTGTACTTACATAGAGGAATCTTTGTGCTACTGGGTTTACTCTAAAGCTGTTGGTAAAACATTTGTTTAGGATGTGGGAACTTGAATTCTGTTTTCCCTCTTCCGAAAGAGGTTTGAATCTCTATTGTCAAGACACTGCTTTAATGAACATGCAATATTAGAGATATGTTTTATTCCCCTTCCATTACAGATAGAATTACCTGAGACTAGCTCATTGGGTTAGAGCGTGGTCCTAATAACACCAAGGTTGCAGGTTTGATCCCCATACAGGGAATTCACTTAAGAGTTGGACTCTGTGATCTTTGTGGGTCCCTTCCAACGCAGAATATGCTGTGATTCTGTATTGAAGGCTGAATATCACTCCAGTCTGGTGATTATCACACATCAAAAATTTATTTGGTGGAGTGGGAGATTTCATCAGGTGTATTTCATCAGGATGTAGTATCAACTGCAGAGCATGTGAAAGACTTGATGCTATTATCACTTACTACTTATTCCACAGTAACTAAGGAACAGCCCAAGAAGTGGATTCAAAGTGGAACAACTTTCATTTTTGCATTCAGAAATGCTGGCAATCTAATCCTCAAACAGAGCAGCAAAAAAACCCCCAAACCCAACAAAATCAAAGCAAACCTGGAAACCTTGAAACTTAGAAGTTTAACACAGTTGTATATTCCTTATGTCTCATTTGCTGCACTCTGAAGAAAATTCTTTTTGTATTCCTGCTAAAAAATTACTTGATTTCTAATTAAAGTAGGAGAGAAGAAATAATGATGAGGCCTTCTCTCTACTGCTAGCTTCCCCCATTGCAGAATGAGAAGCAGATTTAAAAGAGGATGCAAGTTTCTCTGGAGTCAGGAGAGAGCTGAGGGAGTCTGACAAATAAGGGATTACAGATGAAGGTAGAGATCAGTGAAGGAGTCAAGGATTTCTGAAAAAGTTCTGAGAAACTTGGTTTCTTCCCGTTTTAGACCTTTTGCCTCTGTCCTTTGAGATATATCTGTTCTTTTTCCCCCAGCTTTTTTGACACTTCTATTTCATTCTTCTCCTTTCTACCTTATAAACCTCAAGAGGCTCCATAGCCGCCACCCCCAACCTGACCTACTGAGTTACCTGACCTGATATATGCCCAGATCTTAAAGTGTGATGTGACGAATGAGGTGTATGTCCCTGACCTGTCACCTTCTCTGGTAGCCTACTTCATTTACATCCTAACACTTGGGGTCTCCCTGGGGTTCCCAAGAACTAACAGGATCTTAGAAGACAGTAGCCCGTGCAGAGGAGATTGTTAGCCTCTCTAATAGGTGGAGAAGGATTTCAGCAAGACAGAGAGTTACAGAGGACTACTGGAAATCACAGAGAGGCAGGATAGTATTTATCTGAGATTTGCTGAATCCAGATATAGATTGCATTCTGCTCAGTACAATGAAGACTGGAGTAGCTTTTAAAAAAATTATTTCATCCATATCTAACAAAAAGAACCATCACAAACAAAAAATTTTAAGGGTAAGGAGCATAGCTTGAATGAGGTGGAAAGAAAATAATGGCATATGGAAAAAGGTAAACTTGAAAAGGTTTGGATAAATTTGTATGTTTAAGATAAGCATCCTGTTTGGAGAGCCCTTTCTGAATTAGACCTTTCAGCCTGCTGAGTTTTGGCTGTCGCAAATGTTTACCTCACCACGAAACGTGCAGAAAAAGGGAGGAGGAGAAGGAGAAAGAGATTGATTTATTAATCTGAATTCTTTGAAAGACAAATTAATTGCACTGTGGCACTTCTCTATAAACTAATATTGACCTAAAGGACATCAGGAAGAGATGAAGACAATGAGTCCCTGTAGCACTTCCATGTCTCAGAAGCCCATTAACCACACATGTACTGAACAGTAAGTTCATTTAGAAAAAAGAAAACTACATCCTATAGGTGAGTGCAGTAATAATCATTTGAAAAGGTTCTATTCTTTAAAAATACCCACAGGAAAAAGGCTTTTGAGAGTATCTTTTTTTTTTTTTTAATTTTTCCTCTCCTTATCTTTCTAAATACTTGTTTTGCTCTCCTTTTAACTTCAGAGGGTTTTAGAAAAACCCCATTCACAAAATTGTATACACTCCCTTTACACAGCATTCTGTGTGCCAGGCTATTTGTATTAGAGTATAACTGAGTGCAGTCTCCCTAGGACTCCCATAACAACAAGATGAGTGTTCTGCTTAGGACCATCTCCAGGAATAAAACTTTATATACACTGTCCATTTCTCATCTGAGGAAAATAATGACTTACAAACTGATCAAAGTCTCTGCAGACAACAATAGTGAAATATTTTAGCAGGAAATACAAAAATATAAATCTGTCTGTCTTCAAACCGCTCTCTAATTTATAATTTAGAAATCACCTGCACACCTCAGAGACTCTTAGCATTTCACTACGTGGTCTTTTCCATTAAAAATCTAAAAATCACATTAACCTGTAATAAGCTCTTACACCTCCAAATGTGCTCATTAGTTTGTTTGTTGTTGTGGGTTTTGTTGTTGTTTTTTGTTTGGTTGGTTTTGTTTTGGTTTTGGGTTTGGTTTTTTTTAATTAAACAAAACCCAAAAAACCAAACAACAAACAAGTGTGGAAAGTGAAACTTGGTGTGATTATGCAAACTGACCTTGCACAGTCTGGATTTGAGTATATCTGCAAAAACTTACATGATTAGATTTGTTAGGAACACTTCATGGAGCCGTTAAACACAAGCAAGTCTACCAATGCATTGACAGCTATTTGACAGCTTTCAGTGAGCTCACTAGAAATGCCTGTTCCCCACAGTTAAAAAGAAAATAAATTGCAATAATAGGCTATTGCATGCAGACTTTGAAATGGAAGCTAAACTCTTAGAGAAATAAATACAGTGGGGAGTTCAGTTGTCATGGAACTAAATATCTCACATTTCCAACCATCTAATCAAAAGGATCAAAATGCGGAAGGTACTTCAAAAAATTATACAGTTACATAACTTTAACTTACATGTGTCAGCCACCATAAAATGCATCAAGCAAAAAAAATGCTGTCTGTGAATGCAGAAAAGTGAGAGCTGATTCCAGAAGTTCTCCTTCCTGTCCACTACAAATCCCCTTCCCACTTATATGCCTTACCATGCTTCTAGCACTAGGTACAGGTCCTTTGCTTAAGAGAATGAGGAGGACATAAAGACTGTTCTCACTAAAACCCTTTAGGGAAGCTGCAATGAAAATGCAGGAAGTGCAAAAATGGCTTGGAACACCTTGTGCACCCCAGCACAGAGTCATATCCCAGACACTATTGCCTGTGCCCTTGCAGCTCTGCAAATAAATGCTATAACATAGAGCATGAGACAAACATGCCTCTTACAAACCACTCCCAGAAAAAATAAATCAGCAAAGGAGATGAACCACACTTTTGAAAACTTGATAATAACAGGAAAAAGAAAGGTGAGGAAAGAGGAGGGGAATGGGAGGAGAGAGGGAAGAACAACAACAGCCTCTTGATGATCACGATGTATCTACTAGCGATGTCAAACATTCCTGAAATTCAGTGATAGGTGATTTCTATGCTGTGTGCCATTTTTCTGTTGCTGTCCCACTAGCTATTTGTCAATTCAAATCCTTCTGCTTCATCATTTGTGCCCATTTATCTCATTTCTATTTCATTGTATCATTACCATGTATCTGACAGATTTTTGCCTGAGGTTATTCTCCCAAGATGCTTAAGTAGTCAAATTAATTTCCAGGAGTACTAAACATCCATATGCTTTCATAGAAGCTAATTTTAAGTCCATTTAAAGTCCACTGAAGTCCACTTCAAAATTTTTGTTAAACAAGTAAATACCTGTGATTGCTCCCATTAAAAGGCAGGCATGACCATTTTATAATGCGCACTGTACTGTGCCCGTGCAACTGAGTCCATCCTGTCTGGAAGTTGTCACCTCCATACATAAATTCTTAATAAAGCAATAATACCTACTGAAGTTGATGAATAAATGTTAATACATTTAATGTATAAGTAGAAATGTGTGTGTCAGAGAGTGAGAGGCTCACTGTTAATTTCAAGTTATTCCACAATATACAAATTACGTGCACTATGTATAAACTACATGTAGGAAACAGAAAATGAGATTAGGTTTTGTATAATCCCTAGAATCCTTTGAATTATGTTAATAAACTCCTTTCTATAAATCCCCTTATGAATCTTACAGAAAAATAAATTTTTGTACATTTTGTACAGCATACACCACTTCGGGTATTTTTAGAATCAAAGTCCACCAGCTCCCTGGATAGTACAGAAAGCACCATGCTATGGGCCCCTGTGAGTGGGGCAATGCATATCTTCTGCTGCAATTATTACCTTTCAAAAACAGAGTTAAAATGTGGGTATGGACTGTACTGCAGTGAGTGGGCCAGCGTGGGACCCCAACACTGAAGATATCACACGATCACTGCCAACATTTTGCAAGTGAGTCATGCACCTATGTCCAGGAGAGCCTTTCAGTGACAATGGCAATGGGATCCCTGGGACTAAGCCCCTCTCCACCTGGATGGTTATAAAATGTGTTTTTCTTCACAGCTTTTCGAGATGAGTGGAGTAGGCTGCTCACCATTCAGAACCTGGCTATTTTACAGCTTTCTGAATGGCCCAGCCTCCGTGTACTGTACAAGGAAAGCCTATGCATTGCACTCAGGTAAAGCTAACTTGTACCATTGCTTATGTCTGTTTCTGCACTTATCCCCAAGTGAGGGACTCCACTCTGTAATCACAAGCTTTGTTCTCTGAGAATCAAACAGCAATTCAACTTGCAGCGAAGCCAAACAGAAGTTTGATTCACCTCCAATGTTTTACACCCTCCTCTCCCCACCTGATTTCAGTCAAGAGACTACTGAAGTGGTCTGGCATAAGTAAAAGACGAGGGTTGTCTAACTCTGGCCCAAGACAAATGTTTTATAGTGAATCAACCATGTAGCTCATTAAAACAATTGGGTTAGAAGACATTGAACTAATGTATAATCCATGAATTTTTAAGCTACCTTGATCCTTTCTCCTCCACGTAATTGCAAAACAGCACAGTATTGCTGGCACTAAACGCAGGGGAGATTGTATCTTAACATTTCAATATGTTGATTAATGTTGCTCTAAAGATACACTAACAAACTGCAGAATCATTTTACCTCCAGTTTTTTGCTAACTTAGCACATCAACAAACCAATAGTTGTAGACAAAGACATGCTATTTTGTGATGAAATGTTCTTAGACATTGTCTGCTAAATCCCTATAATTAGCATGGCCCCTGGTGAATGTCACGGAGTATTTGATGAAACAGGGCATGAACTCTGCAGCAACACCCAGGGGGGTCGGTAATGCTATCCAGAATGACTCTTGGAATTTTTAACTACTAGATAGGTTCTCCTTATCTAGGAAACTCGGGGGAGAAAGGCATTTGTCCGGTCTAATGACCCCTGTTAGCAGATTTATGCCACCTCCCTCTGTACAAACTGTCTTCTCTCTCCTCCTTTTTGAGAGTAACTATAATATGAGATAAAGTTATAAAGGATACAATACAGGATATTAGAAGGGATAGAGCACAAAAATATTAAAGAAAGAAACCAGCCAAGCTCATTATTCCATTATGCTCATGCCATTGTTCTTACTCTTCAAAAGACCACAAGAGCAACAGGATTTGCAGGTAACAAAAAGAAAAATACAAGACAACATGAATGCAGTGGCTAATTTCAACGGTCCTAGCAGAACTAATACTTATTATTAAAAGACATCCTGTCCTAGGGAAAATACTACTGTCAAGAACAGTTTATAACTGTAGAGCTGTACCTGCAAAACTGAAAGGTGCTTTCCTCTGTGCTGGTAAACAGTTTTCAGAATGGTAAATGCTCTAAAAAGCGTACAAAGTCCCTTTTCCTTATGGTTTTTAGTCTGCTGGTCTCACCGAGACTGAGTCAAAAATCTGCTGCAAAACAGGCCCAGTAGCTGTACTCCAAAGCAGGGTTCTTACGTCTCAGGTGAGCGCTCAAGCAGGCATAGTGTTAGCTGTTGAGACAGCCTGATTTTGAGAGAAACTCCAGTGCAGACACCTGAGAAACTCTCTTGATAAAATTTCCATTTTGCCTGGTACATTTATCTCAACGTATTTTTTTGCGCCATTCTGCATTCTGTAGCCCTAAGGATTTAATGGTAGCATCAATCTTGCTTTAGAAAACATCATACCTCTTCTGCATTTCAAATGCTGTTAATTCTTAGATGAAGAACTATCTTGAAATGCTCTGGAGTTATGTAAAAACAAATTTCAGAGCACTGTAATATTAATGGCATTTATTCTTAAAAAAAAAACCCAAAACCCTCATGATAGATTTAATTCTGCAGATCTGTACAATTTTTGAAAATCCATCTCTCATACTATAAGGGTTGTGGGTGGATTGAACAAGAAATCCGATTTATCCGTTCCCTAATTTTAGGTCCTAAACACTGCACGATATCCAAATGATGGAACGAGCTGTAGCTATAGGGTTAGGGGGCAGGGGAGAGGCTGTCTATTGTATTAAGGACTAACTCCTTGATTAAATGTAGACTCAAAACAAATAACCTCTGTGCGTGTGTTAACTAGCCTAATTAATCTTCATGTTAGATTAACTTGATAAAATGTTGACCTAATTTGGGATTAAAAGATTACAAGTAACATTTTCAGCTGAAAGCTGTAACATGCCTCATGTCAACACAGTAATGACAGAATTAACCCTGCAAGCCCTCTCAAACCTGTGCACTGGATGTCACTGCTAAAGTAGAGTTGAATGACCTATAAATGCAGGAAGGCATTGCTATATGTATAAAAAAGCTAATATTGAAGCACTGATCTCTCTCAGTGTCTCACAGGCCTGCATATACTGAAAAATATCACAAAGCTAAGGGAAGAAGTAAAGATGCATCATCCGTGCACTCTTACAACTTGTAAACTTCTACAAAATAAATATATATCATATGTTTATGTTTAGATGTAGAAATTGGAAGACTGAAGGAAGAATATTATCAATTCAGTATCATGAAGAAGATAATGAAGATGAAAACGTCTTTGGGAAATATGGGAGATACGACTTAGACGCAGGAAAATTCAAAACCAGAAAAGCAATGCCATTTGTAGGCCAGAGGAGCCGTGCAGCACTGATTTGTGTGTGAACTATGGAGAGCTCTTTTCTGTAACATGCTTGGATGTGATATTTCAAGCCTCTATTCTAAAAGATTTTTTTGTAGTTGAGTCAGAAAAACATTGTGACCTTGAGCAGAGTATTTTGGTGATCACTCTTTTCTTTTCAAAGAATACAGTGAAAGAAGAGAGATGAAGGAGAGAGACAAGAACTCTCTCACTTCTGTAATAAAGTGATTCTTTTAGCTCATGCTATTTTTGTCTCAACAATTTCATATCTGCTCTATTCAGAGATAAAACTGTGCTATCTCTCACTTACCACCTTGGAAAGCATCGGAGTCTTGAAGAGCCAGACTCTTTTCAGCTCACAGCATCCTTAAGCATCCCACAACCAAGACTCAGAACCTGTGCCACCCTCACATACACACAAAATACTCTTCCACTTCTGCTATGGCTCCACACTAATTCTGAGACTACAGAACTCTGAGGTGGCTATTGAGAGAATGAGTGTCTCTGGCTTTTGCTTAGGATGGTCAGATTAAAAATAGAGTTATAAGAAATGGAACACAAGGTTGTAGTGTTACATACTGAAAATGCATCTCTCATGTTAGGCCACGGAACCTAAGAGAGAGAGCAGGATAGGGAACACTTCCCACTGCTTCACGTGCAAGTGCACAGCTCTTGTCTGCCCATGCAGGGTCCTCTCTTTACCTGGGAATGCATCAGCTCTTGCTGCAGTAGTGCAACTGTAACTAGCTGTTAAAAGTCAATAACCCTAAGAATAATCCAGACAGAAACTGTATTCAGAGGTCAGTCCTTGAAATACCAGGACAGGGCCTTGTAGAGCCCTCTGCACTGCTAGACAAACCAGAGTATTTGATCGCCCTATTTTTTATATGCAAGTAAAAATAAAAAGAGCCTTTGAAGGCAAACTGCACCAGAGCAGAGTAGAACTGTAGTTGTAGTTCTGAAATAAGTTCTTATGCCTAAGAATTGCCTAATGGGACATACCAGTAGTCAGCATGAGACTGAGCTGCAGATAATGTGAGCTCAGCGCTAGATGTCTTTGTTTTGAGGTGAGGTTTGGAACCGACAATGTAATTTAAACTTCACAAAATCAAGGATGATACACTGCAGCATAAAATATGATATACAACTAATCAACTCAAAGGAAAACAGACGTTTTGCTTACTTCGTGCATCACTACTTGTGAAAGCAAAGTTAACAATACTGAAGTCATATTCTTCAGTAGCTTGGAACCGGTTTTTTAGTGCATATAACTAAAATGTATGTCATGCAGACTCTTATTCCCCTAGAACAGAAAGATATATTCAATAGTTTTATGGCTTTATTTCCATTAAAACTGTATGCTCCTTGATAATTTATTATTTCAGCTATTTCTATGTGTTATTGTCTAACTTTTCCTGTATGAAAAAGGGAACAGGATATTAAAAGTTTTCCTAAAGCTACTATTAGTAATGTCACAAAGGGGAGCAGTCTCAATTTTTTTATTGCACTTTGCCACTTCCCATAAATTCATGACAAAGAAAGAAATGTTTGGTCAGACAATCTGGAGCAAAGTGGACAGGCTTAAAAGCTGAGTAACAGAATTAACAGTATCTCTCTTGTTTGTATTCCCACAGAATAATGATTTGCAGCCATAGCAAACTGTAATGTGATTCCCATCAGTTCTGAAAAGTTTTATACAAGCCTGGAGTAGACCTGTCTTCAGGAAGGACGAACTCTAGCACCATGCAGCATTTGCTGGCCATTACTTTGGCAGCATTCTTTACTGATTAATCTGAAAGATATTGCAAAAAGCTGTGCTAACAGAACTGATGTCTTTTTCCAGTAGACTGCCACTGAAGTCTTGACCATCTTCACCATTAGATGTTGCTTTATATTACTGTGAGCAGCTGCTAATTAAATTCCTCCCAGAAGTTATAATGCATCTACCCCTACATATTTCTGCACTTGTCTTTGATCTTTGGCCCCAATTATTGTGCACATTTGCTGAGTTTTCACTCTATTTCAGCAATAAATGAAATAACCACTTGACAACTACAGATTATGGAGATGTTCACAAGCTATTTTTGAAACATGCAGCATGACAAATGTCCCAGGCTTATTCACTAGTTCAAATACTTCAGATTGTGAATATGGATATTGTAAGTGTCCACAGAAACAGATTAATAAACAAGTGAATTCTTTTAGTTCTTTTGTATATAAACAATGTTGACAATATAGATTATTTAAAAATCTGAACCTGTCTTATTAGAAAAGGAAGCAAAAAATTCAAGTTCATTGTTGTGGACAATTGGTTAAAAATAAAAATATATCTCTAGGAAACCCTTTACTTTTTTTTTTTTTTCCTATGAAACTTATTCCTTGCTACTCTGGCACTCTACTCCAGATACTTTTTATCTTTAAGGTGAAACAAACAAAACTGCATTGCTGTCCCAGTCTTAATGTTCGGTCATTTCAAAATAATTTATAAACATTTGTAGAGGCCTTCCTGATGAACAGCTATAACTAGAATAAAGATTTATAATGCCACTAAAATTTTTATCTGGATTGAAAGCTTAGAGATGGAAATACAATACGAATACTTTTGAAAAGTTTGATTAGTTATAGCGCTTATTACTATGTAAAAATAAATTAAAAAAAAAACTTTTATCCAGAAAAAAAATGCCAAACAATAATTTTCAGTCTCTAAAAATTCAATGAAATACTATTTTCAAGGGCAAAGAGAAGCCCAGAGAGATTACATGGCTTTCAAACAACTCTGATCCATTCAGAATAAAACGCAACAACAACAGTGCTTCCAGGACCAAATCTAGTCTCCCTGAGTCAGACAAGCAATGAAGCACAAGCTTAATATTAAAAGAATATTTAATGCGTTTAAATATGACAAGCAATATGGCCCAAATTAATCCAGCCTGAATCCTACACTGTGCTGTTGTTTTCCATTAAGGAAGCCGTTCTAAAGACCTAGAGATTCAGCCAGCAGCATATAGGAAGCGCAGCGACTCAGGGAGAATATGCATAAACACTTTATAGGAGATACTTTTACCACTTGCTTACTCAGACTCCCAGCTAACCAACTAATACTTCTATAAGATTATACGGGGGATCAATATCCTGATATTATTTTACGAATGAGCTGATGTGCATATGCACACACACTTATGTAACATCCAATATTAAAACAGTGATACTGTGTCACATCATCCACTGTGCTATTTTAAACTGAGGGGATGAGACTGCAGCATAGGAGCCGATGTAGAGAAGTTCCTTCTTTCCAATTCCCTCAGCCGAGAGGTAGTCTCCAGAAATTTTCCACAAAGGGTTTACTATGAATCCAAAAATATTCCTCTATTTTTCCCTTATTAAACAAGGCCACTACCAGCCAATTGTAAATTGTAACTTAACTTGCATAAAACAACAATTTTATTAATTTTAATCAGAATGGTAACAACTTCCTCTGAAAATTACACATCATAATTTAATAGAGATGCTGTGGTGTCATGTATGCAGATGAGCTCATTGCAGCAAGGAAAACTACAACATAACTTTTAGCCAAAGCTGAGTTAATAAGAAAAAGCAAATTCTACAGTGGTAAGTCAGCTACTGCAATTCCTCATCTTTTTTTTTCTACTTACTTTTCAAGAAGAATCGAGTAAACCAAACAGCTAACAAGACTGCTTTCATATATAGACCTCATTTTAGGGAAACATAATGAAACCGGGAATTTTAGCATCAAAATCCTTCTTATATAGCTGATTATAAGACAGAAACTTAAAGTACATTTATACGCTCATTGAAAATGAACCCAACTCACTTCAAATTAGATATACTGAATAGCTACAAAAATCTGCATACAGATATAAACAAACCAAGATGAATTCATTGACAATTCTTCCAAAACCAAATGCATTGATTCTACATTTGAATAATCCATCAGCAGAAAAAAAAATTAAAATAATATAAATGTTTTTCTACAAACTATCGTACTATTATAATTCTAGTACTAATGCAACTGATGAATCATTTTTTCTTGTATTAAGGATGCCATAAAATGTGTTTGGCATTTTAGTAAAAATAAAGACACAGCAAAAACTGAACAAATCTGGTACGCTTGACTAACAAAGACTAAGTCCACAATACTTTTTACAGGCTTTCCCTGACTCTATTTGGTCCTTAAGTGCTTATTTGCTACCTTTCATGTGGAGTCTTTTTTTTTAATTATAAAAAAGGAATTGCAGAAGCCCTCATCCCTCCACCCTCCTTCAAGTAACCTTCTGAAAGTCAAATCTGAATGAAGTTCATTGACAGGAACTATTCTTCCATTGTCAAAGAACTCACTGTTAACAAACGAAGTGACATTTTCAAGGACAAACACTACTTCAATAAAAAATGATGCAATTCTTCCTAGTGGAGAAAAAAAGTTGGCTTTTGTTGTTTTGTAGTTTTTTGGTTTTTGGTTTTTTTGTTTACCCCCCTCTTTAAAACATTAAGCACTTGAAGTACTTGAGCAATAAAATAATCAAATAACCAGATGAATTAAAACAGTGAATCTGCTTTGTTAGTAATACTGGTAATCCAGTTGTTTTAATGGATTAAAAATGGATTGCTGCTTCCAATATTTTGAAGTAAATGACAATCACATAAAGGAAATCATAGCATAAGAAAAGTATGTAAATTACATTCAACTTTATTCTTTGCCATGAAAAGACAGAGAAAAAACCACCACCTCTCCCCACCTCAAATATTTCACATAAAGCAATTCCAAGTCCTGTGATTTCTAGACAATTTTCCCTTTGGTTTGTACTATACTATTGCAATTTTATATTTATCATGCCATCTGTCACAAGAAAGAACAGATATAGAACAGTGGCAAAATCATGTTAAAAAGACTGTCTTGGGATAACAAAGAGAAAAGTTAATGGACATGGATTTACAAATTATTAATGATTTTTCTTGTCATTTCTTGAAAAATGAAAGCTATGCACGCTGCCTCTTTCCCCAAACAGATTGCATTTTATTCCTCTGCAGTTTGTCCGTCAGGCTTCACTCTGACAACATAATCCAAACCTAATCCAGAGCATTCAGTTTTCCTTGTTGGCTCTCATGCACACTGCTTAGACAAATCCTGCTACCTGTCAGCCCTCCTGTGTGTGCCAAACAGGCTGCCAGGTTAACCCCTGGGGAAGCCGAGAGACCTGCTGACTTAACCCCTGCTTCCCTTCAAATAATCCACTGTAAATACATAGGACGTTAACAGGCTAACTGTTCTAATCAGGGCTGGATCCCTTAAAATCTGTTTCATACACAACCCTTAAGAACTACGGATCTAAGCATCACTGCTGGAAGAGGAAAGGATTGCTTCCAATAATACAAGCACTAAATAAGCAGATGGATAGAACACACTGAAAGGTTTTAATCCTCTAAAGGAGTCTAAGAAAATATATACACATCACTTCAATTGCCCACCTCATTGCTTATAAATTTTCCCTAATTGTCAGAACAAGATCAGAAATAATTTAGTACAATGAAAGCAAGTCTAATTTAGTTACAATTCAGGTTGACAAGGGCAAACTTTATACCCCTTGCTTTTGTCCATTTTCATAAAAATCAGTTTCATAAAAACTACCTTTTCTTTGTGGAGATACACATTAAATGTAATATAAGTCACTAGGTGAAAGAGATTTTCATAGACAGCATACTTCACAAATAATGACATTTAAAATTACCTTACTTTCTAAAGACACAGAATTATTTCCAATCAGCACTTAAAAAAATTAATTCCTAATACCTTAAGCCTGAAACAGAGAAAAACCTGAGTTACAAATTTTTCAAGATACTCACGCTGTACTCAAAAAACCAAAATAAACCAACGCCTTCTCCTCATTGGAATTCAAGGCACATCACTCTATCTGCTGTTCCAGCATCAACAATCCACAGCAGAAAATAACTTGCGTAAGCACGGCATACCGAGGAACACTTAAAAGCCACACTAAGCTTAGCCACATGAGAAATGTAATAAAACATCGCACAGCTCATTTAATGTTTGGAAGGCATGATGTCCAGGTTAATATCTGAAGTGGGGGAAGGTAGAGTAAGCCGTGGGGAGGGCTCCTGAACTCTGCCACAAACAACTGGGAAGGTCCATTGTGCCTCCTGATAAGAACATTTATTTTACCTCAATTAAATTTCAGGCACTCTCTTGAGAGGAAGAAGGGAAAATTGTTCCTCCCTCCTATGCACTTACACACATTCACATTTATACTTTACACATACATGCAAAGCACACACCTCAGTCTCGGGAGTCCTGGAAAATATTTAAATGGTTTTATTCCTTCTTAGAAGTGTTATGCTTGTGGCAGCTAATAAATAGATCTTAAAAATGCTACACATTCCAGAGATGTTTGAAATACTCTTGCTGCTTTTAAATGCAGGGATAGGTTTAAAATCTCACTCTTTCTAGATATGTTACTCATTTTAACACTTTTCCTATTTTTTATATACAGAAGAAGTGTTAATTCTTAATAAACTACTAAATTTGCCCTCATTTCAATTTTTAGATCCCTACAAGCCCATACCCAAGCAATACAGAAACAAATATTTGGCAAAAATATTAGTTACTTCTAAAATAAACTGACTTGAAAAAAAATAACTAAAGCAAATGGGTTTTCATTATCTATTCTCTTTTTTCCCCCAGCTTCTCTCAAAACAACAGTTATTTTGTTGACAGAAAAGTTCATTAAGGTCTCAGGCAGTAGTTTGTCTTTGGGGAGTTGACAACTTCTGTTAGGGAGAAGGCAGTAGTTTAAAAGCTATATCTTATCTCTCTGTCAGATAATTTTGCTCAAAATCAGAACTTTCAATTTTCTTCCCTATAAAAGCATTTTTTCTATGTAATTTATTCATTACTAGTAAAAATAAAGTAATCAAAGTGAAATTGTGAATGAATTTTGGAAAATCAGGCTACATATAACAATCTTTTTTATTTTTGTTTTGATAAAATCCTCTCTGCAAGTACATAATGAAACTCCCATTGACTTTTCTAGACCAAGATTTTGCTCAGTGTCTAGAAGACATGAATCCTTCTGGGCAATTAACTGATACACAACAAAACTGTGCATGTGAAAGCATGCACTTGTGTTTAGTATTTTTTCTACACAAATTAAAGCTAGAATACTAAATGCAAAATACATTCGACACAGGTATATAACAAATTTCAGTGTTATACCCACAGGGTCTCCTCTAAGATATTGTTTCCTCCTCAAAATACTTTGAATAAATTTACATTTTGCAAATATTCTTAGGCTCTGTTAAATGCCCACAGCACCAGAATTTTTAGAGAACCACAGTCAAATAGTTTGTTAGTCAAAATGCAGTGCCACAGGAGTTGCACTAGAACTTAGAGAGCTGCTGCTCGAGAATTTTATTGGTGATTCCCAAATAGCACTCAGTCTTCAGAGATACTAAGCAAATATATTTTAAAAGTACCGTACCGTACCTTAGCCACCACAAAATGGGTGCTTTTAAGCTGAAACACCTCTTTGCTTTTGTACTTACTGTTTTGAATTAGGTTCATAATGGCAAGCAATGTTTGAAAAAGGTCTGTTAGAAAGCTACTAAGTTTACGCTATGGAGATGTTCATTAGGCACAACTTAAAGGTCTGCCACTACATTCAGAAATGGAATTTTAGTGTGTTTGATGATCCAAATGTACACGGTTCAGTGGTCAACATTACAACTGTTCAAAATGCAGTGACTAATCTGTAACTTATCAATATATTACAAACCAAGGTTGACAATGCCAGGATCTTTGTTGATAATTTTTCCTTATATAACACCAGCTGGAAGATGTTTCCCTATTATTGATCATGCCACTTATCAGCTATTCACAACATATTTCTTTGTACTTGGTACAAAATCTAAACAGTGTGGACTTGGTTCATTAACCTTTTGATATTGGGCAAAAGGGGGAGTAAGACAGAGAGAGAAGAAGCACTAAAAGTAATTTCATTGTTATTTGGATTTTCATTTTGGTCAAGACATCTGAAGGGGAAAAGGGCACTAACTTTATAGGACTGAAATAGCACTTAGAACCTGGTCTGAAATCTATAGAAGCAAGAGGAAGACCTTCTGTTGATCTAATTTTCACTGGTTCAAGTACTGAGCAAAAGGTAAGTTTCAAAAGCTTAAAAATAAACAACACTCCTATCTCATAGTGGTGTTCCTGAGGACAGACTGGAAGTAGAGCTCTACAAGGAGTTGGCAGCAAAATTTGTAGAAAACAGAGACAGAATGTGTCCTGCAGCCTGAAAGTCAAAACAGAAATTCTTCAACAAACCTCAGTAGAGGTTTTCAGAAAATGTGAACTACTTAATACTTTAGAATACTGAAAAAGCTCTACAAAAAAATTCACAGCTTTGGTCCACAGTATATTTTTAATATAATTTATCAAGTGTGGAGTTAGACTGAAATCTAAGTGTACTTGTCAGATTAATCTGATAGGACTCTACATATAAATATATATACACCAGCAAGTAAACTGATAAGAAAAGGAAGTTAAGGTTGCAGAGTCAAGCATAACATTAACACTTCTGAGTTCAAGCTCTTTACCTAGGATGCAGCTCATAATGATCTGATCCTCTACAATCTTTTTGTCATTCTTCATCTCCTGCTTAGCCATACCCTGTCACCAGTAACTTCAGCTCTTCATCCAAGTACGAACTAGTGCTCAGACATGTCTCTTTTTCCAGGAACTTCTAATGTTTTTGCAAGAGAAGAAAACCAGTTATTTGGATTAAACATTTTTGTGTGTCAAGAATTTGTGTTGTAGAAAAGTCATAGTTCCAATAAAAAGGAAAATTAACACTTGTAAAGTTTAATCTGAAGCCTGAAGTATTTCTACCTGTCAGTGCTGTCACAGTATGCATAGAGTTGTAGTTTAGCTGCCTCATTTCTCTACATCCTCTTTATATGGAGTAGATCATCTACATCAGCCAATAATGGTGATGATGCAGCCTCTCAAAATAAACTGAGGCAGCCACACAAGAGGAAAAGCACTTCCCAGAAGTTCTGCATGTGGTAGTACTCCAGGATGTTGACTCCTGCTGGATAATCACTGCACTGAATTGGTTTGGATATTACACGGCCCTACCACAACAACCCCGTGCCCTGTGGAAGCAGTGGCCCACACTAAAGCAGCCTTTTGTCTCCTCACCACGGCTGCCTCATGACTAGCTTGAAGCAGAAGAGCGTGGGTCTGCCTGCACCCAGCCACACACCGCCTTTGAAGCACCTCTGCTTTATCTCTGGCTCTCCTCCTTTCCCATCTGTTACTGGCTGCTTGGGTAAAACAAAGAGCAATAGTTTTCATGGGTTAGCTGAAACATTTCCTTCTCTAGCTCTACAAAAATGTAGACTTTTTATCCATTTTTTCCCACTGGCAGCTCTGTCAGACAATAACGGCCTATAACTAGGAATCACTCTAGAATTAAGGTCCATACCAGCAATCATTTTGGCTTGTCAGAATTACATCTGATATTTAGGTCTCTCTATATTAATTGCCCAGTCCCTATTCTAGCAAACTCCTAATGCTTTCACCTCTGTCTCATCAGAGGCATCATAGGAATATTACAGGTTTCTCAGTTACTATGACAAGGTAGATTTACTAGTTACTGTGGGAAAGACAGAGAAACACTTTCCTTATTTCCTTTTCTTTTATTACTTCATACCTGTATGGGTTTTAAGAAGCGTAAGAGCCTGCTCCCTTTGTTACATTGCAGAGCAATCCAGTACATGAGTACAAATTGTACCAAAACCAAACCATCTTCTAGACTATCAATAGCTAACCTAACTACCACTCACCCCAAGCCTCCTGTCTTCTCCACTATAAACTTTTTGTTACCTCCTTTTCTTGTCTGTGTGACAACTTATAATCACACATATTTTAAAATCAAGTTTAATGGCAGGTAAACAAATTTATTGCATTAAGCATTTACTGTTTTGTTCTCTAGTCTAGTTACTAATCCAATTTTTTCCGTTCACATGATTTACATTAATAATAGATGCAGAGAAAGTTAGCATCCTAGGCAGAGGTTACTTACAATTTAAGAAAACATTAATACTTCTGTTAACTCCCCCACACATATATTAGCCACAAAAACTTATTTTAATCAAGTTTTCACTGACTGCAGTGAAAGCAGACTACATCAAGTGATACATCACGAGAACCACCGAGATGCCACTTAATAAGCAAATAAGGATTATTATAATTATTTAAATTAGTTTATATTTTATGTATACCCAAACCCATTTTTTTGTTTGTTTTACTGTGTTACCATGAAATTACATCACAGATCTATACATGTTCTTGGAAATTTGCCTCTCCACATTTTTCAAGCTGCTTAATTCTAATTACTTAGAAACCAATAACAAATATTTTCTTGGTGTCTTGATTTTCCCTGGGATACAGCTCATTTTCTTCCTAGTAGCTGGTACAGCGCTGTGTTTTGGATGTAGCATGGGAATAATGTTTTAGTTATTGTTCAGTAGTGCTTATCCTAAGTTAAGGACTTTTCAGTTTCCCATGCTCTGCCAGTGAGAAGGTGCACAAGAAGCTCGCAGGGAGCACGGCCAGGACAACTCACCTGAACTGGTCAAAGGGATAACCCATACCATCGAATGTCATGCTCAGTCTATAAACTGGAGGGATGCTGCTGCTCAGGGATGGGCTGGGCATCGATCAGTGGGTGGTGAGCAGCAGTACTGAGCGTCACTTAGGGTTTCTTGGGTTTCTTTCCTTTCTCTCTTTTTCATTAATATTATTGTTATTATTATTTTGTACTTTTTTCCTAATAATTAAACTCTTCCTATCTCAACCCACGAGTTTTACCTATTTTTTTCTGATTCTTTTCCCCATGGCATAGAGGAGGAGGAAGTGGAGGGGGACTGTGTGAGCAGCTGTGTGGGGTTAAACCATGACACCAGGTATTGCAATATACCACATGTATTTAATTGTATTGCTTTGCAAATATATCATGAATATTTAAAACATGGAAAAACTTTAGTGTATTTCTACCCACAAAGGATGAGCAGTCTATCTACCATGCTATTATGCAGTGCCTGAAAAATCATGGCCAGGTTACTTCCTTGTGCTTAGTTTAAGTCCTCTCCTGAAAATACGGTTTTAGCTTTGTTTACTGCTATTTCCTACAGTTTCATCTAGATTTTATAACACAGGAAGAAGCAGGAAACAAAATTAAATCTTAATGTAACATTCAAGACAGTAACATGCCTAAGTAAAGAAGTTGTTCTTTCTTTTGTCTACTTGCTCTTTCTTTCCGTGGGCCCTTTTTCTCTCTTTCTGGTAAAGAAGATAATAAACACTAAAAAAAAAATAAAATTAAAAAAACCCAAAACATGTAGTGCTACAAGACAGTAAGGATTATCATCATTCCTGGAATTCAAAGGAAACTGGAGTATGAGAAAAATAACATTGGCTTTAAAGCACTAAACCCACCCTCTATAGCTTTTGCAAGTGGTCGCTGTTGTGCCTTTCTGTTCTGAAACGTCCTCTGCACCCTTTCTGCCAATCTAACCATTGATGACACAAAGCTTCTTGTGTCAGAACTTGTTCCTTCCAAAATTGGAAAGCAATTCCACTCTACAGTGACATGTGGACAATGTTTGGCAACCCATCTTTCTGCTCAAAGCAATATCCACTCTCATGCCCTTCACCCTCCTGCCTCAGTTTGCCCTGGCCATTCATGGAGGCTGCCTGGCAGCTGTAGAAACTGAAGTGTCAAATTCTGTAATGAAGTATTCCAGGACTGGAAAATTGGTGTTAATGTTGACCTAAGGATTTGGCTAATTAAAGCAATATATATTAGATATTAATGTCACTGGCAGTTCCTAGTTAGTCAGCTCTCTGAGCACTAATGAGATGTTTAGAATTCCACCATATGCAATCAGTGGAAAACATTCACGGTCTGTCTGTAAAGCTTCATTAAAGAAATGAGAAATACTATCAGCATTTTATGCTACAGTCTTTTCCTGTATCATTCAAATGCAAAAACTGCATGTTCCATGGTTCACAATAGGCTTACTCTAACTTAACTCATAAATGCTAAAACTGCCCCTTTTTTTTTTTTTTTAAATTTCTGGCAATAAAAAAAACTAGTATGAACTAACATTCCTGTTTCACTTTCCCCGAGCTCTTATGGGTCCTTACTGCGCAGTTGAGTTTCCATTTTTTGTTCTGCAATCTGATGGTAATAGCTTAAGAATCTTTTGGACAAGAGGCACATTCTAATATTTACCTCAATTCTGAAAAAGAAAAATTGCTTCTCTTATCTTGGCTGAGTATTTTTATAAGAAGATTTCTGATGTAAGGGTGTAAGGGAAAAAGAGAAGAAAAGGGAACCATTCATTTTAACATGCAGAATAACTCAGCCACACTAGTGTCAACTAATTAGGAAGTATTTTAAGGTGTAAGAAACCACGGACTGGGCAATAATAAATGGAAATAGAACAGAGCACAATGTTGCTGTAAGACTGTAACTTCAGCCGAGATCCTAGTTACACCAGTGCAAGGAGAAAACAGTGGTGATTAGTACAACACACTCCTATAGGTTGCATATAAAACCCAATCCACCAGGCCAAATTAAAATTTTACCAACTATGAAGCCAGGACATTTATTTTATGGCTGCTACAAAATCTGTTTGGCATTCATTCTCTGCGTAAATGTCAAGGTAGCTATCAAGTGTAGTCTCCATTTTCACAGAAGCAATGTTTCCATATTCTTTTGGCAAGCATTGTGCAGGCAAAGTGTCACAGCAGCAGGTCTGAACTAGATGTTCTGTTATACTGTATTCCTGTATATCAGAAGTTAAACTTAATTTGTCTTTACATGAAGGGCCAAATGTTTTAAAGCTTTTAAATTAAAATGCATAGTGCCTGCCATGCACAACTCAAAGTGGTAACCAGTTCACTTCTTGCTGAATGCTCTGATTGGTGTTCATGTGGATTATATTTTAATATTAGGCTGGAAACTTAATTATAAAGGATTATTAGCAGATCATGGGAGTATTGCAGTGAGATGGGGTCATGCAGAGTAGAATATTAACAGCTGTCTAATCTTTGACCACTTTCTCCATATAATTTTGGAATCATCGTGCAAATAGAGCCACTCACAAAACTGTTCAAGGCATATTCTTCTTCTTCCTTCCTCTCAGAGGCCTATTGCTGGATCTCCTGAAACACTCTGATTGTTTTGCTGGTATGATTTTTGGGACAGGGACCATGTGTTTGCTTCATGCTTTTGCATCTCGCTAAACATACCTTTGGAGTTAGACAGATAATGATACGCTTTGTATGTGGAAGTCCTGTGGCAGTAAAGGCACTTTAGGGGATAGGAGATAACATGTGTGAGGGACATAGGAGTCAAGATAAAATATGTGTGTATAGAAAGTCAATCTGAAAATAGGTCCTAATAAAATTGCAATAGAGTGTAGCTCTAGTAAAGGCAGTTAAGCTTTACTTTTTTTGATAGGAGTGATCGGAATAAAAGCAACACCATTTTTCTGTAAAAGGATGCAGTGAGGTTTTAAAATAGCACTTATGTTGGCTTTTGTCACATTAACTGTGGGAACTCTGGTGGAAATACATTTAGGTACTTGAAGACCATAAGTTCAGAGATAAGCTTGGCTGATACCGTGAACAGCTTGCCTGAGAGGTAAATTGCATGCAGAAACTAAACATGACAGCCAAAGATAAAACACTTATTATGATTAATACCAGAAGATGTAACAGGCTTTACTTACTGCAGCCCCAGGAAACCTCACTTTTACCAGATAATGTTTACAACTCCAATTGCACTCACAGGGCAACCACATGCTTTTTTAGTAGATGGTCTCTTATCTGTGAAACTTCTCAGCCATGTGAATTTTAACTTATGCATTATTCATGTGAACGTTTTAGGAGATTTACAAGTCTGTAAGATTTTGTACACCTATTAAAAACCTAAAACAGTCTGACAGCAAGACAAATTTTTAAGAATGCTGTAGATGAGGAATGTGACAGTCTTCTTGAGAGCGGTTTATACTGTGGAGATTGCTAAATGAACATTAGCTTATGTAGAAGGTAGAAAGTAAGGTTCACTCCAATATGTATATTGTCTCATAAATATCTGCACAAATGAGCATACTGCATTCCTCATCTCTTATATGACAAATGATGAAGTACCATTCCATTTAAATGCAATAAAAAAAATAGAAAATATCACCATAAAATCGTTCCAGCTTTATTTTAGCACCTCTTTTAGTGCTCTGTAAGTCAACTAATTTAGATTTTTAGTTCCATTTCTGCAATTTATTTTGTTTCAGTAAACAAGGATAAGTCCTGTTTGAAAAATATTAGTGCTACTTCTTTCAGCTCAGTAGAAAAACCAAATTCTTCTTTCACTTTAAATTTTGTTCTGTAACCCAATGATAATCAGTATTCATACTAGAAGACCAAGATTTCTACATAAATCAGTAGAACACCCCAAGAAGATTTTCTTCAAATTTATTTTTAAATGTAGCAGATAAGAAAATTTTTGTTTTTAATATAGAATAAGTAACAGACAATGCATAAGACAGTAAAAAGCAATATAGAAGCAACAGACAACCCATATGGAACATTAGTAATTTCTATAATATTTGAAGTATTTTGAGGTACTAGGCCTATTCTCCAACAATAATTCTGAGTAGCAGTTACATAATAAGATTTAGTTTCCTGATGGCTATCGATTGGACCAGAATGGTATTCTGATAATGATAAACTTAGTTAAATAAATTACTGAGAGCACTCAAACTTTTTAATGGCATTTTTACAGAATTATTTACCTATCAAAACCACAGCATACCTAAACATAAGCCAAGGAGAAGATCTCGCCCTCTTCTTACACATACACACACAGAAACTAACAGAGGAGGTACAGTTGAAGAAGGAAGAGGCAGGGAACATATGCCCTCCTAAAAATGCTCCCAAAGCCAGGAATCTGCCAGGAAGACAGACTGACAGTGGTGATGAGACATCAGCAAACTTAAGGAAACTACAGCCCTTTCTGTGTAGCAAATGGAAGCAGAAAGCAGATTGATAAGAATGATGCTGTCACCCTGGGACTGCTCTCAATCAACATAACCCATGCTTGAAAAGCCACGAGCAGCTGGATGATTGGAGGATGGAGACGTCACCCCTTCACACCTTCATCCCTCCAGCCCCTGTGACCCCAAACTGTCTGCAGGGCATCCTGCAAGTGGAGCTTGCCTGCGACCTGGGTCAGACAGGGCTGATGTCCCCACTTCACTCTCAGGCCCTTGAGAGCGCAGGGGGCTCTTTTAGCAGATTTTAGTATAGGAAAGCTGCCTGTAAACTGACATCTCTCCCATCAGTCTCCAGTGGTCTGCGTGCCAACACTGAAGAGTCCAACAACAGCTAATTTTTTTGCTTCTTTGACTAGAAGAGGCAAGCGAAAGGAAATTAATCTCAGCTTGACTTAATTTTTTTTTTTAATTTATTGAGGAAAAGGCAGTAAAATTTCTCTGACTCAACAATAACAGGAGAACTATTTCTCCTCGTTTTCTTCTGTTTAGGAGTGTCAATGTCAAACTCCTTTTCAGAAAGCTAAAGCACCCTAAACAACGATATAATTCTGAAACCAAAACCCAGAAGCACAGTCACACACTCATCTCCTCACTAGTCTTTCCCCGACTGAATGGCCCAGAACTTCTCAAATGCAACCCAATTTTATTGTGGTTTTCATTCCACAGACTCATGTCCTGTGTGATCCCAAAAGGTTATCTCTATTATTTTTGTTTTCTGGTCAGTGAAGTCCTGCATGAAACAAAAATTAACTTGGTTCCAATACTGTTCTCTTGTGACATTATGGATGTATCAGCAATGGAGAAAAATCTCACGAGATAAACTCCAACACTGCATTAGAACCAACAATAGACTATCTCCAGAAAACAAATGACATGTAAAATTGGATTTTATTTATCAATTTAGAGAACTGATTAAATTTCAAAATCAAACTATTCCATTTGGGTAAAATAAAAGTGAACTTGTATCGACCACATATTGGCTTCTTGCATGTATAGTTCCCAAATTTTTATGTAAAAAGAAAGCAGCAACAGATAGTAAAATCCAAAACAATGAGTCAAGAACTCCATACCTTTTTTTTTCCTTGATGCTTTTCCAAATTTTTATTTTTAACATCTTTTAAACAGTTCTAGTCATCTGCAAATATATCTAATAAACTGGTTAGATCAGTAGTTAGCACTGATTTTTTTTTTTTTTAAATTCTTTTTAAATGAAAAGCATTTGGGATTTTTTTTCTCCCTCCCTTTAGAAATATGTCATTTTGGCAAAAAACCTCTATGCTCTATATGTTTATCCACTAACTTCAAAAACATTTTCAGTGGAGATGATCAAAACGGGCCTTAAGATCCACTAATTAGACAGTCAGTAGCATAACAGCAAGGCACTAACCTGGTACCCAAGAGCTCAGCCTCAAACTCCAGCTTTGTACATCTAACCTAGAGACATGAGCCTCATTCCTTGCTTTCTCTTAAATTTTGTTCCTTGTAATGAGCAAAATTTCTTGGAGTTCAGTCAGATTGTGTCAGATTCTTCATAAAACAAAATGCTGTAAAGTTAATACAAAATATTTCTCCCCAAACAGAGACAACATAGTATATAATTTCCTGGTAATAACTAAACTCCAAGATTTTTTTTCTTAATTAAATTAAGCATTAAATCATTGCAGCAGATTTATTTTCCTGTTTGTATTTTTTATTAATTAAATCTGTACCATCTGCCTCTGTTTATCTGTTTCACAATCCTTTCATCTAGCACTGTATGTTTATATTTTAAATGCACATTAGCTTTCATGATGGATTTTGTAACTGCAGAATGGTAGCTGCAAAGACAGTTGATGTAAAATGATAACAATGCTACAAAATAGCAGCACAGAAAGCACTGCAGCATAGAAAAGTAAGGGACAAAATCATATAACAGAATAAGTAACCAAAGTAATACTTCGTTAACAAGGAGTCATTTAAACACAGCAGTATAACACAGCTTCCATGAGCAGGGATGTGGGCCTAATTTCTATATACTCACATTTATAATTCAGAATATAAACAGAAGACATTTCAGATCTGTCAATCTAAGACATAACACACTCCTTTTACTAAAATAGTCAGATTTCTCCCAAAATGGATATTAAATGGTCATGCATCCTGTAGTAGTATGCAAGTTACAAAAAAAGCATGTGTGTGTATAATATTTACTGACAGACTTGAGCTCCCATCATGTGATATCAATTTAGTCTTTATTTCTAAATTTTTTTTCTCTTAGAACAAAAGCCTCTAAAAATGTCCTTCTGAAATTGCATAGTGCATCTCGAAGTACATGGATCATTGTAAAGAGTCCTTAAGATGACACAAATTTATCATATTGAATTTCAGGTAGTACCAGTCTCCCCAAAAAACTGAAGTTAAGCCCTGTTTGCCACAATTAATGGAGACAGTTTTTTATTGTTCTTTCAGTATAAAAAAAATACAAAGTATAATAACTACTAATGCTGAATGGCTGAGTAATAAAACTTTCTGTTCTAACTGATGTCATGGACCCTGATAAATTACAAATTTTTATACAGTTTTAAACTATGATAAGTGATAGTGGAGTTTATCAGAAGTTATCTGTGCAAACCCATTTCTAGCAACATTTTTGGGCCTGTCTGGTAACCAATTTTTAATGAAGTTACACATAGGCATGAGAGACTTACGTTAAGAATTTAAATAATTGTGATTCAATGCAACACAATAAAGAAACAGTCCTTGCAATCCACTAGAGGTTACAAGTGATTTCTATAGGTATAGGTCATAAATTTAACAGTAACAGATAAAGAAAAGGCTGAGATTGTAGGAAAATAGTTTCTCAACCAGTACTGATTGACAGAAGATATACAAAACCCCACATCTTTTCCTTCCTCTTTTTATACAACTCAGTGAAATTAACTTTTTATTCAATTTAATTTGGAGAAGACTAAGGCATTTTAGTTTGGGGTTTGTTTTTTTTTTTATGATCTGGGAAGATAAGGAAGGTAAGCGCACATACCAGTAAAATTACCTACAAGATACATTAACTTATCAGTCCAACCCTTTCCCTAGCAGTCCTCTCCAAGTCAGTTACAACTAGAAACACAAATTCCTTAGCTAATAGAGTCACACAGAATGAACATCTAGAGAGGCATAACCTCTTCTGCTGTAAAACCATTTTGGAGGAAAATTCCACTGAGCAAAGGCCACCCAGTGGGCAATGATCAGACTGACCAGTTCTCACATGACTGCACATTACCTCTAGAAAAATGACCCTGGCATGTAACAAAGCCAAGTCTCCACGCTGATTTGGAGAAAGAGTTTAAGGACTGCGCTCTGGCTCCTTACCAACTTAAGTCTTTACCAGGCAAGATTCCAGTGGGAATCCAAATCCACAGGTTCTGAAGGATCACCATTTCTTCTACATTACCCTCAGATAGCTTGAGACAGTTCTAATTTCACTAAACAAGTGCAAGCCATCCTTTCAGTGTGCTGAAAAGCCACTCGCACCCCTCGTGAAACCGTCCCACAGGTGCAGCTAATGGCCCTGGTGCTCAGCAAGTTGGCCAAGAAAATTCCTTCCTCCCCCAGTGCAACGATCTTGTGCTCCTCTTGGCACATGGGAAGTTTGAAAAGTACATTTTGTTAGCCTGATTCGGCAGTCCATTCTGAACTATCTTATTCTAGTATAAAGAAAAGCCAAATCTTCATACATTCAAGCTCTCCATCACTGGCCTAAAAATACCTTAAGCTCAGTTCATGTCTTCCTGGGTAAATATATATGCAGGTTTTGTTTCTGTCTACCAGATGTATTCTTTCTTAAATGTGGAATCATTCTAATCCTGTAAAAACTTTCCACCCTGTCTTCTAGGCCTTGCAAGACTTTTTTATTTATTTTCATCATAAGCACCATAAGCCTGTCAGAAGCTTTTTGAAAAACTGGTCTTGCTGAGTTGCCAGAAGTTGTTTATCAAATCTTAAAAGGACAGTCATGAAGCTGTGTTTTTTAAACCTACTTGCAAAATCTGGCAAAATATATTAAGATCTCTGATTTTATAAGTTAAGAATCAGTTCTTTCTTATTCAGTTGTCCTTAAGAAGCCCCACTGATTTCATTAAAGATCAGTGGAAGAATATGGGACAGTAATTTTAGATTGCACAATACACTATTCCTCTGCTAAAAATATTGATTATTCATTGATTTTGGATGCCTACTATAATCTGCATTTTTATCATTGGCAAGGATAAACTGATACAAAAACTATACCTCAAAAACTCTACATATTTGAGGCCAGAAAAACCTGAATCTATCTCTGGATTAAATATTTTGACTTGAGCAGGAATTAATAATAAAAAGAAAGTACATGTATTAATTAACTGGTTCTCAGCTATGCAAAGGATGAATATATTTATTCACTATTTCAGCTTCATCTTAAACATATAAGCCAGGAAAACAAACACGAAAATACTAACAATCATTTCATTTTGATTTGCAGATGTCCAGGCCTCAGCTGGTGACAGAGCAACTCCAGGGAACTTAAGACAGCATGTGGTTCTACTTCATCTCCTAGAAATGAAGCCTCCCAACAGTGGTTTTGAGCTAAGCTAAAGTGTTTGTTGAGCATGGGGAGAATTGATCCCTTGTTGACTTCAGCGAGAGATTAGGGAGCCAAAAGAATCTTCTTGTCTGCAACACGCAAGCGTAAATTAGACCTACTGCACATACACTTGGGGGTAGATCTGAGGGTGTTGTTTGATGAGAAGCTCAACATGAGCCAGCAACGTGTGCTCGCAGCCCAGAAGGCCAACTGTGTCCTGGCCGCATCAAAAGCAGCATGGCCAGCAGGTTGAGGGAGGGGATTCTGCACCTTTACTCCGCTCTCATGAGAACACACTTCGAGTGGTGCGTCCAGCTGATCTTTAAGGTCCCTTCCAACATAAGTCATTCTATAATTCTATGATACACCCTCAAATTAGCATATGAACACACAGGCACGCAAACTGTTGAATGCAGAAGGTGGAGACTGGGTGCACTGCAAATCAGCTCTCTGGACAAACCCAGGGCCCAGCACCTCCAGGACTCTAGAGAACAATCCTGTTTGGATACCTACAGCTTTAAGATGTGGAATTCAGAACTCCCACACAAGTGCACAGGGATGCACAGTAGCTGCAACATGTCTGACAGAGCACTTGTGCACTGAAAATCGATCGTGGAGGACTGCAGGGCCTCATTGTAGGTCACCATGGCCTCCTGTCTCAAAGGAGAACTGCTTCCAAGACAAGTAGGTATTTCTAAATTATTTCTAGGATTATTAAAGCATGCTCTCCATACCAGATGTGAGCTCTGCGGTGGCAGCTGAACTCTGCAACTCTACTGGAGTGCATTAGAAGAGTGGGAAGCTCAATGACCACAGGAGGAATGTGGAGCTTGCCCATTTCTGCTCAATTTCAAACAGCACTTCTGTGAGTGTTTAGGAGACAGAGACATTTAGCTGTACATTTCTCTCTCTCCTCCCTTCACCCTCCCCCTCATCTTTATTATAGTAAAGTGTTTCATGCGTTCAGCACAATATTTCCTTTAACAAAATTCTTCCTTCTGCCTCAGAACCACTCACAACCTGGCACTTGTGGAAAATTTTTGGCTATTTTACCATATGCATCATGTCTAAAAATAAATCTACGAGCTTTTTGACTATGAAGATAAAAAGGTCATCCTTCCTCTGCATAGCCTTTTGTTCATATTTGTAGAAGAGTTGCTGTGAAATACTACTGTATTAAGTCTGCTGTGAAACATCTGTAAATGTAAAAGATCAACTGATTCAGCCCTGCCAATTAATTTCATTTTACTGGCAAAAAATTTTCTTATAATGCAACTGAGATCTGTGCTATATTGCTATATTGCTTTTAATGCAATAAAATAAAACATTCCTAAGTGTTTTTCACGATTCATTTCTTCAGGTGAATGAATTTATTTCTGGGTGTAGATTTTTCATTACTTCACAATTTACATACCTATTTAAATGCCCCCAAAAGGGAGTGGTAACAGTATCTTTGTGTTGACTTCTCATTTTTGCTGATTTTACTCTGAGAGTCTGGCTAGCTTCACAAAGTATCCAGATAAGGCAAATTGCTCATGTCATGTGAACTATCTCACAAAAACAAGTTCTGCCAATTGCTTTTGTATACTTGTGCCAGTAAGCTGTAAAATACTTAGAATTTATTTAAATATACACTATAAAAAAATCCAGTCAATAAAGAATACTAACAAATTATCAAGGTTTAGTTCGGTCTGAAAAATATTAGTTAATTCTATTTGTGGTAGAGGTAGCTGATAAATCAAATTTATAGAAGCAACCTGACTTTTTTTCTAGACAAACTAATCAAGTAAGCATGTAAACAAAAATCAAGATTTTTCTGGATGTTAAAAAAGCAGTGCATCATGGGGTACTTTAGAAATTATTTAGGAAGGTTGCTCCTTTTAATTCCTTTCAGAATCGAGCCTTTCTAAATAAAAGCTACACGGGCTCTTGAATGAATTATGGCCTTTGTCAAACACTGCACTGCCAGGTCACAGCCACCCATGAATCAAACAGGTTTGGTGAAATCTGTAAATGAGTATTTCACTCTCATCAGAAAAAAAGACTGGTATGGGATGGAGGTTTGTAATTAGAACATGGCTTTTAGGCGACAAGACAAAACAAGTCTAAATGATCTGTGCTTTGACAGTAGAAACTGTGAATGACAGAAGTAATGACAAGGAATATCATAAATAGACTAAAAAAAATAGGAGTCCAATTCTACACTGCTTTACACCATTTCCTAGTCATAGGTGTCCCTATAAAGCTGGCATGAAATTTAGACAAGTTTAGACAGGTTTTCACGCTGATCTCTCATACTAAGGGATGGACAAGCAGATCAGATTCATATTTACATTTCTTTTGGCTGTTCCCATATTTGAATGATATATGCATTGTTATCCAGATACACCATTGTCATATATAAGAACGCTATATATCGCTACACAAGACTTAAATATATACATTTTAAATATGTATTTAGCTACACATACAGATTCCCCTTCTTTATTGCTGAAAACTGAAGCTCTAAAAAAATATTTTTTATACAAATAAATGAAGAGCAACTGAGTAACTGGCTCTAGTCTGTATCTACTGGATAATTTCCAGGTGTTTGCTCCCAGTTTTAAGCCACACTTGCATATCATCACCAGTGACAGCAAAGCACACATTTGTAGGTAATACTCTAATCTCATAGCCAACTCCAATAATCTTGCTCTGTGAAAGGCTTTTGAATGAAATTGTTTTACCACCAATAGGTATGTGAAATACAAGAGTTGTATATACATGGCAAAAATTATAGGAGCATAATTTAGGTAGAGTAAAAGGAAAAGGGCAATTAGTCAATGGTATGCAAATCTTTGCTAGATGCCCCCATTAATTCACAGGCAAAACAGGTTTTTGCTGCAAAGAGCCTACCCTCTAAGCCTTTTCTCCCTGGGGAACTCACTATACAAGAATTCAGTGCAATTTTCCCATGTTGTCAGTAACACACACACAGTTCCTGTGTAGGCAGCTCTCTGCAGAACTTTTTACTCTGTTTTGAAAGTGGGATAATCCCTCCTACCTGGAACTAATTTTATCATTATGTGTGCATATGGGGAAGCTAACATAGCATAGCTGATACTTCATACATTCACAGTTTACATAACTAACTTCCCTATGTGTAGAGAAACTGTAACACCACAGAAGAAGAGACAGGAAAGATTTTCTATTTTAATTCAGTTCCTATTTTTCTGTACTAACGTATATGCTTCAACACCATTAGTTTTACATGTTTCACTCACACAATTTCCATGCTCTTTGTTAGCAAGCAATGTATCTTCTTTTTATTAACTGAATAAATTACAAGACTCCAATCAAAGACAGTATTTGCCATCATTGCTGTTACACAAAGGCTTTTGCAAGTATCTGAGTCGACATTCATAGATCTATGGTCTAGCATAAATACAACCTGATGCATAAAGTATTGTCATGATCTAGTCCTTTATATTACAATCTAATTAGTGATCTAGTCCACCTACATTATAAAAACTCTCACACTGAAGTCAGTCAAACAATAAACAGAAAATACCTATGAATAACAGGGCAGATTCATTCTATCTTTTACTCAAGGACCATGTTACCTATTTAAAAGCAGATGACTGGTGTTTATTTACAGTATCCAGAAAGATCTCTAATCATTAATCTCAAGGAACATGTACGATCAGAAGGTGGTAAGGCATAATGCAGTACTAAATGCACGGCAGAAACACTTACACAGACCTCCAGGAATCAAATACCCTCACCCAAACTGTTTGATTAATAGTTTTGAGAGCAGTAAGGCTAGTTCGTCAGTGATAGTTTGTTAGTGACCGATCCACCAATGGAAGACAAAAGCCCAAGAGAAAACACTTAGCATGTTTTGATACCCTGCTGCCCTGAAACGAGTGTTTTAAGGTCGCCCAAAAAAATCACCAGCAAAGGTAATCCATCACATCGTGTGGAAGTGGACAGCAAATCACAGAATGTCTGAGGCTGGAAGGCACTTCTGGAGGTCTGTAGTCCAGTCCCCCAACCTAAAGTAGGTTCAGCCAGGGAAGATGGCTCAGGGCCTACTTCCCCCAAATAAAGTCTTGTTCTTTTTTTTCCCTCCCTTCTTTTCTTTCCCCTCCTCTCAGCATTTTGTGTTCTTTTGATTTCCTTTCTCTTGTTATAAAATTTTGAACTATGTTCTGGCAGAGAACTAAAATCACATTTGAACCACAGAAGCTCACTAAAAAGCCCTGGAAACCAAGTTTTCACTTTCTCACATCTAGAATGTCAAGCATTAGGTAAATAAAACATATTGCAATATAACCATAAAAAGTGACCTTACAATACACTTCAAATATATGGAAATTTGCATATATTCAGTGGTCTAAATTACGTGACTAAAGCCAGTCTTTCAAGTCCTGTGTTTCATATTACATCTCACTGGACCCAAGAGACTGAGAAAAACTAATAACTTTCACCACCTAATTTCACACTGAATTTCAGAAAAAAAGCTGCAGTTACAAACTGGGTGGCATGAATTAAAAAAAGAGATTCAGTGGATGCTGTGAGGGTTTGGGGATAACTCTTCTTGTTCTGCAAAGCTCTACCAACATCTCCCGCTTACAATAACACATTTAATTTCCTTATGTTTTCCAACTGCATAATCTTTGTTGGACCAGCAAGTTTTGTTTGAACAAATGAGAACTTTCGCAGAAGTAATCCTCAGAGAGATGCTCCCTCAGAGAACTTCAAGGAAAAAAAAAAAGACAAAATGAGGTTCAAGATTTAATAGGATTTAGAAGAGGACCTTTGATCATAGCCCAACGTAATGATCTTAGTCCAATTTTGAATAATAATTGAAATGACACCATGAGAACCATGCCACTGCTCTAACATTTAAAATTCTAGCAATAAACCAAAGTAATTAAAAATGTGGACAGTGCCATTAATTACTTGGCCAGTGGTGAAAAGATCCAGCCCCATCTAACTGAATAAATGTAATTTGTTTTATATAAAAATAAATCTTATGAGAACTTTAAGAAATCCAAATCCATTTTTTAATTTGTACTTCATCCCTAAAGTGATTTCCTTCAACCCTAAAGTGATTTCCTATTTCCTGATGCAGCAAGGTTTTAGACAAACACACAGACAGATAAATGCAAAGACCCAGTCCATGAAACTGTATTATGAGAAGAACCCTCCTGACATGGGAGCAGGAATATACATGACATCAGTAAGTGCCGCAAGTACATGGACAGACACCAGATGTGAGGATGCCACCCCATAGTCACCAGCATGGATGGGCTAAGAGGGGCTCATTTAAGCACAGCTAATCTTGTACCTCTCTTTGTCATGAATTGAAGTTGACTGATGACATACTAACCCAGCACATGGCCACATGGAAGTCTTTCCCCTGCTTGCCTCCAAAGGACCAATGGGATGTTTGTAGATGCAAAGTTAGTTGCAGCAAGAGCTTTCTAAGATGGGAGGAGAATGGACTATCTTTCACCCCAGCCCCTCAACTCTGCAAGGCTTCAATAACTGCTTTAACCTGTGCAGGAGGTCAGATGGACACTGGGTAACTTCACGAACTAAAAAAATAAAAGCCACCATCGAGTCCTCACATCTGTGTGGAATGAATTCAGCCTCAAACGAAGGTATACGGGGGCAGAAAGGCAAAGGAGATCTTGCCAATGAGAACAAACACTATGAAAATGGAGTCACTTCCTTTTTTTTTCTTCCGTCCATAGTTAATATGATCAGATAATTAAAATACCTATAGTTCAAAATAAAAAACAGTACAACATTTTTCAAAAAAGCTAAATGAAACTATTTGGCCTTTTTTTATTTATTGATAACGAATAAGCTTGATAGTTCCTGATACAAAGCAGCAGTTCAGGGCTGACATTAACCAGCACAGACTGTGATGTCAATGTTATAAATCATACACGGGAGTCTTGTGTTATGCAACATACCACAAACTGGAGCAATAGCCATTTTTTTAAGTAATAAAGTTAAAGGGTAAGTAGGTTACTTATCGTGTTACAGCACTCAGACTTCAGCTAGTACAACACTTAAAAATATACAGATGGACATTGGAGTTTCTAAATCAATTTGTAATTCCTAAACTGAAATTACAGACCAAAGCCTAAAAAACCATGTAGTCCTGAAGGAGACTTTGAACTGTAAAACAGAAGAGGTATCATTATATAATTACATTTGGGAGGAAGAAATGCCATAAAAAGTCATAGTCATATGCCAAAGCTAAAACTGTAGCATGAAACTCTTTTTAGAGTTACAAAGGTTAAGTCATATTTTTAGAGGAACTATAGGCAACCAACACCTAATCAGCTATAGAATACTCAAAAATATGTTCTACTTTACCCCATTCAAAGTTTTAGTTTACTGCTTTTAGTGATAGGAGAAATTCAGAGTAACAAAAAACCCCTCAAAACCAAACCAATCAAACAACCTTTTCCTCTCATGGAGAGTTTCATAATACTTTTTAAATGGAGGGAATGTAAGAGGTCATTTTAAGTTCCCAGGCTCCTCAGGGGCAGGAACAAGTAAGAGAGGAAGGTGAGCAGAATCAACAGAGAAAAGACACTAGCCAAAGCAAATCAGCTTTGATCTCTTTTCTCTTCAGCATCTTCATTACTGAGAGAGGGTAGGTAAAAGGCTACTGAGGGATTTGGCAAAAGATGCTCCAACCTGGTGGCACGAGCAAGAGTTAAAAACAACTGCAACTTCATATCAACCACTCCTTATTTCAGTTTCATATAAAATTTAACATTGCTATTATATCTTAAATTGGCACACAACTAACGCTCAGTCTCTCTCCAAATTGATTTGACTACACGCATGGAAGCCAGGATTCCTATACCTTCATCATATACAGGCACTTGCCTCTGCAGAAAGTGAACATGTAATACTAGCAAATGAAAATGATGCATTTGTGTCGTGTCTGGGCCTGCCCTTGAAAAGAGGTCAAAGAGATCTAGCAGAAGGGGGCGGTGGCCTGCAGAGGAGCTGCATGCTACAAGGACGACATCTGAGGCTGTCTCTTGTAAGCAAAAAAGGCATCCTTCCGGTAGATAACCTTTGCATCAGAGATCTACAGTAATTGCTAACTTTATGCTATTGTATTAATTACGGAATTTAACAATGAAATAAAAAGGAAATTTTCCCCTCAAAGCATAAATTTCACCAAGTGCTCCAGAAGCTTCTTGCATTGTCTTTTCTTGCTGAAGCTGTTGGGTTTTTTTCTGATTGAAGTTCATGTGTGACCCCGTGAAATCCTATCCCTTCACATGCTGACAGAATGATGATGATGGAGCTATTCTTAGCTGTATGACATATCTAATGGCTCGTTTAGCTAATTCTGCTTTTTAAGCCATACAGTCCCATTCTTCTAGGGCTACTGTGTTGTAAACCTGTTGATACAGGTTCTGAAATACCTTGCAAATACCTGCTTTCCTTTTGTGTTCAACAGTCTAATATGTTGCTAATAATTTATAATTAAAGAATACCTAAAACAATAGCCTCTAAAAAAAGCCCTCTAACTGATGTCTTGAATGATGATGGGGAGATGCTGAGGTTTCCATTTTGGGACCTACCAAGTACAATACTCATTTTTGTGTCAGGGAAACAGGTATGACCACTCTCTTGGGAAGTGTTCACAGGAACAGGTCCTTATTTTACTAGGTTGTGTTCTCTAAGGCTACACTGATCTGGCTGCAAAAGAGTTTGCAGATCTATTCCACCAATTAATAACAATCCTATAAAGGCCAGCTGCATAGCCTGCAATGCTCACATACTTCTCAGAGCTTCAGTGGAATTACAATGAAGCTCATTACTTCCCTTTTCAGAGTCTCATCTTGCTCTTATTTCAGTATCTTAAACAATCTGTAATTTCAGAGTGTAACTAGAAATTTCCAGCATCCCTTCAGGAAATATGCCTTTTAAGCCAAAGGCCTTTTTTTTCACAAAGTCCTTATAGACAGTGCTTTTGGTACCTATGTTACTTTGTCAAATTCAGTCATATGGGCCTTACACTAAGTCCTCCACGCTATATCCAACCATAAAACCTCTTATTTTTCAGTGACTTTAACTGATAAAAGAGGGATTTATTTCAGTAATTGCTTGTTCTCTTTAGATATAGTACTTTTACAGTTTTTTACTCTGCAAGCACCTCTGTACTGGGTTTTATCAAAACTAGACTTCTTTCTACCTGCTCTGTAAATTCCAGCCAGGAACTGTGAGCAGGAAATTGGTGCTTGGTTCTCTTTCCAATCCTGTGTGCTCCACGCACACACACATGCACAGACACATATACACTCTTTTATCCTTTCCTTATCTCTCTCTCAGCTTTGGCTCATAATCCCCACTTCAGGCCACTTCCCCAAGTCTCTCAGTAAAACATGCTATTGCAACTCTGACTTCATTCCTGCCTTTTTCCTCTGTACCAAAAGGCTTCTCCTTGATAATCCTTTTCATCATGCCAGTACAGAGCCTAATGTTCTTGTTTTGCACTTGGAGAACTAATGCAAACCCCTATGTTTTTCATTTGATATAGTAACAGTAGTTTTTGCTGTAAGATCCTTCACCTTTATTATTTTGCTCTACTAGCCACGTCATCTTTTTTAACTCTTAGTAAACCTGACTATTTGAAAAGATTTATCGTGAGTTCTCCAGCTGTTCTGCTCCCTCCATGACACTTGCTTACACCTACCACAGTTTAAATTGACACATTCAACCAGACAGTGCATAGTGAGTTCTTGCAGTAACAACAAAACCCCACAAAACCCAATGGTTGCAACAGAGCAACTCAGGAAACAAGGTTAAGTTTAAACATCTGTTTTAGTCCCATTTACTCCAAAATTATTTTGGATTAAGTCCATAGTACTACTACACTCTTAAAGTATGACTTAATGGAACCACAAAAGATCTAGTCTGTAGATGCTTGCCACACTACAGGAAAGCAGAGATAACGTTACAAACATTTCTGAGGTAATTGCAACCATCTATAACTGTCACTATCATCATATAGGGCATTAAGATTATGCACAGGTCATCTCCTGGACATTCACTGCCCACCTGCTCTGCCTGTTTTCTTGCTTTTTGTTCGCATCTTTCTCAGCCCCAAATCAGATTATAGCAGAAGCATTCTGCAGAATGCAGACAAAACCTTTTCTCATCAAATGCTGTTCTTCAATACTGAAGTTCACAATGGAATGACATTAGATTGCACCTCTACCTCCATCAGATGGCCTGGATTGCTAGGAGTATTTGTGACTGCAGGCCAGTGTTCTGCACAAATTTGCGAACCTGAGGTCCCTGCACCACAGGTATCATTCATGCAGCTATCTTCTTTTGTTGTCCTTCCAACAACTAACAAAACCCAATGGCTTCTTTTATATGACATGGTATCCCTAGACACTCAAGTCCTGTAAATTCAAAACAGTAAACCAGATCAACTTGAAACCAGGTGAATATCATAGCTGGCAACCTTGAACAGCCCACAGAAAGCCTGGTAAAAGCACACTACAATGTAAGTAAGGAGCAAAAATGTCTATTTGAAGGGTATGATTAAACACATGCATTAGCAAAGACATATGCATAGGCTCACTTAAAAACACAGAGATATTTATGAATCTCAATAAATATTTCCTAGATGGTTAACTCTCAGGTCTGAAGGGCTGCTAAATTCAAGCTGTATGTTCAGAGGGAAATCCTCATTCTTCATACAAAACATTTTTATCCCAGTATGTGCATAAGGCAATATAACTGTATGCCCTAGCTATGAGGTGAAGAGAAGCAAAGTGGTGCCATTGGCCATGATCCATGTTTCCCATAAGCACTTTGATATGTATAAAAACAGGGTGCTCAAGACTCTAGGTTAAGACTTTTCTACATCTATTTGGGTGTAAATGTATAAACAGGTGTTCACAGAATTTATACTATATAAACTGTAAATGCAACAGAGTATTTTTCACTGATAAGCAACTCAATTTTACATACCCATTTTATATTACTCTGTTTTAATCAAACTTTTTAGAAAATACAGAACAGACTCTGCACAGAATCAGTCGCCCTGAAAAGCTTCTATAAGATAGTGCACTAAATTATTTTTGTGGTGCAGCAGCACACCAATAAGATTGAAAACTCGAGGACACACAAAGATTCACCAAGATGTATGAGAAATTCAATAACTCACAAGAGAAGGGAAATCAGAGAGGTAAAACTGTTTTTGTCTTGAGTATACCAACGAAACCAGTGTGCATCATATGACGTAATGCTTATTGACAACATTCCCAACAGGTAAGAGAGTACAGAGGATAAATCTGGGAACACAGCAGACTTCTCAGTTGCCACTGAGGGTTTCAGCTATTACTAAATAGAAATACTTCCTGCTATTATGTCTATGGAAAAAAACTGCTTTTTTTAAAGTCTCATAAAAACAATACCAATGTCAATGAGTGCTAACTTAGAGTGAAACCACAATGAGTTTAAAAATTGAGTTCCTATTACTTACTTGTAACTAAAGCTTGTAGTAAAAGAATACTACATTATGCAAATTGACCCTGAGTGGAGCAGAGGCATAACAATGTACATTTTAAGACTTCTGGCCTTTAAAAACATGGGAGAAGTGCAGGTGTAGATGTCATTTTTCTGAATCAGTATTTACTTTTCCGAGCTGCAGAAGACAGCAAGCTAAAGCATTTGACATAGGAAAATGAAACATCAGTACTGTTCATTTCAGTTAAAATCTTTTGTTATTGTTGTCAAAGCATACATCTGTGCAGACTTCAGCATCTAAATGAAGTCTGAGGACAGTGTCCCATCCTACTGATGAGCTATAAGCACAGCAGTGATGGTTCAAGATTTCCCAGTATTCAACTCTATTTTCACACTCTTAATTCACACTATTTGTGTAAAACACAGAGCCAACTGTATTATAGTCTGCAGAAAAGAAACAGGGGCAGTGGTCCCTACCCTGATGTCTTGTAGACAGATACAGAAGAAAGGAAAAAAAGCAGACGAGTAAACAGAAGCAGAGGTGACTGCTGACCTCCCTCTAGTTAACGATGTAGGTGTGAGACAGAGAAAGAAATGGAGCTGCCACCAAGCCTTCAAAGGAGCAGCTGTACAGACACATTTCTCTTCTGGAGTGATCATCTGTGTCATATCCCCCACACTGGGCAGCACTGCTTTTCTCTGTAACCTATTCAGCACACTGGCAGCAAAACAGCTAACAGACCTTCCCAAAATAAACACAGCTTTGTCAGCAGCTGTTTTGGCAGCCGCTCACATCGGACATTAGGATGAGCAGTTGCTTTCTTACAGTGTCTCTTCCAAGCAGGTTCTTAAAATCTAGTTTAGGCCCTTTGCATCCCAAAGGATTCAACAAAATGCAGTTTTCTCCTCTGTAGATGGCAAAGGAATTTATTAATGCATCCCCTTAATTTGTGACAGGCAAGCACATATAACTTGAGTTTGCTCTCTGGTCTGCCTTGGTTAATGGATGCATCTGTTATTTTATTCATCTCTATTTTGCACATAATCCTTACATGCCTCATGGGAATTAAAACAGACCCATTCAACCACACTTTGTGGAAAAGTCCTATGACTGAAGGTAGTAATGAACCAGGACATTTGGGAAAGGAAGAACAACCACCACCAACATGAGTTAAATTTAGAGCAGTTAGTTCCATGATATAAATATAGAGCTTTTTAGGATTGCTTTGAAGAATTGCCCAGGTAGAAGTGACAATAACAAGAAGGTGTAAGAAAAATCAGTTTAACTTGTTAAGGATGCAAAGGAGTCTGTGAATAGAACAGTCTCCTCTATGAAAAAAGGTTAAATACAGATAATTGTTTTGTCTAGTCATTATTATTAGCACAGTGCTTCCTGCAAGAAAGTATACCTAGCTTGAGTTGTAAAAGCAGTAACAGATAAAGGAGAGTGCTCACAACTTAGCAACAGCTTTGAAAGTATTGTCAATAAAACTACAGTTTGAAATAGGGCCAAGTGATAGTACGTGATAATACTGCACAATTGAAGCAGCACTTCAGTATCTAATCTTGGGATTAGAGCAGATCTGGAGGTTCACACTATTGAAACCATGTCAAGGCTGAATTTATAGCTCTCCTTGGCAGACATAAATAACAACTAGAGATTACTGGAGGCAAACTTTGATATACTTCACCGAAAAAATTACTATCTTAAAACCATTAAAACTTTCTTTTTCATCTCTCCGCAAAAAAAAAAAAACAAAAAAAACCCCAAAACACATTCTCAGCTGCAGTAGATGCTGAGGCATCTGTTTTCCACTATCACTGTGTTTATATGAATGTTTCTAAGGATCCAGCTCCTTGATATTATAGTCTTCGTATTAAGTTCAGTTGAGCAAAAGACCTGGCTACAAACCAGCCTTTTACCACACACAAGGCCTTCACGTGCACAAGACAATCATCATACGCTCCACTGTGGACACGCAATATTGTAGCAATTGAAATAAAATATTTAGCATAGACAAAAAAATTCAGAAGTCAGACAATTCCTTAGTGGTAAGACTCTTTAATTTTTTTTTCTTCAGTTTGTTTAAAAAAAAAAGTGAAGTGCATACACACACATATATGTTTATATACACACACACACACAC
This sequence comes from Cephalopterus ornatus, assembly GCA_013396775.1. Lineage (NCBI taxonomy): Eukaryota > Metazoa > Chordata > Aves > Passeriformes > Cotingidae > Cephalopterus > Cephalopterus ornatus. The sequence continues at coordinate 146,971 of VZRE01011167.1, read as the reverse complement.
ACACATCAAAAGAAGGCAGGATTCAAAGAGACGATTGGATTGGAAATCAGGAAAGAGAAACAAAAAGGAAAGGAGGAAAAAATAGCTTGGGAAAAAAATGGGGAGATGCCATACTGGAAAGTGATCTTTTAAATACTCTTTTTCAAGCTGTGCTTAGAAGCTGTCCAAAATACAGCCAAATAAGATTATATCTGTTGTACTAAAGTTTCCTTGTCATACTTGTTTAATATCATGCATGTGATACTCCAAGCGCAGTTACTGCTGTTTTTCAACAGCTACATGAAACCATACTTTTGGCAGAAATTGTTTATAATTTTATTTCCTTTTATCACTGTATTTGCATGGAAATTTCAAAGTGAAAATTATTGCCACAATTGGTTCCTTTTTTTAGGCTGACTGACAGATGCATCTGCTTGAGCAAGAACAAAACTCAACTCTATTAAACCAGTAATCCTTCCATATGACATTGTCACACAGCACAGATGTCCTTTCATAGGATTTCTGTCAAAGGGACAGCTTGCCATTCCACACTGACAGGTAGGGCTGGAAAGAGATCAGAGATTACTTGAAATGCCTTTCATAAAATTTAAACCAACCTTTATGCAATTCACTGTGGAGCAAAATTAATTATTGCCCTACAGTAATTGCTTCCATTTATACACACCTAAATGCTACCAAACTTTGGAAATGTGAGAGCTCCTATCTGAACACAGAGCACCTGCCATTAACTCCTTAATGTCTCAAGAGTGAGGACTCCAAAATGGGGATTTTCCCCAATTCCTGTCTTGTTGGAGCCAGAGCAGCCAGAATGTCTTACTTAAGATGGAAAGATGGGCAAAACAGTCACAAATATTTTACTTTTTAAAAATCATTCCTTTTATAGTTTTCCTAAGCTGAGTATACAAAATACATGGTGTAGTGACTTAAGGCAGTGTTTTTACCAGCTTCCGTATGCCTTATGTAGTTCACCTGCAGCTTCATCCCTCACAGCTATTATGCCCCCATCAAAAACCCAAACTGAAACCGTTGTGGTTTCTCTGTGGAGAATACAACTTTGGCATTATGGTCTAGAAGCCATAATGATGCATGCACTGGGTAAGTAGGCAAATAACACTGCAGGACAATGAAATGACTTATTTGTGTATACTTTCCTTGGTGCTCTTGAACCAAAACTGACCATAGCAAAGTAGAAGTATTGTTTTTTTACTATCCAAAATGTGTGCTTTCTCAAGGCATGAGCTCCCTTGCACAATTTTGCTCTTCTTTAAGAAGCTCCTTAAATAAAGAGCACCACATTTCCTTATTCTAAAGAAGAAAATCTCCAGGCTAATCAAGAAACAGTCAGACTTTTACTTCTTTGTCTTTTGGTATAAGAGCAGAAAGCTTTCAAAAAGACATATTTATTTCATTTGCCAGAAATTAAATCCATGTTTAAAGCTTTTCTCCCGCCCACTACTGTTTGCTTGCTTTGGAGGGAAGTTACAGCAGTGCCAGGCCCTGGGAAGAACTTCGACATGTGTTGGCAATCTTGCAAACTGAATTTAAAGTCCCTCAGATTCAATATTGGGATATTTATTAAGAGCAAGTCTTTCCCGAAGCTCTTTATGGGAGTTTATGTCAAGCTACTGGCACTTTTTCCTAGGGCGAGTTTCCTGTTGTTTATCCCTGATGATGTTTAGAGCACTGCTAATCCACTTCCTAGGGCATCCCACTGAGATACAAGTCACATTATTAACAGCTAGTAGTTTTGACCATGATTTCCAGCAGGGCCATGCAAATTGGTTCCTGGAATCTCCTGCACAGCCTTTCATTTAGACAAACTGCTGCTGTTTGGAGGAAAAAAAGTAAAACCAAAATGAGAGAAAAACAGGATTTCCTGTAAATGGCAATTTTGTACATGGCCTGTATCCCCGTAACTTTCATCAAGACAGTGTAAAGTGTAAGACAGAATAGAGTTTTTCCTTTTTATACCCTGCAAACAAGGTATATTGTACAGGTGATCTATTACACATCTTAAAATACGGAAGCAGCCCTGCCAGGATTCTTTTCACAGTGATTTGTGACCAAATTTCCAGGTAGTATGAAATTATCTCTATTGAGATAAATTTTAGAATAAATGTCTGAATGGAGTTACACGAATTTCTGCAACCTGGGTATCTATCCTGTGGCCTTCACTACTAGCTTTACAATCTATATGGCAATTCAAGCCCCATATTCATTCAAAAGCTTTTATGAAAAGGAAGCAGCATGCTCATTTACTCAGGCTTTTAGTTTTAATCACCACCTCTTACTATACTGGGGGATCCTGACACCTCCTGGGCACACCAAAAAGCTGGGCACAGGATGCTATTTCTGCATTTGCAGCTTATTTCTGCTTATATTTGCAGCTCCCCTTTACTGAACAAGACTCAACAGATACTTGCCTGCTTCGGGGATTTAAGACCACACAGAAAACAATGGCTCTCCCAGTTTTTAAAGCCTGTGGTCAGCAAAAGCACCAGTCAAGTTCACAGCTTTCCTTGCTCTGTATTCTCTTTGCTTTGGAAAGAAATAACTGCAGCCTTTGTTATGAACCTTATGTACATAACACTAGTTTTGCCACTCTAGTCGGGCTAGGGATGAAGTATAATACTGCCATGGTGCCATTTCCTCACTGAAGAATAATCAGTTGGAATGAGGAGGGGAAAAAAGGGTTTGTAGGTGATACCATTCAAAAAAAAAACCAACCTCAAGCCTCCTTTACTCAGTGTCTCTTCACTTATATACTCTGATTACCACTTCAGTGATTAATGCATTAAGTCAGTATAGCCACTTGTTCTATATGATACAAAATCAGAAAGGAAAGGTGACTGCAATTCAGACAAGACTCCTATTGGCCTTGAGGGTATTCCAGTTTGTGACTCAAGAGTAGTGGCTCCCCATTCTAGCACTAAGCTTCGTAAACATTGTAGCATTAAGGTTCATAAACATTTTTAGCCATTCTGCAACACCTTCATTTTTCCCAGGTTGTGATGACCTTGATGAAATGGAAGTTTTAAAAAACTAAACCAAAAACCAACAAAAAACCCTCAACACGTTCCTACTGGGCTCAAGCAGTGAATGCACTCTTAGATGACCCCCTTGACATTTTCCAGTCATCGCAGAAAGGGTTGTCCCCTCTCTGGAAATAATCTAAACAGTGATCCTCCTAACTGTCAGAAAAGAACCAGAGATTAGGAAAAAAAAGTCTTTTTCTGATCAACAACCTTCTCTTAAAACTGCCAATGTGTAGCTGAACAAAAGTTTGTTTCACATGATAACAAATGCTTGTGTAAGGTTACACACACAAAAGCAGAAATAAATTGTGGCGATGATATGGTTATATGAAAGAGTCTACAGAAGCGTTAAGACTGTGAAAATCAGATTGTCTTGTTATGTGTTTCCTTTACCAAAGTGACAGTGAAAATCTGAGATCCAAGTAGGCTTTACATCAAATTTAGCAAAAATACATAGCAACATAGGATCCAAAAGCAACAAAAGTACAAGTTTAGCAATAAGCACAGGCACATATAAGCAAAAAGCTCTGGTGTTGAAGACAAATTGCAATGAGGCACTCATATCCAGGGAACCCTGAATTCAGAAAACAGCCCACCTAGAAGAGTACAATATATTCTAAAACTAGGGACAGAAAAGAATATAAACTAGAGGAAGGACTGAAGATGGGATTAGCTTTATGTTAATAATTATATTAGTGTCTAAGCTCTTACCAGAGAATGATAATGGGTTATATAAAAGTGAGAAAGCTAGGAAAAGAACAGGGACTACCCCTGTTTTGTTTTTCTTGCTACCTCCTCCCTACATCCCCAGGATAGGCCATTGTGGAACAGGGCTAAAGCTCATGCCTGACATCAACTTCATTATTCAATCTCCCATTCAAGAGCAGCATGGATTCTATCTCAAAAGGATCTTAAAAAGAGAAACAACATCTTAATAATGTATTAATTCAATAAATTTGCAGAACCCTCCATAACTCCTACACAGCAATATTTATAGAAACTTCCGTCAAAAATTTTTAAGAGTAGAACAAACATCTGTCAAATTTAGGTCAACCTTCTATATATGAGACTCCACATAAACCCAACACATATAAAGGAAATTTTTGTGGAACTTTTAGTACAACTGTGGGGGTAAGATTTAAAAAATGAAGAATTTACATTATGGCTGGGTATTCTGTTTTATCTTAAAAGAAGGTTGTATACAGATGGAAGAAACTTCATTTACAGTTTCTCGAAGACTGTAAGGAGGAGGCAATTATGTAGTACAACAGAGAATCAGGTCTAGTCACGTACTGCTAGCCTTTTCTAGGTTAATGCAATGTTATTAAATAGTAAATGTTTTTCAGTTTGCAGGGAACAGTGGAACTTCTTCAGCCTCTGTCCTTGTAGACAAAGCTTTAATTTTTTAATGTTTATGGAAAGAGATTCGCCCCGTTGAACATTCATCATTGGTCCTTACAGTTGTTAATATTTCCATCATTGAGCTCAGAGGAAAAAAAAAAAGTTGTGGATCAAAGAGTTTGCATTATAGGTGAGGAGAAATAAACACTACACTAGAGTACAAAAAAATACAACAAAGTACTGCCAGATCTCTTTAGAACAAAATGAGAAAGGGAAAGAAACATCAAATTAGCTCTTCTACCACTAACAAGATATTTGTTGCATGCAGCAACAAAAACATGGTATATATAGGTAAAATCAGAGTTCCTTGCTCTGAGAAATACATAAGTGGTTTAAAGTTATGCTTTTCCAGTTTAGCTTTTTACAGCTCTTTTAACTCTGAAATAACAAGCGGATGAAGTGCCCTACACTTCACTTGCACTACAACTGTTTTGTGCTGCTTTAAAAAAAATCTTATAAATAAAACAATACTTCGTGTATTCATAATATAACATTAACTGCAAATTTTAATGGTGCCCTAGCCAAAAATTAGGGGATATTTACTTCTAAAGAAAGCAGAAAATAGTCAGATGTCAAGAGTTGTTAGAAAAGAAAATCCCTAATTGCCAGCAAAGGATTGGGTTTGTTAACAAAAAAGAAAAGGAAGATATATGAGACATCCACCACTTTTGTCAAATCAGAGGTTTGCAAAAATACTATTTGTTTAAACACAAGCTGTAAATGAGGAATAATCAAATGAATCAAATGAATCAAGTTTTACTTCATACCTGACACTGTATGATATTATACCTTTTCTTGTAGTTAGAGAGATTTTAAGAAGAGGTGTCACTTGAAAGTTGAAGTGTTATCAGTCTGTCTGGGAAACATCTATTTGAAGGAATTGCACTGCCTCTAAATTTTTGTCTGTTGCTGTCATCAGCTGAAGCCTTGTATCTCATCTCCAAGAATTACAGGCAGAATCATTGAAGCTAGCATGAAAGGAAGATGGGGAAATGCCCACTGTGCAATTCATCATTTACCTTTTTTAGAAATGTTTAGATGTGAAGACGTACTATCTTGTAGAGGGGAGTACTGCTGAAAATACCAGTGTATATTCTACATCTTGGAAAAGGTAAAGTGTGGGGGATCAAATGTCTCCAAGAGATAGAGTTGGGCACAATGACCTTTCACCTTGAAACAGCGGTTTAAATCTAGTTCACTTAAAGTACTAGAGATGATGTTTTGAAGACTTTCCTGTAGCTCACTTGGATATCAATTCTGCCACCTACCCCAGATTACCAGCACCTCAGCTGGTTTTATCTCACAACAAGGCTCATACAGAGGAAGGGACAGCGGGAAACATTCTCTGCAGGGAAGACTTAACATTTGCAAGTCAGTGTACGAAAACTCATAAATTGTACAATATCAGCTTCATAAATAATCTGGTACTTCTGAAGACCTGTATGTCCTCTGAAAATGCCAAACTCCAAGTTATAAAATACATCCAGTGGATTCAAAGATCTGTATTTTAGGACTCCTTAACATATTCCCACTGGCTGTTTGAGCCCTTTCATGAATTTCACATGTGTATCTTGCTGTAAACCAACTACTTATCTGAATATTTTTTGCAGGCCACACATTTTTTGAGTTATGAGCTGCTGCTTAAAAGTACGAACAATTAACCTTAAAACTCAGAATTTACTTACTGTAAAATCCATGAAAAGGTAATGTTTTCCAAGCATGAAAATAGCATTCTGCAGGTACCACCTATTCCTAGGCCAGAGAAAGCAGATACATTCATTTATGTCCCCATAGCACTTTACATTTTCAAAGTCTTCTGCAAACATTACTAATTAATCCTCATCTACTCTTGCCAAATACGCTATTGTATTAAGAATTGACCTAACATAACCTTAAATGTTAAACAAAGCAACAGTCTACAGAAATGATAAAGAAAAACTATTCAAGCAGGGAGCTGGGAAGTGGTCACTGTTTCATGAATGTTTATTAATTTTCAAGATACTAGCCAAATTGATCACTGATTGGAATACTAAGGGACTGGAGTTATAGCAGAGGTGAGGCTCGCTCACTGAATAGCATGAGGAACTCTGCAGCATAGTGTTCCAACAAAGATGAATTTGATTTAATGGCAACGGTCTCTTTGTTAGTGTTTACAGGTTTAAAGGATTATAAAGCCCCTTAGATTTCAAAACAACAAAATATTCTAGAGGATTTTATTTTAAACTCCTGCTTATTTCCTAAAACATGAATTAATACAATTTTTGGACACGAAATATGCAGCACTGAGTACTCTAGGGCTAAAGCTGCACAATCTGAGAAGTGAGATTTAACAATGGAAACACTAGGAGATTAATCTTTGTCTCTCTCTTGTTCAACTTGCCTATGAGAAGGAGAACAAGAATCATCTCTGATTTAAAAAGAAAGACATTCTCTTGCACTCTGAAGCATACTAATTGTACGAACACTACATTTTACTGAATACTGATGAAGAAAAAGGAATAGGCACAATTCAAAGATTATTATGAAGTACAAGGCTCAGTTTAAGCAAATGAATTATATAATTTTTATCTTCTTGAAAACCAAATACTAAAAATGCCTCAAGATATATAGACAATAAGTAAAATGCCTCACTTACTGTTAACGTGTTAAAAATATGACAAGAGAAACTGCACAAATTCATCTTTATTTTCTTTCACACAGAATTTTGCTGTGTTTTGAACCTAATGGTGCAAACAGAAATTAATCTATAATATCCTGTCAATATCCTGGCCTAAAAATTAGCAATATCTGTTTAGTGTCCAGAGAGTTCATTTTGAAAGTTTTTCTATAACATGTTACGGGGAAAAAAATTCCTATAAATTTCTTTTAAAATTGTTAACAGATACCAGGAGAAAACATATAGTTACTTCATTTTGAACACTTTGGGAAAATTTATGATTTTCTGAAAATGTAAAAGCTACATATTATAACTAAATCCACTGCTTTAGCAACTTTTCAAAGCTACATGTACTTACTGATTTGGTGGGTGGTTTTTTTTGCTTTGGTGTTTGGTTTTTTTTGGGTTGGTTGGAGTTTATTGTTTGGGTTTTTTTGGGGTTTGCTGTGGGATTTTTTTGTTTGGTTGGTTTTTTTGAGGGAGGGTTTTGGTTTTTTTTTAAATATTATGGCATGGCTGAGGAGGCTAACAATCAACTCTGCATCTTCTACACCTTTTGTTATATGTACACCATTGTACCAACATGACTCATACAGAAGCTCCTCCTGAGTAGTAATAAGCCTCTGTTTTCCAACTTAATAGATAAATGAGTAATAAAAATTAAAATAACAACTACAGCAAACAGTGCAACTGGCCCAGTTCAATAAATAAGATAACAGTATGCTCTGATAACGGGATTGTTGATATGAGGGCAAGGGCCTTTACAACAGCATAGGAGTAGAACATGAATGAACTAGTTGAACTTTACACAGGCTGATGCAATTAATAGAAATCATTCACTGATTTTTGCAACATTAGCATAATGGGATCAATAGTTTCCAGATATATAACTTCAGAAAATTATTATTGTTCTTGGTTATTAAATTCCACCCAGTTTAATGTTACTGCTTTTAAATAATAACTTTGTCTATAGAGAAAATTGTGTTGATATCCTGACAGAATTTCCCTTTTGTTTTCATGACATTTTTCTAAAAGTCTTTTTAGACTCAGGTTCTACACAGACTAGGACTGACACAGCATGTGAGACACTCCTCTCAAAGGCAAGCTTCAGTTCTAAGTCATACTAGTTTTTACTGGTTCAGCTATGGAAAGACCTCCCTCACTTGCTTACATTTCTCAGTCTGTTTTGTTTGCCATGGATGCTTCCCGTTCTACGTAAAATTTCTTTTCTTTGAAGAAGCTTGCTCCCTGCAAAATCTATAGAAGGAACACTCATAAAACATAGGTCACAGACAGAAAGCCTCAGTGGTCAACTGCCCTTAAATAAGGGCATGCATGTTATGCATACTTGTGACAGATGTCCTGTTTGTGCACATCTGGATTTGTGTTGAGAGTTTCTTCTTCCTGCTTCCAACTATGGATAAGAGCCAGGCTACAAAACAAGAGACGTTCACAAACTCTGATCCATCTGCATGTACTCGTTACATCTTTACTATGCTTAATTAGCATTAGTTAAGAGTAACTAGTGTTATTTATTAATTGCTATTAAACACACTAGAGGCCTAAACCTGGAACAAATATAGAGGGTTAATCTCAATTAAAAATAACAGAACACTGTTGATCAAGTGGGCAGGGAAACAAAGTCAAAGGTGACAATAATCTGTTAGCTGGTTTATAATGTTTTATAACAAGAATTGTTATAAGATATTCAAGTTCCCAATATTAGAATAATAGAATCACAGAATATCCTGAGTTGGAAGGGACCCACAAGGATCATCAAAGTCCAACTCTTGGCCCCACCAGAACAGTCCCAAGAATCACACAGTGTGCCTGAGAGCATTGTCTAAATGCTTGTTCAAGTCTGGCAGCTTGATGCTGTGACTGTCTCCCCTCTCTACCTCCCTACTCCTTTACATATTCCTCAAATGTAAAGGTTTTAAATATGCCAAAAGGTCACTGACATCCATGTATAACAAGTATCGTGAAGGAAAGCAATGGGATAGCTGTAAGAGGATGTAGTTCGCTCAAGCTAGTGGAGACAAAATAAAGCTAATATAAAGCTAATCAAGAAAGAAGATCAGGTTAGAGAAATAGATAGTAGGTACTGAAACAAAATCAACAAGAAGAGAGTGCTAGGATTTGGAGGAAGTGAGGGAGTATAATCGTCAGACAGGAAAGATGTCTGGAATTTTTCTTTTGCATTATTATTTTAAATATCAATCTAAAAGGATATTGTGCAGTTGCTCATGTGTTTGTAATTCATTGTCTTGCTACTTGTGTTTTAACATGAGGGGCCAGGAATCAGTCTCCTGCACTTCCTTCATGACCCTGTCTACATCCCTGGGCACACCACTTCACATGCCTTCATTTCCTTACGAAAGATACATTACAACAGCAGTATGCAGCATTTGGACTTAGGACTATTAATTCAGATTTCAGAACAAGTAAGTATTGAACATGCAACGAGGACGTTCAAGGTTACTTCGATGTAAAAAAAAGTGTGCTGCATATGTAATTAAGAAGATACTATTCTAAAATTTCTCTAACTCTTCTTGATTATTCCAGTGTGCACAGACCCAGGATAAGCACTGAGAATGCAGATGCATTTCTAAATAGATAATTATCCTCAAAAAGATAAGAAAATTCAGGGATTTTAGAAACAATTACATAACTGCCATTGCCCAATCTCTCTTCATGTACCACCAAAATATTAACATCATCCTGCTATGCTTCAACTGAACCGTATTCTCCAATATACATTCCGTAAGTCACTAATGTTCACTCACACTGTGCATAATCTCCCAGCTCCCAAAATTTTAAACATTAAGGAGGACATGAAATTTAGAGCTTAATTCTAGATGTCTTAACACAACAGACTGTACTGCAGGCAAAACCTAGCTCATAATGACCCAGGAAAAGATTAGATGATGAAGTAGGCATCAGGAAAAGGTGGGTCTGATGATATGTATGACAGGTGACAGCCAAGACTGATAGATTTTGCTCTATAAATCCACTATGGGTGGCAGTGGGTGAAAATCAATAGCTGAATCTTTATTGGCACTGCAGTAGAACTAGCTGGATTTATGGCTGAGTAACCATGAGTGCAGGAGCACCTCCAAGGCTCAGATGATGCTGGGTATCTCCCCTGGTGAAAAGACCCATATCGGGAATCTTCACCTGTCAATCCAGGATTCCTCCTGCTCTGTGAGGGCTTAGACATTAGGGGTACCATTCACACATTCTCTATCACTCAAGTCGTATACCATGTCGTACAAAACAGGTTTTAAAACGTTTAGTTAACCTGCTGTCCTAATGTCAGATGTGCTCTGAAAGGATCAGAAAAAGTTCTAGGCATGGCAAATCAAAGAGAAGCTATCTAAATTTTTGGAATAGTGGAAGAAAGGTATAGCATGCCCCAGCTTTTTTAAAGGTGACAAAATTGCATGGCATAGGTAGTTTACAGTGAAATGAAGCCTGCTGATACTTAAGGACTGACCTCGAACCTGACACAGCACAGGGACAGGAAAGGACTCGTGCTTCAAGACTGGGTTAATTTGACAGTTGCATTTAAAAGTGTGTAAAGCATTTGAGACCTGTTTTTACGAGTGTGTTCAGGAAGGAAAGGTGGAAAATGAAGACTTACAAGTCCATCTATCATAAGTTTTGGGCCATAATCTAAACAAAAAAACGGCTAGCTGACAGCTGCCTATGAAGCATTGTAGGGATGCTTCTTTCCCAAACTGGAGTGTCTTATATCAGTTCAATGCAATATTTTTCCCAAGTACTTTGGGTTTACCACATTCTTTGTAGTTTGAGAAATTTTGCAAAACACATTTTGGACTACTTAATAAAATTAAACCTCTCCAACTCTGAAATTAAATCTTCAAACCCTTAAATTAAAATTTCATATATGTCTAGTCTCTGCTTCCATACTCTCTTTAAAGATAATTTTAAATCTGAAGCAACTACACTGCATCACTTCGGTAATGTTCTCCAAAGAAATGTTCTTTTTCTGTCCTCTCCACCAAGCCTCAAGAAAGGAGAAATTATATACGTACATACAGATATGTATATAAACATATATCTCAATAAGCATTTATAGCTGTGACAAATTTATTCTTACTGTCAATTTAATACATCTGTTTTCCATTTGAATTTGATATAGAGCCTGGTGTTTTCTATTAGATCATATAAACAAGTGTTTGATTTAAAGCAGGATTATTTTTCTTCACAGAGATTGAGACCAGCAATAAACATCACTCTTTCTGGGAATACAAATGAAGTGGTAATTCCATTAAATATAATGATTTAAATATGAAAAAAATTCATTAAAGAGTAAAAAAAAGCTTGACCACAGGCCTGATCTGTATACTGATCTGGACAGAAATTGTTCTTGCATGACTGACTTCTCTAGTGGATTACACCAAAATGAGACATATTTCATTCTTCCAAGTGTGCATACTTAGAAAGATCAATCAGTCTGCTGTCATGAGCAGTACTGGTGTGAAGCCCAAAGTAAGGTAGGCACTTCACCACTCTATCAGATGAAGTTCCCATGACACCAAGCTGAGAGGGAATGTCGACCTGCTGGAAGGCAGGAGGGCTCTGCAGAGGGATCTGGATAGACTGGAGAGATGGGCTGATTCCAATGGGATGAAGTTCAACAAGGCCAAGTGCCGGGTCCTGCACTTTGGCCACAACAACCCCCTGCAGCGCTACAGGCTGGGCACAGAGTGGCTGGAGAGCAGCCAGGCAGAAAGGGACCTGGGCGTACTAATTGACAGGAAGATCAACATGAGCCAACAGTGTGCTCAGGTGGCCAAAAAGGCCAATGGTATCCTGTCCTGTATCAAAAATAGCGTGGTCANTGGAGTGGGTCCAGAGAAGAGCAACAAGACTGGTGAAGGGACAGGAACACAAGACCTATGGGGAGAGGCTGAGGGAGCTGGGGTTGTTTAGTCTGGAGAAAAGGAGGCTTAGAGGTGACCTCATCACTCTCTGTAACTACCTGAAGGGAAGTTATAGCCAGGTGGGGATTGGTCTCTTCTCCCAGGCAGTCAGCAATAGGACAAGGGGGCACGGGCTTAAGCTCTGCCAGGGGAAATCTAGGCTGGATATTAGAAAGAAATTTTTTACAGAGAGAGTGGTCAGGCATTGGAATGGCCTGCCCAGGGAGGTGATGGATTGACCGTCCCTGGAGGTTTTTAAACCGAGATTGGAAATGGCACTTAGTGCCATGATCTAGTGAACAGACTGGAGTTGGACCAAGGGCTGGACTTGATGATCTCTGAGGTCTTTTCCAAACCAATCGATTTTATGATTCTATGATTTTTTAATCGCTTCCTAGAAAGACAAAAAAACCTTTCCTTTTCCCTAAAATCATATTTTCACTTTTGTAAGAGGACAACTGCAAGTCTGCAGATGTAGTTTGTAAAATAAAACCTTAAAGGACCTGAGTGAGAGCATAACTTCTAACAGTGAGGGATTATGGCTATAATAAAACTTTACTAGGAACAAACCCACCCTCAAAGGAGTAGTACATTCCTAAAACAGAGTAAGCTCATCTCAGAGAGGGCTATTTCACTGTCAGCATACCTTTACAAAAAGGCAAAGCAAATGTAGATTCTGGCTGACAGACTCCTTGCTATTCTGCCCAAATAGCTGGCCCATGCAGGAAGATGGCTGTTTGTAGGTACTGCCTCAGCAGCCAGCACTCCAAAAGCACCTAAGCAAACCAGATTTTGCTGCGTGAATTATGGTCTGGCTCAACAAACTGAACCAAAGCAAACTATCAGTCATGTGCATGGAGAGAATAAATCAGGTCATTCTGCTGTTGTGCCTTATCTCATAATTAGAAATTATTTTACAGTGATTGTGGTACCCTACAGATTTAATCATAGATTCATAGAATCATTTCGGTTGGAAAAGACCCTGAAGACCATTGAGACCAACTGTTAACCCATCACTGCCAAGGCCACCACTAAGCCATGTCCCTAAGCACCACCTCTATACACTTTTTGAATACCTCCAGGGGCAGTGACTCCATCACTTCCCTGGGCAGCCTTTTCCAATGCTTGGTAATACTTTCAGTGAAATTTTTCCTAATAACCAATATAAGACTGGCACAACTTGGGGTTGTTTGCTCTTGTTAAATGGCTTGTTACGTGGGAGAAGAAACAAATACCCATCTCACTTCAAGCTCCTTTCAGATGATGTAGAGAGTGATAAGGTCTCCCCTGAGCGTCCTTTTCTCCATACTAAAGAACCCCAGCTCGCTCAGCCACTCCTCGCAAGACTTGTGCACCAGATCCCGCACTTCTCTGGACTTACTCCACCATCTCAATGTCCTTCTTATAGTGAGAGGTCAAAATCTGAACACAGGGTTTGAGGTGTGGCCTCACCAGTGCTGAGTACAGGAAGACAATCACTGCTCTGGTCCTGCTGGACACACTATTTCTGATCCAAGCCTGGATTCCACTGGCCTTCTTGGCCACCTGGGCACACTGCTGGCTCCTATTCAGCAGCTGTCAGCCAACGTCCCCAGGTCCTTTTCTGCTGGGTAGCCTTCCAGCCACTCTACCTCAAGCCTGTAGCCCTGCCTGGGGTTGTCGTGACCCAAGGGCAGGACCTGGTACTTCACCTTATTGAACCTCATACAACTGGCCACAGCCCATCAATCCAGCCTGTCCAGATTCCTCTGCTGACCCCTTCCTACCCTCCAGCAGATCAACAGTCCCAACCAACGTAGTGCTGTCTGTGAACTGACTGAGGGTGCACTCCATCTCCTTGCCCAGATCATTGATAAAGACATTAAATACAACTAGCCCCAACAATGAGGCCTGGGGAACTCCACTAGTGACCACCTGCCAGCTGGATGTAACTCCACTCACCACCACTCTCTGGGCCCAGCCATATAGCCAGTTTTTTACCCAGTGAACAGTTCCAAGCCATGATCATTCAGTTTCTTCAGGAAAATGTACTAAAAACCTAGGTAGACTACCATCCACAGCCTTTCCCTCATCCACTAACACCTTGCCACAGAATAAGATCAGGTTGGTCAGGTAGGACCTTTCTTTCATGAATTCATACTGGCTGTGTCTGATCCCCTGGTTGTCTTGCATGTGCCATGTGATGGCACTCAAGACAATCTGTTACATAACTTTTCCCAGAACTTGGGTCAAACAGACCTGTAGTTCCCCAAATTGTCCTTCCAGCCCGTCCTGTAGATCAGTATCACATGTGCTAATTTGTCCTACTAATTAGGTTCTAAACAATTAAACTGAAATTCACATATATTCAACCCAGACAGTGGATCATGTGGATATGTACAGTGATGGAATTAAACTAAAATTGAGACTATTAGGAAGAATGCTTTGATACCACCTGTGTCAGGACTAGATCTGCTGAGCTGCAGTGATTTACAAAAGCACTACAGCTGATGACAGACCATCTCTGTGATACAGAGGGGGAAAGAAAAATCGAGACTAAAAATATGGAGACAAGTAAAGTATGAATAAGCTAGAAAAATCGTGAAATTCAAAAGGCGAAAATATTATCTATGTGGTTTTTAGTATTTCCCCAGTTTAATACCAGTATCTGAAGAAATGTGGCTTCCATTAGAACATTTGGTAAGAAAAAAAGGCGCAAATGATGTTTATAACCTGGCATTTTTGGGGTTTTCCCCCCTAATATTCACGAGATTATAAAAAGGAATAATAATAAAATTCGAATCAAAGCAAGTTATAGCAACTTGCAAAGTCACTAAGCTGTGTCCTAGAGAATGGCAAATGAGTTAGAGTAAGACTTGAACCATCTTGAAGGTTAGAAAACCCCCATGAATTCTGTTTCTCTGCTTAGATACAGAGTAGTGACGTTTTATATGACTCTACAAAGCATATCTGGATGGACTACATAGCTTTTGTTTACACAAGAAATGGTCAGAAACAACATGTACGCTGATCTAGTCTGCACTGCAGCAGGCATGAGGACAGATTTTTGCAATCAAAATGAAACAGAGGGGCTATAAAAATCACACAGAGCTTACTGGACTCAGCTCTCTGGCCGTCAATCTACTCCTTGGCACTAGGACCCAAGTAACCATTTGCTGAGAGAAGCTGGGAAAAGTTTTTAGATCCAAGAGAAAAAATGTAAGCGCTTACACACAGTGGTATGTATTTTGCAGTGGTTGCAAATTATATATGAATAGCATTTTCTTCTAGTGAAAAACTCAAGACATAAATGGCTATAATGCAAAATGAACTTCTATCTCCCCTCTAGTGCTTTGTGGTTTTTTTTCAAGCTTCGTATTTTCACATCTAAGATTCAGATTATTTTGTTTCCTGATGTAGCAGACAAGATGTAGAAATCAAAACTTTCACTTGGTACATCACGTTGAACTTTAAGTCACAAGTGTAGCGATGCAAACCCTTCAGCTTAAATGATTAAGTAATATTTTTTGGTTTTTAGGAGTATTTTAGCTTGACAAAAGTTAATCTCAGTCAACTTCATCAATTATAATCAGTATTTTATAAAACTGAATGTTTTCCACAGTAAAGCTAAAATAGTTGAAATAAAAGTAAATGGGATTTTTGTTTCTTGGAAAAGGTAGTACAGCATAGGAAATATACCCAAACCAAATAGCAGTACTTTGAAATAGCCTTTGGGCTTTTATTGGGAGTACAAAAACATTTTTACATACTCAGGACAAAAAAATCTTTTCAGAATTGTGCTGGTTTTAAGTCCTATGAAACCAGCTCATGTGGCTATATTTTGCCTTCCCTTCCACTGCAAGCGTCTGCCTACTACCATTACATCAGGCAAATCCAACAAAATAGGCTTGGGTTTCAATTTCTGGAAATGGGACAGAGATGGAGAAAAGATGGGTAAGTATGAGTTAGAACAGCCTTACATGGACTTCTTGTGCCACACTATAATCAGAACTGTTGTTCCAGGAGTTCTTTCAGTTTATTACTTATCATTTATTATTTCCTGAAAACTATTGAGACAGTCATACTTTTATTTAGACTATTTTATGTCTTCTCTGTCATCCATTGTTGCAGAGAAATGGACTCTGATAGGGCAGATGCAGAATACAATCAAGGTTGCATGGATTCAAAGACAATTTGCCTTGGTGAATCATTACCATTAGTGATATTACAGGAGAGAAAAGCAGGCTGGACCCTTAAGACCACCGTAAAATGTATCTAAAGCATGGTACAAATTTACCAAGCAAAAAGGAATTAACTGTAAGGAAATACATACCTGGAAAAAAATTTCTTATGAAATATGAAAATGTATTATTTTGTCTCCTCACTGCTTCCAAAGACAGAAGTGAGTTGCTCACCAAAGCTTAAAAAATTACATCAGATAGCTGAAAAGTTTCTTTCAAGACTTGTAAATTTATTTAATATTTTCACCACTAAGTCTGAAATTAACTTACTATTTAATCCTACTCATAAATCTGGTCTGCACAAAAGGTACTTTTTTTTTAACTCACTCCAAACTAAAAGGCTTACCAACTTTAGTGAAAACAATACGTATTTAACTGGTCCTACAGCTCTGACATGGAGACTGGATTTTATATCTGCTTGTTCATCAGGAAACAGAATTGGTCACCAGGGATCTAATCTTTCAAACATGTTTAAAGTCAAACACATGAACAGTTCCACTGGCTTCAGTGACTACTCATATCCCAAAAGCTAAAAGCACATGCGCAAATCCCTATCATCTTACAACTGCGCAAAACCAACACAAGATCTTTGTGTGGGTTTGCTCCCAGCTGCTGTTAAGGAGGAAAGCATGGTTCATTACGTTTGGTGAACATGTAGCACGGCTGCAGCATATCTGAGAACTGAACTACAATTGGATAAGGTACTTTTATACAGAATACAGAAATCTATTTCTTTAGATCTCCACAGGACACAGCACTGTATGGTGGAGGGATACAGAGAGACCAACTGCTTCATTACACAGTAGAGTTGAGATGCTGCTTTGACCTGCCTCTACAAGAAGTTCAGATATGTCAATGCAAAGACCTGCTGAAGGAACAAGTCCTTGCATTAAATATGACTCAAAAGTGGACCATCTGCTTCAGTCTGGGAATAAGGACAGTGAGCAAATCCAACTTCAACCAATGCTGGTTACATTATTACACGATTTGTCTGATGTAATTACAGTTTTAGGACAGACGTAGAGGTGAACACTCTTACATTTGAAGCAAGGAGGATTTGGAATCACAGGACTTAAACTGCCCTGAGACTGGAAATGAAAAACACAAAAGACTAACAAAATAACAACAGCAGAAACAGGATAGAAATAAATCTCCCACCAACAATAACACAAAAGAGAAATAAAAGACAGATTTCAAGACTGGCTCTCTCAGGCCACAGTGAAATAGCAGTATAGGCAGTATGCTAGTAACCTCTGATCCTGGCAAATCCTGTGCTCACACAGCATTGAAAATTGTTAAATGGAAAGATGTAGTAAGACTTGTGGAGCTCGGTGGAAGAATGCATCTGCCTGCAGGGAACAGCTTGGAGGCTGATCTGCTCAGACATAGTCCTCTGCATAAATAACAAGCTCACTTGTTCACACAAAAAATTCTCATATGATTCTGTCCAAACAGGTACTAAAGTACTACAAGTGTAGGAATCTCATCATACTTTGGATCCTAACTCTTTCACGGCCTTTGAGACCCCCATGTTTTTCACTCAGATTAAGAAGGAGGCAATCAGGGTGGCTGGTTGCATATGATCTTTCATTATTATTATATATTGATTAGGAAAAGCAGTAGCTTTCCCATCTTAGCATATTTTTCATCCTTTAGCAATTTCCCCTTATTTCAAGTCCTTTCAAACATTTTAGGAGGGGGAAAGATAAAACCAAAACTAATAATCCAGTCTTCTTTGTTGGCACAATTTGATTCTGTTACAAACATATGGGAACCTCTATAGGCAATCTACTGATTGTTCTGATTTGTCTAACTCTGTACAGAACACCTATTACAAACCATCTCAAAATAATTATATTCAGATGAGTATACAGCCTGATGAGTCATTCTGCAGTAGAAAAGCTTTTTCCACAAATAAGTGACCAGCTACAACTTCACTGTACTGTAGTTTCTAGAACAGCACACTATATTTTCTTATGAACCAGAATTAAAAAATTAAGGCTGTTCCCACACATCTTTAAAGACTGAAACTTTTGGATATTTTTGTGTGAGATCTGTTTCTCAGGTTTGCATTAGTAGTGTATGCACATTCAATCAGGTACTTACAAAACCCATCCAAAGGGAAGCAACCAGGACATTTGGGTTTAAACTGCTTGTGAGAACACAGTACAACATAACATTGATGGAAAATATTCAATATCTCTGCAAATGATGCTGACAGAAAACAGATGCCTAAAAGACAGGATTCTTTATACTGATATACATAAATACTTTATTAGCACATTATATATCTAAACATACACGTGTGGGTGTGATAAATGCTTACTTAGTATACCACACATTCAACTCACTGAATCACAGACTCAATTAGGTTGGAAAAGACCTCTGAGATCACTGAGTCCAACCTATGACCAAACACTACCACGTCAACTAGACCATGGCACTAATTGCCACGTCCAGTCTTTCCTTGAACACCTCCAAGGATGATGACTCCACCACCTCCCCGGGCAGTCAGTTCCAAATTCCAAATCTACTTAGAAGGCTACTTAAACAAACAGCCTCGTGATCCACAGGAGCGTTCTGCCGGTAACAGCGAGCCCCAAGCCGCGACGATGCCGTCGGGGACGCGGCGGGGCCGCGCTGGAGGCTCCGCTGAGGGCGGCAAAGGTGCGTCACCCTCTGCCTGCGCTCGCTCCACGGCCCCTGAACCCAGCGATTTAAGCCATGCACGGGCGACCTCTGCTGTTCCTTTTGTTTTCAGAACTACAAAAAGGGCGGGGCGGGGGGGCGGGGGGGGGAGGGAACCCCAACCCACTCCTTTGCCACTTTCCTTTTGCAGAGGAGGAGGAGGAGGAGGGGAGAAAGTCTTTTGACATGCTTCCAGTACATCGCAAATTATCTTTCTTGTTCCTCTGTGCCAGCTTAGTCTGTTGGCCTCAATATTAGACCTCTGAATACGAGATCATTATTTCAGGCAAATATATGATATTTATATAGAAGTATTTACATAGCAGATGTCTTCTTTGGACTATGAAAACATAAGAAAATAACTTGGCTATACTGGAAGCACTTAAAAGACCTTCAGCAAAAATACCAGTTAGCTAATATTCTACACAAGCGCTGGTGGTTTCAAATCATGTCTTATTCTTACAGGTTTTACTAGGAATGACATTTGAGCAGCTTGATGTAGGAAACTTAAAGTTTTTACAATCAGTGCTAATTGTGAAACCTCTCTGGATGTTCCCTTCACACCTCTGCATCTTGAAAAGTGCAAAGAAGGCACACATCTTACAGTGAAAGAATGCACTAATCTCTCCTCTATTTTTTAGACATGGAAAAAAGAACAGCACCACATCAGCAGCACTCCCCACCCCTTAAAGTAACCAAAGCTTTCTTCTTATTTTTGTATAAGGGTGTTTTGGTGACCATCTAAAGCATCCTTCCAAAACTTTTTGTCTTTCTTTGCTAATTTTATTCTTAAAGTTTCAGATAAATCTGCATGCAAAAACATAAAACTAGAATCTTTAAAAATCTTTAGTCCATATAGAGAATTATCTAAAGCTAAGTCCAAGGACTTGTCTACATTCATTATAAGGAGGTACAAAGCACTAGAAAAGCCCCAAGTGTTAATGTAAAGAGAGGGTCAGGATTTCGTGTTTTCACTTAAGTAGCTGGACATGAAAGTTTAAAGTCTTTGCACTTTCAACAAATTTCTTTCACTGGCCACAAAGGAAAGTGAAATGAAAGAAAAGAAAAAAGGGAGAAATACTTTCTATCCATTTTCAACACATCTTCAAGTATGTGAAAACTTACCCTTGAACTTCTACCTTAAGCAAAAAGTATTAATTTCCCCTTTAAGCATAAAGCTTTTCCAAATGCCACAGTAGGAAAAAATAATTGCCGTGCCGTCATTGGAAACTATGGTTAAACAGAAACTTTGACTTTGTTTCATAAAAATCACCTGCTTTTTAAAACCCAAAAGAAAAGGACACCACCATCAGCATTTATATTGACAAGAATGTTCCTAAATGTCTTATCAGGGTGATTTAATTTTCCATCTGTCTGCTGGATTTGCTTTGCATAAAGATCTGGACACATACAAGAATGCGTGTGTTTTCTTTTTCTGCCATACTACTAAGAAAGTAACTCAGGATCACAGAGCAGCCTTTTGCTGCAGCTAATCCCTCTGGATTTGGCCTAGCCTTTCAGGCTACGCTTCCTGTCTGAACCCGCCTATGCGTTCTGAAAGCAGAAGGAAAAAACCCCAAAAATTTGGCAAAGAGCCATTTAAAAAAATACCAAAACATTTGCTATGCAGGTCGAACTTCAAAGAATGTTTAAAAAAAAAAAAAAGAACAATGCAGAATCCTAGTCATTCCTTGGCTTCTTCATACAGCGTAAGGGTCTTTTGTAGGATCAGGTTTGAGCCCTCAATAGTGGGAAACCCCAACCTTTTTACAGCATTAAAAGAAACTGCAGGGCTTGTATCATCACAATTCAAACAACTTCACTGAAGCAAGGCTAGGGGTCTGATTATTTTTTCTTATGAGCAAGAGTTGATTTGGATATCCATAAAATAAACCAAAAAGCTATTTTTTCTTAGTTAAAATCATCAGTAAGTTATTTAAAAAATATGATTCTTCACAGTATCTATTTAAAATAGAGTAGTAGTGAATAATAGATGCAAGAACCACATTTACTAAGAACACAATTAGTAACAGGTCAAAATGTAGGGCCAGACTGACCATCTCTTACACACAGTCAAGAACTTCATGTTTGCAAATTTCAACTGATTGAGATCCTCTGTACCTACGGGCAGCAGTGTAAGCAAGGATGTGTGAACCTATCCCTCCATCTTGTCCCCTATTTTAACTTCAGACTGCTATAAATGACAAATGCAAAGTCTTCAAAGCGTTCAGCAGACGATTACCTCTGCAGGTCACATGCTGTGTTTAGGTAAGTAGACCTTTACATAGAAGTGATCAAATGACTGTCACTTTGTGAGCACTCCTGTGAAGCACCCTGTTATGATGGATAGGCCAGAACATTTCTCTGTCCCTCTGAATTTATGATCTACCCATGCACACTGATCTGACAACCTCTGCCACAACATGGCAAACTTTCCACCGCCAGTAAAAGCACTACAGAAAGCACAACAGTGCCTCAGAAGTCACTAATGTCCATGGGATGTCAATTTTAGCTTTTCTAACAGAACACCTATTATTAGCCTGCTCTTTTCTCCCACTACAGAAAGAGAATACGACAGTAGGGCATTGACCAGACCATACATTTCCACAAACTAGTGGTAATAAGTTGTACATGCTCCCTTTATATCAATACATGGTGTGTCAAAAATAAAGGTGGGGTGGTTTTTTTGGGTTTTGGGGGTATTTTTTTAATTTGGTCGTGTTCAGGTTTGTTCCATTTTTTGTATGTTTGTTTGTTTTTTAAAATACTGTGCCAAGAACACATTTTTGCTTCCTAAATGGGGTATGTAAAGCTCAGAACATTCTATTTAACTCCCATGGCAGCACAGATTTTCCTTCATTATTCTTTGGAAAAAAAGCAGATGTACATTTTCTTGACCCTTTTTGTTTTTCATTATATGAAGAAAAACAGTTATTCTTGCTATGTTTTAAGCTTACAACAGTGTTTATAAATGGAATAGCTTTTATTTTGATTACATTTTCTTAATAATAAAGAATATGTAACACTGCTGCAGGTAACGCAAAAAGGTAGAACAAAAAATAGGCTAGAGAATATGAAAACATCTGATCAGCACTCCTTCCTCACAACACAGGAAACACCTATTGCCCATACCACTTTTTATCATGGGCAGTGAAGCAGGATTAGAAGAATGCTTAACCAGACTATCTAACCTTCACTGACAGAAGACAGAGTAACCCACAAAGTTCCCACTCTGTCACTACCTATGTCCTCCAAACCATCTCCCTTCCACGGTATGAAATACAGCTAGACATTTCTTTCCTTCCCTTCCTAGTGATTTACTGTTTGTAATCCTCCCCACAGTCTGCTATGTATTTTTTCTGCAAAAACTTGGACCCAGGAAAGATTTACTAAAAGGAATATAGGTTTGCTATTATAAAGGAAGGTAACAGCCCTACCGCCCCTTACCTTGGCTTCAGAGGGGTAGAAGTTCACTAGGCATTGCATCAGCAGGTATTGCTCTGTATGTTTCTTGTAGTTTTAAGATTAAAGTACTCCTTAGCAAAACACGTAACGATAATGGGAAAAGACTATGATACAAACATATCCTGTCATGTTGCACAGTATTCATAAACATGTGTTTTATACCAGTATCTCATATGTAAGGGGGGAATGAAACAAGTGCATTTTTTCCTTCACCTTTAAAGACAATGAGACTTGTCAATTTTGTGGAAGTTATTCTCTCTGCTGAAAAGGCAATGGGCTATTTCCTGCAGTTGCCAAAGGACTAAGGTCTGCCAAAGAGGCTCATTTTGCTCGCATCACCTTACAGTAACGATCCACCAAGGTATATACTGGCCAGCATAGCATCTGGAAACTCTGCAGCTGAAACTGAATGCCAGAGCTCATTGTGGCAAAATGTTAGAAAGCTATCTACAATGATACATATGAAAATAAAGATCAGAGCAGACTAAAGAGGAAAAAAAAAATCCTTAAGCCACATCTTAAAAAAGAAAAAAAAAGAGACCAACCCACAAAACCTTTTCAAACATGCTCTTAAACTGTCCCAGAACTTTTAAATTGACATTTTATCCTTTCTCTGTAAGTTCTCTTTCTGTTTCTCTGAAATATGTACAATACAAATTCTAGACCTAAGTCTAAGATGCAGGTAATACACAAATGTAAACATATGTTCATGACTACATACTTTAATACTTATATATTTTGTGTCATGGGAAGTACACATTCTGTGTACTTGTACAGTTGGATAGATAAGCAATGAGTGGAAAGTACTAAAGAGGAAAATCATGGCTTGAAATATGACTGGGTGATTATATTTAGACTCTGAAAGATCCACTGAAGGGGAGAATCATCTGCTTTACTAAGTAAACTCCTGGAATAAACACTGGGTGTACAGTGTTAGTCTGTAACCTAGCAGATCATTGCAATGTAGGACATTGTGTGGATTAAAAATGTGCATTAAATTAAATATCGTTACAGTTTCTCCCCTCCCTTAGGATGCACTCAACACTTTCCTCCTTCCTGTCTGACAATATGTTGCCATGCTATAAAAGCCCTAATGCCCGTTTCAACGATTAGCTGTACATCAGCGTTACTACTTCAAATCCACAAGTTTCACATCAAGCATTAAATGGGATGAATATTGATCTGCTAAAGAGGATTTATTTATTTCTAGCTCTATCCAAAGATCAACTACTAGCAGCTTTTGGTGGATCTGTTGAGCTCTCACAGCACAAAGCTACTGCATACATGACACCGGACTTGACATTTCAGTTCTGGAAGAAAACCAAACAGTAAATTCACTGCAATAATCCTAGATAAATGAGATGATCACTGGAAAAGCTGATATAGTTAAGTGGTCTATCAGAAAAGTCCAAAGGATGATATCGAATTGTTGCTACATAGTAACCTCTCTCATGACAATATGGCACAAGATCACCATATCAGATGCCAGTATCTTTGCCTTAAAAAAAATCACCATCTCTTCAGATTATCTTGGAACACTTCACAATTATGTTGTGAGCTGAAAACTGTATACTCAATAGAAGTATAATCAGATACATATCAATATCACAATATTTACCCATTACTTCCTTCTTTGTCCTGTTCAGTCAGTAACACACTAAGAACTATATAATGCATTCAAGAAAAACAGATTTCTATTACAGTCCTCCCAGCACAGGTAGGAGGTTTCTCATAATGTTAGCTCTGTCCTCAAAATGTTCTTTTCAGTATGTTTTGGTAGGGATCATTTTCTACTCTTTGGCACCAACAAAGTAGAAAAACACACAAATGAGTTGATGAGAATTGCAAGCAGATTAGAGATGAACTAGTGAGTTGCCTTGCATTTTATACTCAAATGGCAAGGGCATAAGAGCATGCTATGTTTCCACTAACTTTGACAAGGAGTGTTTGAAATGCCAATGTAAGAAGACGAGAAATTTTTGCTGTGTCACTCACACGGGAAATGCCAAAAGTCAGTCAAAACATTGCCTCAGTGCTATGATTTCATCAAGCCATATCATTCCAGTAGCTAATAACGTTGTCCTAGTCATCGGTTAAATGTTTCACTTTTATTTATCTGATTTCTCTGCACCAATTTTCCCTTATGAGAGAATATTATTTTACACAAGGAAAGTACCATATGGCAAAGAAACAGAAACAGTGACACACAATGAGAATATTTGCTACTAATAAACATTGCCTCATTTTTGGTTTCTTATAAGACCACAGTTCTCAAAAAAACTCCCACCAAAAAACACTAGAAAAAACCCCTATGCAGCACTTTATCAAGACCAGATCTGAAAGGTGAAAACCAATGCTTTGTTTTGTTCGCTTGAACTCTCTGATTTTCTAAATGTCCTTGCCACAGGTAGCACTCAGTTTAATTAGGTTTTTGTCTGTAGAACAGTGTCTGCTTTGCAAGGATAGAGGACTTGGCGCCAGTTCCAAGTGTCAATGAGAGAGAAACAAAATGTGTTTCAGCACTAGCCCTGCATTTAGATAAACTCAAATCATCTCTTTCGTTGTTTTTTTTAATATATTTTCCATTTCATTTGCATATAAAAATAAAACAGGCTTCTAAAGACAGTGCTTATACGTTCAAATGTATTTCAAATGCAGAAGCTTGTATTATTTATAAAATGCCCTAAGTAAATCAACTCAAAAGAAGTCTGAAAAGGTAATCTGAAATCTTTCCTGGGTAATCTCTTCCTGGTTAAATATCTTTAACGGGGTATCATCCCAGCAAAGCCTAACAAAGTTTTCTCTTCCAACAGACGGTTTCATTCTTTTGGGAAAAAAAAGAACAAACCAAAATGAAACAGTATAATGATGAGTAAATAGTGTTAGGAGAGTTAATTATATGTTACCTGAAGCTTTCAGGATATACATATCTGGAACACATGAGATGACACCAAATTCATATCCTGAGAAGCAAAAATCTTTTTCCTGTCTTTCATATTCTCATATCATGGCTCTTTATAAACTGCCTTCTAGGAACAGTGTCTAAATTTGCCACACAATTTAGTAAAAAGTTAATTTAAGTCACTAATTCTTTGAATTTTTTCCACTAGCAAATAAATTTGAAATAATGAAGTGTGATATAATGAATATTTACATAAAAAGGTAATGTCTGTAAACATTTCTGTAGTTTGCTGGGAATATCTTTCACAGGGAGATAATATCAGAAATATTTTCTTAATTTTGGTTTACTACCTAATGCTTTTACCCAGCAATAACTCCTTTCTTCACTAACACTTCATAACACATACCAGTCTGAAAGAGATTGCAACGCTTGTGGTTTGAATACAACAGCAAAATTTCAGGCACGGTGAAACTGTATTCTACATTTTATCCCACCTGCATCCTTTTGACATCCCTATGGTAATTTCTGCCTCTGCAACTTGCTGTATTATTTTATTAAAAAAGGAACACACTTTCTTCTTCCTGCCTTTCTCCCCAACCCTTTGCACTAAATTCTCAAACTGTTGAAAAATGCTCACATTTCAAATTATTTTATTTATGGTGAGTTTAAAATCAACTTTTTTGTTCGGTTTTTTTTTTCCCCTCTCTAGATTTACCTATCCTTAGAGCAGACTTAATGTGTGTGCAGAAAATGAAAAAACAAAGATGCCATAAAGCAATACTTGGTGTTGAAACAGAGACACTGGTCATCACAGACAAGGATATGACCAAAGGCCAGACTCTTCTGCAGAGCTTCCACCAAGTCAAGTGAGAAAACAGCAATAAGGAATTCATAACAGCCTAATGTCTTCAGGCAGCAGCATCTCTCAAACGTGCCATATCACCATTTAAATCACAGATACTTTTGCAAGTCGTATTTCCACACAAAAGAACATTTTTTCTTTTGGTACAAAACACCGATTTATGTAATTTTATATGCTTATTAGGAATTTCGTGAAATATCAATCTGTCCCATCCCGTCCTCCCATCCCCAGGTACTCAGGCTTTTAGGAATGATCATAAACCAAACAGCACTATATGATGAACTCCATGTAATACATGAACCATGTGAAATACAGATGAGGATTTATTATTTTTTTTTTTAGGTATTGTTCTACAAGTCAGAAATTCTAACATTACCTAACAAAACTCCTAGCTGCATAAAAAGATGCAATAAACCTCTCTAACAGTAGCTGATTTGTATGCAACATTGACCATAAGGGTAACTCTTCAGTAAACCTGAATCTCATATATAATGCATAGCAGTTAATAAATCATAGTAAAATCAGGTGGCTTAAAGCCAACAATACCCAACTAGTAATGTAAAGCAGGGAAAGATTTATAGAGAAACAGACTGTGTCTGGATTTTGCTTTTAAGAGGCGCACACAGTGCAGTGGGAAGACCTTGCTATGGTTTCCAAGTGGACACATCTGTGTCATGCTGACTCACTCCATCCCTCCCCCAACATTGCTCCTCACTTACCGCAGGTGATGCCTCTTCTCCCCAAAATCTTCCTCTTTGACCTTCCACTGGTTTCTTGCTTCTCAGCTCCCCAGCATGCAAGCTGGAAAAGAGAGAGGAGAAATCAAGATGAGATCAGAGTATTGTTCCTGAAACTTCTCAAAAACATCATACATCAGATTTCAAACTTAAAAGAGGAAAACTTAAAAACAGCCTCTTGAAACAGGCTTCTCAACCCTCAAAAAGCCATGCTACAAATTATTCAAAGTATCATGTATTTCCTAGATTCAAAATACGATTTAATAGAAAGAAGAAAATGTACTTCGGTGTTTAGGATGGGAAGAATGTTTTTTTCCTTTAAATATGAACGGTAAAATTGTTCTCTCTCTTCTCACTGGAAATTCAGGAGAGCAAGGTATTAGGGAAGATTGCTGCCGCACAGATCTCAGAAAATACTTTTCTTGCTTTTTTAAAGCCTGTCCGTGACATCCAGGCAAAAGTGTAGTGCAAGCTTGAGAAACAGCATTTTCGTAATAAGCACACTTGCAGTTTCATCAACATGATGGTAATTACAGATGTGTAAAAACTAGCACAATATACTTATTTCTTAGGAATCACATTTTAAAGGTGTATATATAAATAATTAATGCTGAAGTTCTTTAGTTTTCAGTTACCTTAGTGTATGTCACTCACTGTAACTAAGGGGAAAACATTTGTGTGCTTTGTTTGGTTATATTAAGTTTATAGCTGTGATTGCTGGGAGCATCCTGGTTCAGGATCTGGCTTTGGAAAACTGCAGCAAAATTTCTAAACCGAATTAAAAGTAAACCCCACTTCCCTGCACTGAAAAGCAAACTACTTAACGTCTATTTATGCCAGGTGTTCTAAAGCCGATTTTGTTACTGAAAGTACCCGGGTGTGTCAGACTGGTATCGCACAACAAAACCCTTTTTAAAATCAAAAGCACCCTACAGCGTGACAATCCAACGCGCAAATCAAGAACCAAAAAAACCCCCCAAACCAACTAACAAACAACAACAACAAAACCAAACAAAAAAAGGCAAACAAACAAAAAATACCCCAAAACAAAACAGATTAGCAGAACCTCGAGGCTTCGCCCCCGGCACAGCGGACGAGCCCTTCCCGGGAGCGGTCCCGCAGCCCCGTGCCGGGAGAGCGCTCCTGGGCCAGCACGGCGCTGCCCGGGACAGCCCCGCCGGGGCCGCACGGCTCAGCCCGGGGACGGGACGCCGCTTTCCCCGCCCGCGGGTCGCTCGGAGGAGCCGGTTCTGCTGCCGGGGCGGCCACGGGACGAAGCCGGCGGCGCCCCCCGCGATGCGCG